>CM040239.1:282990751-283215465 GCA_022545495.1 Chrysanthemum lavandulifolium | reverse complement strand
CCCCTTCACCGACGCCGCCTTGGCTGCATCTAGGCCGTCTCGAGTAACGACCTACTCCTTTAGAACCCCGACGTCGTCCTTGAAAACATGCAATTTCGCTTCGACCGTCATAGGGTTTCCTTCCCGACGGCGTCGCAGATATGCAAGGACGCCACGCTTTATGTTTCAAAGCAGCTTTGAGTGTCTCGATTTTGACTTTGGCCATTTTCTTCAGATATTCGCCTTTTCGTCCAAATAAGCATCATTCCAGCATTTTGCCTTCAAGAGACCTAAAAGTGAAAAGGAACGATATTAAGCAATAACGGATACAAAGTGATCGAATAAGGGCTTAAATGACCCTCAAAAGGTACCTTTAAAACCTTATCAAATATCCCTACACTTGGTATTTGCTTGTCCTCAAGCAAATGTGCTTAGCCAATTAATTTATAAGTTAGGGGTCATGAAGCATCCATTCAAAACGGTCCACAACACATAAGCCCCAAAGTCATAACAAGCACGGAATTACATACTAGCACCTCACATGGGGTGTTTGGATACTCACATCTCTCTCGGGTGTATATATGAAATATAACAAATCGGAAATGGAAGATAAACACTCATTAACCGGTCCTAGTACATAGATTACCATAGGCTCGAGAATAGATCAAACCTCCGCCGCTTACGTGAAGCACCTAGGAAAGACTATCAAAGAGGTCTTTAAAGGGTTGTAACGTTAGGCTTACGGTAGGAAATAAGGGTTTAGTGGGATAGGCTATATAGTGGTGGATAGTCAAAAATCTTTATGTTGCAAGTATACAAAGAATGGCGTTGCTAAGCCAAGACTCGACACTCTAAAACTCTAGGCAACGAAAATAAACAAACATAATTTAAAAGATAGATGTAGGATGGTAGCCTGTATGGTTTTTTTTTTTTTTTTTTTTTTTTTCACTCTCTTTTTTTTTTTTTTTTTTATATATATATATATTTTTATTTTATTTTTTTTTTTTGCATACACTTTTACTCTACCATCCTCTACGGTACATCAAAATGATAGGGATTTATGACACATCCCTACACTTGAGTTTTATTACTCTAACACTAATTTGACCCGAATTGAAAGATCAAAACACTTGAGTACATTATTATGCAAACAAAGGAATTTGAGTTTAACGTTCTCTTTCCTATGTTTCATAAACTTTAACTTTTCCCATGAATCCCAATCATCCCAAAATCATACAAGGATATGACTCGACTTAGCAACTCATGCAAGCAACCGATAATTGAACTAAGGGTTTTGGGTGATAACATAAATTTGCACTAAAGTGAGTGCAATAAAGGTAGGCTAAGGCGATTGAGTGTATATTCAAAGTGGGGTGTAAACAATGTTCTTCATTGATATTCCTAAAACCAAATATCACGAGAACCGCGAAAAGGATAGGCTCGAGGGGTTAACTAGGGGTATCGTGTACTAAAGATGAGTACAACGCTAGGGTGTGGGGAATTACTCAACCGATATGGAAGAAGTAATTATATTACAGTGTATCAAACAAGGGTTTATCCTAATGCCTCTTATCATTTAGTTATTCCTAACTACACAAGTGTAGTCTCACTAGCGATCTCGGAATGCATCACAAAACAAGTTCTAGAATCTAATATACTACTGGTTCACACTCTAAGCATTAAAGATGAATGCTTTAATTCCTACTAATCTAAGTGGCGATCCTCACATTTTGGGTGGAATTTAGGTGGTAAGGGTTTTGTGCTAGTCATGCAACTTCCTATCCATGAGACGCTTTTGTTAAGACTAATGGCCCACTCCTATACGTCATGAAAAAATTTTAAATTTGGCTAAAATTACCCTAACCTACATTTTCTCATGGTTTATTACACAAATACACTTGGACAAAGCAAATAGTCAAGGATAAGCATAGTTTCAAAGTTCCGCTTATTTTCCTCCCTACACTTAAACCGAACATTGTCCCCAATGTTCCCGAAGTATCAAAGTTATGATAATAGAAGGTAATTAAAACGAAGAAACTAATACTCCCCGATTAGCTCGGTAGGATCCGTAAAAAGTGGTGGTTAAATCTTTTCCAAGAAGAGTTTTTGCGTGAAAGGCTCCTTCTTAACTTGTGTAACTTCTTCTTGACAAACTAAACCGCACACTAGAAGAAAACAAACGAAACCTTCGCGTAAAATCGGCGGTAATAATATACATAAGACTCGATTTAAACTAGGATATAATGCTTGTGGAATGGATGTTTACTGTAATTTGTTTTGAAAGTTAAGATCCGAAAATTCCAAAATTTTACAAGTAGCTCGAAAACGAGAAAAAGTAAGTCAAGTTTTATTCCTTCTGGACCGTCAGTTGCAATCTGACGCCACAAAGTTATCCCGACAAAAAGCGGTCTGCGATTTTCTCGAAAAATTCGAAAATTTACATCTTTAGAATCGAAAACTTCGCAAAACATCCATTATGACTCGATACAAGCATTTGACTCGAACAAACAAATATATATCTTTTAGTTAATTGTTATTCTCATGTTCACGTTTCTTATGAAAACGTGTGTAATCCTCCTACACTTATCCTTTATGTAAAATACCTTTATATGTAATTAAGACGAGGTTAAAACAAAATAAAGCATTTTTACAAATTCAAACATGAGAATAAACAATTAATAAAAGATATCGACACAAATGAAAATGAAAAACTAATACACATGGGTTGCCTCCCAAGAAGCGCTTGTTTTTGTTCGAGTCACGAGCCGACTCTACCCTTATTTAACAGATAAAGGGAAGTTTTCCTACACTTAAGTTTAGTATGGGTGATAGTAGCAATACACACCTTAGGGTGGAAATTTGCTACGTGAGGAGAGGGTGATGGTGATTTATATGCTCAAAGGAGTGCTCCATTCATTATAACCTTACCTAAGTCTATTGGTGTAGCGGGTGAATCAAATATCCTTCCTAAAAATGGATCATCTTCATCAACTTCAAAATATTCTTAGTTAAGGATCCATCTTGACTTAATAAACCCGTTTAAACCCATAGCGTTTCTTGTTATCAACCATGAATGGGTGATATAAGTGTGTAAGGTCATGGGTTACTTCTATATTAGCTTCCACTCTACATGGCCTAGAATCTATCACCTTTATCAAGCAACTACCCGGACTATCTATTTTGATGGGTGGATTGGGGCCTAATTCAATTCCAAGATTCACATCTAAAGACGGAAAATTGGGTAAGGTTTTTAAGCGAGGCTCCGGTTCATCAAAATATGGAACTTCCCTAGGACTAAGAGAGAGGTCATGACAACAAGCATCTAAACCTACATTCTCTAATGGCGTTTGGTCCAAAGGTTCTCTAATTGGGTTCCTATAGTCTCTTCAACTTCTTCCGGTAAGTTATAGGCGATGTGTGTTCCTCAGTGATGGTAAGACTTGTGAGTTATCCGATGGGGTTGGATCTACTCTATCCTCCATCTTATCAAGATCACCTATGTATTCATTTTGTATTGTGGTAGCGCCAACCATGACATGCACCTTGGTACCTCAACTCTAATCATCTCCTTCCTAAACAACCTTTCCGGATCAAGTTTCCAAATTGAAAATAGGTCTAAAGATTCGCTTTTGGGTCCCATGTTCCACTTCTAAATTGGGCGTGAATCTCAAAGGTTTCCCATGCAAATTGAGCACCACGTCCCCAAATATCCCCATCCGTTACATAGTCAAGTCTCCTTTGGGTTTCGTGGGCGTACGAGTGTAAAAGAATTGTAGTGGAAACAAGAAATCCATACCATGACAAAGGACTTTTGTAATAAATATTTAATTCGAGTCCACGCCTCAGAAATGATTCATCATGATGTTGTTGGAACCTCAAGATCTCATTTTGGAGTGGAAAGGGTAGATTATGTAGTGGATTTCGTTGATTGGGTGAAAGTTTTATGGATTCGTTCTCCATAATGGTGAACGGAAGAGTCAATGGAAAAGTTTTACGAACAAAGGCACAAAGAAGGAGGATAGACTAAGAGAAAGCTAAAATGAAAAAAAATTTACTTTGATAGGAATCAAGCAAAGAACCTAAGCGAGGTGGACTACTAACTAGCTATTCTATTCCCGCAGCGGCGCCAAAACTTGATAACGCTACACGCTGCTCGGGGTCAAGGAAACTTCCTTTTCTTCGAGCAAGTTTTATAACACCCCAGGCGGTGAACCTAATCGTTGTAGTGTAGTAATTAGGGTAAGCCACGGGTATTGATATCGCCTCTCTGGGGAATAGGAATGCTAGTGAGAAGTTACTACGCTAAGGTTGAGGTTGAGGAAGATTATTTTTATCTTTTATGTTTTTTAGAAAATGAAAAGGTACGAATCTCGGGTATTGATTTGGGGGTTGGTATTACACCGATTACTCTACTATTATCTAATTATCTAAGCTAAGGTTGTGATAGTCTATGTCTAATTGATATGTACTCGTATGATAGTTTAAAGATGTGTTTACTTAGGTTTTACTACTCCTTAATTATCTCCTATTGATGGTTGATTTGTCACGTCCTTATTCCTAGTTGCGTTGTGATTCTAAGGCTATAGGGCGGCTTATTTCTAACTCTTTGAAATTACCAAAGGGTCTTGTTTACAAATCCTCTAGTGATTTATAGACGCCTACTCTACGGTTGTCCTTGAATACGTTATCCTACAATTACCTAGATAATTATATTCTAAAGTTCACAAAGAAATGTCAAGCATTAAGTACACAACTAATAATCTAGCGCACTCTAGATCATTAGTCAACTAAGATAAGTATCAACCAATCAATATTCAATAATTAAGTTTCATATTCCTAAGCAAACACACGAATAAATTAGCGGGACATGGAGAACATGCAAGCATACACAAAATAATCAAAGACATAATTAAATTAATGAAGTAAATACTTATCTTGATGTATAATAGGGTTTAGAACCCAAAATACGCACAAGAAAGCCTTGGTTCGGTTTTAGGTTTTTACTCAAAAGACTACACACAAAACCGAAAAATTGGATTCTATATATAAGATTACATCTGCTGACGCCACCTTATGTTTCGTGGCGCGTCGTGTCGCCATCGTTAGGGTTTCGTCTTGGCACGTAAACCTTCGACGGGCCACCTATATGACCGTGACACCGCCCCTTGACTCGACGCCGTCTTGGCCGCATCTAGGCCGTCTGAGTAACGACGCCTACTCCTTTAGAACCCGACGTCCATTGAAAACATGCAATTTAAACCCGACCGTCGTAAAATTCCTTCCAGCGGCGTCGCAGATATGCAGATGACGCCGTCGCTTTATGTTTCAATGCACTTTGAGTGTCTCGATTCGACTTTGGCCATTTTCTTCAGATATTCGCGCCTTTTCGTCCAAATAAGCATCATTCCGAGATTTTGCCTTCAAGAGACCTAAAAGTGAAAAGGAACGATATTAAGCAATAACGGATACAAAAGTGATCGAATAAGGGCTTAAATGACCCTCAAAAGGTACCTTTTAAAACCTTATCGGAACCCTCTAACATTTTGGCCCACATCTACTTCTATTCCATCTATGTCGTCGTATGTGTAATGCAGTGATACATATCATTCTCTCGGATTGTTTATAGCGGATGTTCCCACACAAGACAGCAACCTTAAACTATTATCAAACTTTATTGCAAAGTTCATTGCACTCGCCGATTCGGAATGATCACTCGCACTATCATGGGCTATGGAGACTATATCAATGGGAACATCGAAATCGTGGTTTACTATGTGAAGGCCTCGATCACAACTGCTTTTCGGAGGGTCGGTTTTGTGATGGAGATTTGAGGTTGCTTCCGGTGAAAACTTGTTTCATTCATGATCTACAAGGAAATGACCTTATGTCTAGCTCTGTAATTCTAGTCTTTACACTATCTCTATGCAAGACATGGTTGCTTCATCACCCATATGCTTACTTTCAAAGGCAACATCAACAAAATCCGCTATGGCACCGCCGTCTCTCACATCTAAACTTTCAAACCATCACCAACCTTGCTCGACACAAACTAGTTGAAGGTCTCCCACGATTCCGGATTCAAAAGATCACCTTTGCTCGACTGTGAACAAGGAAAAGCACTCGTGCTCATTTTCCTTCAAAGGTGGAACAGCCTCTCGATGTGCTTCATCTTCTTCACATGGTTGTGTGGCCCTGACGCGCCGCAAATGATCAATGGCAAACGCTACATCCTACTAATTGTTGATGACTACTCACGATGGACTTGGGTCTACTTTCTTGAAGCAAAGACCAAGCTCCACAAATGATCATCACCTTTCACGAAAATTCAAGTTCACCGGAACACCGTCCGCCAAATAAGAATGCATAAAGGAACCGAATTTGTTAAACAAAACCCTTCGTGCATTTTATGAGAAAGTGGGAATTGACATCGGACATCTATTGCACGTACACCGTAACAAAACGGAGTTGTTGAAAGATCTAAACCGAACGTTAGTGGAAGCGCAAGAACAATGTTAATTGATCCGTGCAAAACCGCCAAGTTTTCTCACACAAACCGACCACTTGTGAATGGTCGACCGTAAGAAACTTAAAACAGTTTAAACACGGATGCAATGAAGATCGAGAGTATAGGGTTTCCGGTCGTTATGTCCCAAATGAGCTATGCGAAGAATCACCAAACCAATAAATGATCGAGAGATTTGAGCGGAAAAGAGGATTTGATATGATTATAACTACGAAAAAAGCCAACAAATTACGGGGCTTAAATGCAAATTAAAGGAGATTAAAAGATAAAAAATATTAAATAAACGCTATCACTATTTGCAAAATGATGTTTTTGATTTTATGTTTTATAAAATCGATTTTAAAACTACGCTACGTCTAAAAAGAAAATGTGAAACTTACACAATATTAATCCTAAAAATATGAAAATGATATTTTTACAATCCTAATGATAAAAGAAAATTTATAGAAAAGAAAATTATTTTAAAACTATTTATCTATTTATTATTAATTAAAACTATTTTTAACTATTTAATAATAGACTAAAATACAAGAAAATATGAAATAAAGCTAGAAAAATAAAATTATGACTTGGAAAATCTAAAATATCAAAAGAGAATTTTCAAAACTATTTTTTATTTTTCCGATTATTTTCTATTTTTATGGATTTTAAACTATTTAAAACTAATTAAATTACTTAAAATACAAATTTAACTAAGAAAAATTTGGAAAATATTTTTTGGCTTTTATATTTATCTTAACTTAAGAAAAATGAAAATTATTTTTTGAAGCTTTTCTTAATTATTTGTATTAAATGCTAATTAAAAATGCTTAAAAACTAATTTAAATTAAGAAAAATAGCAAACAGGACAGGAAAAATATGAAAAATTCAAGAAAAGTCTAAAATATTATTAGGAATCTAGGAAAAATAGAAAAACAAGTGGTTGTTTGTAAGAAATTGAATCATATTGCAAGTGCTTGAATAAAGACTTTAAATAAGCAAATGAAGAGCAAAGACCACCAAACTGAAGCGAAGCAATATTATGCTAAAGAACCAAAATGCAACAAGTTTTAACTGCTCTAAACCTCTGGAATTCAAATTGCTAAGATTATGAGGATTTGATAATGAGCTAAAAGCAGTTTTGATGCTACTTGACTAGAAAATAAGCACCGAGATAAGTGGAATCAAGAAAATGTAGTAGGGACTTGAAGGAGACTGGCCAAGTGCTTACAAGCCAAAGACCAGACCTTGGTGAGCCAAGGTGAGCCTTACACATACCTCTCGCAGACTCGGTTAATCGAGTCGGTCATGCGAGGAAGTGATCCCACATTGACAAGCCAGTTTAGAGCTTAAGAAAAATTTACAAAATTTGACAAAAATGATGATGATAAAATAGACCAAGAGAAGTTTTTAAACCCCAAGTTTCAATGAAATTCACCCAGAGATGAGTCCAAGAAAATTCATCCCATTTGGGCTCAAAACTGATTTTTCAAGGTTTTGACTTTTGACAAAACTGAAAAGTTGACTTTAATGAGATTTGATCTAGATTTGTGAACTGAAAATGATATATTATGATGAAATAAAACTGAAGTAAGCTATTTCTATGAATTTTGAACAAAAAATAAGCTTTTGCTTGTCCAAAACCACAACAGGTAATAGATTAAGACAGATATGGTGTAATTTTGACTTAAGCTTATGCAGCTCAATATTGAGATGATATGATTTCAATAGGACTTAACAAGCATGAACCAACAGATATTATCCACGTGATACACCTCTAAGATGAGTTATGTACCTATCCAAACACCCTATATATAAGCGATATGCACTTTTATTTAAGCTAACTAATCGATCCACTTTGTATAACCGATTAAACCGAGTGACATTGACCTAAATACAACTAGTTAAACACATTTAAGCTATCTATAACTACAATTACAAGTGCAAACACAATCGCAACATGAAGTGAAAGTGAAAGGAGATGATACTCACATGTGTCAAACTGTTGCGAGCTTAAAACCAAACCCAATCTACTCTAACCTAATCTATTCCAACCCATATCCATCCTCTCGCATCACCCAAATCATCACCAAATTGCTTGAACCAAAATTTCACTAAATAAATGACTTTTGTTGACCATCCATGGAATTACTTGAAACCGAATTACAAGCTTATCAAAAGCCATGATAAGCTTGATTAAACTTGTTTGTGCTTAGAAACAAGCTAACGTGTTTATACATAAGAAATTAAGATCGAGATTTTCAACAGTAACATGAAACATGAAACTTATATAAAAAAAATGGATTGATACTCAAAAGCACACTACACTGATGATTTAACTTGAATGTGATACAGAGAAACTGAAATTACAACATTTTATTAAACTAAAACATTTATTTAAAAAACGATATTAAGGAAAATTTATAAACTAACTACTTTCTTTTGTTGCTTCCTCTTGGTCCTTTTATACACCAATCCTCTTTCTCACCTCTCTTCAAATCCCAAAGAAAATCTTGGCCTTTGGATTGCTAAAATAGATTTTCGGCCATTGGATAATTTGGCGCCAAAACCTGCTTAAGCAACCGAGGTTGAGTGTTTGGTAGAAGGATGAATTAATGCATCTTGGAGTGTTGTAAATGGAGTGATAAGGAGTAGGGGTGATGATGGAGGTGGAGTGTGAGCAGAGGTGTTGCAGGGTGGTGATGATGGTGTAAACCCGTGAGGGAGGGAAGGGGATAGTCAAAAGGTGTTTGACTGGGATTATTAAAAGGGAAGGGTCAAATGGTGAAGGGTCCAAAGGAGTTGGCAGGGGTCACAATTGTTTAAGACATGGTCCAAAGGTGCAAAAGGTTAATAATAATCAAGGACCTATGTTGCCATTTCTGAAATTGCAAGGACCAAAACTGCCAATATCTCAAAGTTGATCCAAGGGCTGAAATTGACAAGTTTCAATAGTACAAGGACCAAAGCTGACATTTTCAAATTTCCAGGGACCATTTTTGCCAATTTTTAAACTTGGAGGACCAAACTTGTAATTTCTCAAAACTTTTGATATTTTTCACCAAAGGACTAATTTTGACAACTTATGATTTTAAAAGGACCTTTGGTGATTTTTCTTTGAAATTATGTGCTTAGGAACTATTTCGACAATTTTAGAAACTGGGGACCGAAAGCGCCAATTATGCAAACTTTGCTCATTTTCATCTGCTTTTAAACATTTTGCATCCAAATATATAAATGCAATTTTGGAATATTTTAGTATTTTGATGCATTTCGAGAGCATTTTTAAACGTTTTGCAGTTCAGATTTAACAAAAATGATGAGTATTACACACTCATCATTAATCAATGCTAAACTTCCAGATTACTTGTGGGCGTGTCGTATCATCGCATGCTATACTCAAACCGCTCTATGATCACAAAGCGTCACAACAAAACACCTTTCGAGCTTGTCCACAACCATAAACCGAATCTCAAACACTTTCATGTATTTGGATCCCTTTGCTATCCGAATAATGATCGTGATGATTTTGGAAAGCTCAAAGCCAAAGTCGACTTTGGAGTCTTTATTGGATATTGTGAGAATTCTAAAGGTTACGGATCTAGAATCGTCGTACAAAACAGTGATGGAAGCGATTCATGCTCATTTTGATGAACTTACGAAAATGGCTTCGAGTATATGACTTAGAACCGGTAACAACCGCTTAAACTTCCTCAACCCCATCATCACCGAACAAAGCCCCACTCACTCGTCAACAAATGGAAAGGTTATTTGCTCCACTTGTTCGGTGATTTATATTGATGAGCGTGTTCGGTGTATCCATTGTTTCCACCGCTCAACCCGATAATACTCTTATACGATACACTGCTACAACAACTATTGTTGAAGAAGCACCATCGATTGACTCCACCACAACAGCTTGAACAAACCGCTTCCAACAATGATGAACCGGTGATGATATTCTTAATGAAGTACCCCACTGCAGATTTTGATCCAAATGCATTCTTTAACCCATTTCTTGATGACATCGCACACTGATGTCGCGGAATCATCAACAAACCATTTGAATCTCGAAACCGCACAATGTATACCAACATCAAACCTCTACACATCGATGGACATAAGACCATCCTCCGCAAACATTATTGGCAACCCTAATCAACATGTCGTTACGAGACAACGTCTTCGCACGGATGGTGAACATTGCATTTATGCACTCACCGTCCGCCAACTGAGCCTAAAAACATTAAAGATGCAATGACAAAGACAACCGGATTGAATCCATGCAAGAAGAACTCAACCAATTCAAACTTCTTGAAGTGTAGGAATCTGGTTGAAAGACCAACAGGGTCTACATCATTGGTCTCAAATGGATTTGGAAAAACAAATTGGATCTTTGAAGGAACGTAATCCGAAACAAGTCACGTCTAGTTGCTAAGGGTTATCGTCGGGAAGAGGAATAGACTTTGAAGAATCTTTTGCTCCGGTTGCTCGTCTTGAGGTCGTTTCGGATATTTCGCGTTCGCGACTCATATGAATATGACGGTCTTTCGATGGATGTCAAACTGCGTTTCTCGATAGACAAGCGAAAGAAACGGTTTATGTCGACCAACCGTAAGGATTCGTTGATCCCGAGTTCCCGAACCATGTCTACAAACTGAATAAAGCTCTTTACGGTCTCAAACAAGCTCCTCGGGCATGGTACGATAAGCTATCATCTTTCTTCATTGCTAATAATTTCACCAAAGGTTCGGTCGACCCTACTCTTTTTATACAATATCACGGGGCACATATCTTAATTGTTCAAATTTACGTGGATGACATCATTTTTACGTCTACACATAAAAAGTTTTCAATCACTTTTGCAAAACTAATGAAGAAAAATTTTGAAATGTCCATGATGGGTGAACTTGAATAGTTAAACAAATTTGGAATGAAAACCTTGAATAGTTAAACAAATTTTTCTTGAGTCAGTCCAAATATGCCCTTGAATAGTTAAACAAATTTGGAATGAAAACCTGTGACACTTATGCTACACCAATGACTCATACCAAGAAACTAGACGATTTACATGGGAAACTAGTTGACCCTACCAAATACCAAAGTATTATTGGGTCTCTCATGTATCTAACGACTAGCATACACGATATTGTATTTGCCGTTTATCTATGCTCCGTTATCGATCGCGACCAATGAAACCCACCTCTCGAGGCTAAAAGAATCCTCGATACATCAAGGGAACCATTAACTTGGGGATCCGGTATCCAAAGGATTCGGTTTTGAACTAATCGCTTTTCGACGACCACGCGGGATGCTTAGACTCGAGGAAAAGTACTTGGAGAACTACAATTTCTTGGTGATAAATTGGTGTCTTGGCAATCAAGCGAGGATTGTACATCGTCATCAACCAAAGCGTAATATGTAGCCATGTTCGCGTGTTGTGCTCAAGTCATCCGGATGAGAACACAACTCAAAGACTATGGTTACGTGTTTGACAGAATCCGATGTCTTGCGACAATCGAAGTGCCATTGCGATCTCGTGGAACTCGGTTCAAGACTCGAAATCAAAGCACATCGATCCTCGCTATCATTTCATCAAGGACCACGTAGAGCAGTGCAGTTGAATTATACTTCTGGGGACGAGAATACCAATTGGCGGATCTTCTTACCAAAGCCTTGCCTCCCACTAGGTTTAATGATTTGGTCCACCGGATTGGTATGAGGTGTTTGACTCAAGAGGAATTGGATGACCTCCTAAAGCAGTCTTAAAACACATCAAACTCAAAATCTCTTTTGTAAATAATTTTCAAAAACAAAATATAAAACCCGATAAAACAACAAAATATTCTTCTAATCTATTTTTTTGTCAACATGGCAAGTACATCTCTTTCGTCAACACTTTAATCTTTCAAATTTAAGTATTTTCCGATCAAGTGTTGGGGAGAAAATTATAACTTAACTGTTTCAAAACATCTGTACTTGCATGTTATCATATCCGGTTGTTTCTTTTATCAATGGTGGTAATTTTTTCTGGTTCAATGACACTCCTCGGACTAAAACTTATAACCTTTGTATTATTTTCTTAAGTCGAGGGGGAGTGTCGTCATGTTTCTTTCTTAAAATCTTTCGTTTGGTAACCAAAATAGAAGTTAAATGGCTTTGGATGAAAAAGGAAAAGGTGGAGGGACCAAAACTGTCAAAATCTTAAAGTCATTTTAATAAAAACACCCCACCTAACACTTTCACTTCACATTTATTACCCTAACCAAACAAATCCTACACCTAAGAATCATTCTTTCAATCCGTGTTTTGATCATCAAGCTGTAAGTGGATTAATGTTTCTAACATGATTTTAAACATTGGTTTTGATTTTCAAACAAATCGATGAGTGTGTAAATACTCATCATTTTGTCAATCTGATCTGAAAACATTTAAAACACTCGAAAATTCATCAAAATCTTGAAAATATCATTGGATTGTGTTTTATATGTTTCAAATGCAAAATGTTTAAAAGCAGTTGAAAAGCGAACAAAGTTTGCATAATTGGCGATTTGGTCCCTCGACTTTCAAAACTTGTCAAATTTAGTCCCTAGGCATTTGTTTTGTAAGAAAAGTCACCAAAGTTCCTTTTGAAATCATATGTTGTCATATTTAATCCTTTGGTGAAAAGTTTTAATAATTTACAAGTTTGGTCCTGCACTTTCAAAATTTGCAAAATGGTCCTTGGAAAATTTTATTGTTGGAAATCTCATGTATGGTCCACGGATTATTGGGACATGGCAGAATCACCCTTGGTTTATTTTGGAAGATGTACAACTTTGGTCCTCCAATTTTCGAATCTACAAGATTGGTCCCAAACTTATATAATTTTACCAAACCAAACATAAACCCAAAATTAACCCAAGCCCAAAATTTAATCCAAAACCGGACCACAAATAATTCTCGGTCAAACCCGTTTGACTAAACCAAAACCTCCCCGGTTTTCCTCTCCTAACCGCTACCTTTCCTCTGCAAAACCTCCCAAAACCATACTTCCACTCACATACCCCAAACCCTATCTCTCTTTGTCCCTCCACCTCCACACTAGTCCAAGGAACAATTAACACACCTTCTCCGCCACACGCTATCAAACCTGTTACTTCCAATATTGGCGCCAAAAGTAAAATCAAGGTCATGATCAACTTTGACCCATCAATGGCGAAAAAGATTCGAGCAACTAGTGAGGACTATAAAGAAGAAAGAAGACACAGAGTAGCAAATTGTCCCGCTTTTAGACCATTTCTTAGAGTAACTTTAAGATTGTTTTCAAGTTTAATGTAAAAGTTTGTTGGGTTTTGTAATTTACATATTGAACAAGTTAATTCGATTATAATTCAAGTGTTTTTGTTAAGAAATTCCAAGTTCTGACCTTAATTCATTTTCCCGCCAAATTTGTTCATTGTCAATTTTTACGTTTTAATCTGTTACAATGGTTCAAATAAGCTTCTTCAAGCTTATTCAAGCTTATTTAAGTGAATTAAAGTAGTTTCCTGTTCTGAATGCAAAGTTTCACACAGAGTCAACAAAAGTCAACGAAAGTCAAAAGTAAAAGTCAATTTGATCTTAGCTTAATTTCTGGATTTTATGTGTTAAAATGTTGAGTTATATGTTTGTTTGATCAATACAAGTTAGTCTCAGTTAAAGTTCATCATAGTTTTTGGTTAAATCTCAACTTAGTAGTTTTAAGGAGTGTTTGGAATTAGTGGGCTTTTCGATTTCAAATGTTGTAGTTTTTATAAACTTTAGTGTTATAACTTCTAAAACTGTTTCTATAGCTTTCTTTCTCATAATTTCAAGTTTAGATGTTTCAAAAGTTTAAGTTTGCTTATCGGTCTTAAGTCATCTATCCATCCCATCATAAGTATTTTCATTAATGCATTTATGTTGTTCACATCTTGATATGATTAGAATTTAGTTTCAATTTGTAGAGTAGAATGTGTTTATGATTCGGATAGCTTATTGAGATGATAGATGTTGATTCAGATGCTCTTGAAGTTATGCAAATGATCACCCTCGAGTTCTTTGTTTGCTACACTTCCATATCGCTTAGTATAATTTGCTTGTATCTACTTAGCATCTTTATGCTCATTATAGCTTATTGATTAGTAGTTATCTATGTTGCCTTTTAGAGTCATTTAGGAGCTTGTAGCAATAGTTTGATCAGTCTTCAAGTAGTTTATCCCATTCCATACCGCTTCCGCACCAAAGACATATATGTCCCCATCCCTTGTAGTTTTAGATTTTTAATTCTCTCATGACAAGTCACTTTTAGCTGAAATTTTAGACTTAAGCTCTTTGGTTGGTTTTGGACATCATGGCCATTTTAGTTTATTTTTAGGAATTTTTCTAACTAGCTTATTGTAGGCTTAAAGTAGGGCATTAGGGCCGTTTGGCATAGTAGAGTTAGAACTTGTTTTTGAGCTTTAATGCCTCTAGCCTGTGCTTATTAGGTTTATACCAGTTGATTTAGCTTAGTTTTAGTTAGATTAAGGCTAAGGTAGCTTATAGTAGCTTATGGTTAGATTTTAGCTTATTTACACGTGCTTATTTCTTTAGTTGTGCACCCAAATCATTGTTCTTGTACTCCAAAATAGTTTCTGTTATTTTCCTGGTTTCTCAAGATTATTCTATTGTTGACTGAAGTTTTCATATTTTCATTGCTCATTTGCTATTTTTACGCATTTAATTTCGCTTTTAGCATTTTAAATAGCTTTTAATACAAATAAATCAAAAAGCTTCAAAAAATAGGTTTTCAATTTTCATAGATTAAGATAAATATAAAAATCAAAAAATAATTTTTCAGATTTTCCTAGTTAAATTTATAATTTTAGCCATTTAATTAATTTAAAATAGTTTTAAATTTGTAGAAAATAAAAAATCATCGGAAAAATACAAAATTAGTTTTGAAAATTCTCTTTAGTTATTTTAGATTTTTATAAGTCATAATTTCACTTTTCTAGCTTTATTTCATATTTTCTTATATTTTAGGGTATTATTAAATAGTTAAAAATAGTTTTTAATTAATAATAAATAAATAAATAGTCATAAAAATAATTTTCTTTTTCCAATAATTTTATTTTATTATTAGGATTGTAAAAATATCATTTTCATATCCATAGGTGTTTTATTCTTTTAAATTTACGTTTTATTTTGTACGTTTACGTAAAATTCAGTAAACGTACGCGTTTTTAGGTTTTAAACGTTTTTAAGTATTTTGCTTTCACGTACTTGTTCTTATAGCTTGTTTAAGCTATTTTCTTTTATTCCTTAGTATAAATCACTCAAAACCTTTTTTTCCATTCAATATCATCCGATCACAGATTCGTTGTATTACAGTTTTCACACCTCGTTGGGACTTAACGACCCGGGGATACACTAAACTCTCCTCGATAATTGCATTGTGTTCTCAAGTGATTGACTCTTGTTGACCATTCACCTGGTTAATTTGGGTTGACCGTTTGGGACCAATCAAATTTTAGCGCACGCTTGGGAGGTGTGATCGTGCTACAATTTGAAGCATCGATGATTGTTGAATATACACCCATTGTATATTACCATCTTTGTCCATATTTCCTTATTTTCATATAAAACCAAAATTATCATGAAGCTAATTCGTTTGACTAAGCGATTACCAAAAATATTTTCATTCTTTGTTTTACAACATGTTTTCAAAAATACCAAAATATTCATCTTTTCCTCCTACCTTATTTGATTCTTTATCCTTCACCCTATATCCATTTGATTCTAACTTCTTCTATTCTCATGGAATCTCTCGACTACGATTTAATTCGGAACGAAGTTGAAAAACTTCATACTTTATCACAAATGTCAAAAATTCGTGTTGTTCGTGATGATCCATTAATTTTGCGTAGGAAATGGAGCGAGAAACCGGGGTGACAAAGGACCGGTACTTCCTCCGATAATGGAGGTGCTAAATCGTCCAACCTACGGTTATCCAAAGATCTAACCCTCAATTGCTCCTAAGCCGTCTAAAATTGATCCTAAACTTTCACAATTTACGGTTAAAAGCAATCATGCATAATTTAGACCGGTGACTAGCAAGAATGACTTGCCTAAACTTCACGTTTCTCAAAACCGAACCGGAGACCATAACGGAAGTGGTGGAAATTGCTAGCTCTCGAGCACACCACTTGTCCCACCTCCGGATTTTTCAAAATGTTCTTGAGACTTGATAGTCATTCGGATCACCATGTTGGTTTTGTTGATTCTTTGAATGAACCGATTCCTTCTCATAACTCTCAAATGGAATCGTTTATTCCTTGTGTCGGTTGTGGTGAGCCTCTTTTTGGTTCACCATGTCGCTGTGTACGTGTGTGCAGTGTGGTAATGATATTCGAACGGGAGTTGTTTGTTTTGTGGTTCGAGGAATTCATTCGATTATGATCCTAATCCGAACTCATTTAACGACCCTCAAACTTTTCCAATTACCCACCACAGCCCGACTTATCTTCATATAATCAACATAACTGCTGTGAATTTTGTGGAGGTCCTCACCAAGAATTTGAGTGTCAATCCGAAACACGTTTGTCTATGACCGTTTTACGGTGATGCTCGAGAACTTTGGTTATGACCAATATCCATATAATTCACGATCCGCACTCAACAGCTTTTGTTGTGAGAATTGTGGAGTTCCTCACGATAATCTTCAATGTCAACCGTGGAATCAAAATTACTATACTTCCGGTTTTGACAATTTCCAACCTCCACAGCACCATACGGTTCAAACTCTACCTGAGCCGTTGTCTCAAGAAATTTCCCAAGATTTTGAAACCGCAATGAAAACACTTGATGATATGATTCGTAACTTTAAGAATCAAGTGAGTGGTGAAAAGACCATGGGAGAATTGCTAGCCGAAGAACAAGAGGCTTGCAATTCTAGGGAAGAATTATTGGTCTTAGAGCATGCAACTCTAAGGCGTTCCCAATTTCTTAAAGCGACTATGTATGATGATGACGAGGAGAGTTTTATCCTTTTAAAGATAATCTTTCTCAACTCCTCGATCATTGTTATCACACCCGAGATTCACACTCACTCTCTTATTATGGGGATGAGCATCTTGACACTGTTCACGAAAAGGAACAGACGAATTCATAAAGTCTAGTGTTGAGAACCTTGTCCCAATCCCGAGAGTCACGGGAATTCTTGATCATGTGTGTGATATCCTCCTCCTCTTGTCTTCCAAAATGATCATATTGAGATGTTCTCGATTCGATGAGGACTATTCTTTATCTTGTGGAGATATAAGTTATGTGGGAATTACCTTCGAGCTTGTCGACTTAGGAGAAGAGAATGATGAAGAAATAATCCAAGATGAAGCTCTTCGTCTTACATTATTGAATGTTAATCTTCTCATTTCTAGAATCGAGGCTTTTAATAAAAAGCCTACTTTATATCCTATCCCCATTGAGGATAGTGAACTTTGTTCGATGATTCTATTCCGGATTTGCAAGCGTTCCATTTTGATCATATGGGAGAGAAGATTAGTGGTATTACCACTTCTCATTCTCATAATTCTCTCCCGATTATGAATCATTCAATTTTGAGGAGTTCCCAGTGAACTCACTCAAATCAATCGAATATGAATCATTCGCCTTTGAGGAGTCCTCCTGTGAACTCACTCATATCATATCTCCGCGGACTATGATAATTTCTACTTTGATCTAGACACACCCATAATATGTCTTGATCAAGCGAGCTTAACTTGATGAGATTCATGAAACTATGAATTCTCCTATTGAGGATGAAGAGTTAGTCATGATTTTATCATGATTTTCTTTCTTTTCTTCATATATTACATCACTTCTCTTGTTCTTCACTCCTTGGAATGAAGACATTATCTTTGATCCCGCATTTCCATGTACCATTTGTGGCCGGGTCTCTCTCTATATCTCATCGGTGTGGAACTTTCGCGTGCTTCAAATGTTTATACAAACATTTTGAATGAAAGTCCGATGGAGATTGTCTCTTCCACTTACTTCCCATGAACAAATTAATTTGGGGTCGAGTCAAGCTAGCGACTCGGTAATCAAAAACGATGAGTTAAACATGGGTTTTCACCGTGTGTACCACCTAGTCTGGGAGTTGCCCCATTGTTGTATATAAGTTTTCAAAAAAATAAAAAATAAAAAAAAAAAAAAAAATGGCCATAATATTTCCTTTTACGTTCTAAGTTTCGGCATAACAGCCGATACTTTGAATATTGAGGGCAATATTCATTTCTAGTGTGGGGAATTCTCACGAATTTTATCATGTAATTATACCACCCATTCCCGTTTTGGCCAAAATTTTTTGGAGTAAGTGTTTTCACTTACTCAAGATATGGTTATCGATCCGCCATGTCTAACACACATAAGGATTGACTAATCAAGGAGCAAACGGCTCTTGGTAAAGATTTATCAAATCCGTTTACGGCTTTGCAATTTGCCCAAAATTGTATGGTGTTCACCACCATATCTTTAATTAGTGAAGAGTTGGCTAGCCCGCAAGTTTATGGCTTGTGGTAAAGGCGATTGGAAACCATAATTGGTAATCGACTCACCAAAGATATTTTATCTAAGAGTTGGCTAGTCCGAAGCAAGCGGCTTACGGTAAAGACAAATCAAATCCGTTGAAAGTCGGTGATTTGCTCAAAATCATATGGTTATCGAGATACCATAGTTCTTACTTGAACTGAAATATTTGGCTACTCCGTATAATGGCTTTTGGTAAAGAGATTCAAGTCCATTAATTTTTCATAAAATATTGCTAGGGACTAGCAATAGTTTAGTGTGGGGATTGATGAGTGTGTAAATACTCATCATTTTTGGTCAATCTGAATCGAAAACATTTAAAAACACTCGAAATTCATCAAAATACCGAAAATATCATTGGATTGTGTTTTATATGTTTCAAATTCAAAATGTTTAAAAACAGTTGAAAAACGAACAAAGTTTGCATAATTGGCAGTTTCAGTCCTTCAACTTTCAAAACTTGTCAAATTTAGTCCCTAGGCATTTGTTTTGTAAGAAAAGTCACCAAAGGTCCTTTTGAAATCATATGTTGTCATATTTAATCCTTTGGTGAAAAATTTTAATAATTTACAAGTTTGGTCCCTGCACTTTTAGAATTTGCAAAAATGGTCCCTGGGAAAATTTTATTGTTGGAAATCTCATGTATGGTCCCTGGATTATTGGGACATGGCAGGAATCACCCTTGGATTATTTTGGAAGATGTACAACTTTGGTCCTCCAATTTTCGTAATCTACAAGATTGGTCCCAAACATATAATTTTACCAAACCAAACATAAACCCAAAATTAACCTAAGCCCAAAATTTAATCCAAAACCGACCACAAATAATTCTCGGTCAAACCCGTTTGACTAAACCAAAACCTCCCCGGTTTTCCTCTCCAACCGCTACATTTCCTCTGCAAAACCTCCCACAACCATACTTCCAAACACATACCCCAAAGACCCTATCTACTCTTTGTCCCTCCACCTCCACACTAGTCCAAGGAATAATTAACACACCTTCTCCGCCACACGCTATCAAACCCTGTTACTTCCAATATTGGCGCCAAAAAGTAAAATAAGGGTTGTGATCAATTTTGACCCATCCAATGGCCAGAAAAGATTCAGAGCAACTAGTGAGGACTATAAAGAAGAAAGAAGACACAGAGTAGCAAATTGTCCCAGTTTTTAGACCATTTCTTAGAGTAACTTTAAAATCGTTTTTCAAGTTTAATGTAAAAGTTTGGTGGGTTTTGTAATTTCTGTATTGTACAAGTTAATTCGCTTATAATTCAAGTGTTTTGTTAAGAAATTCCAAGTTCTGACCTTAATTCATTTTCCGCCAAATTTGTTCATTGTCAATTTTACGTTTTAATCGATTACAATGGTTCAAATAAGCTTCTTCAAGCTTATTCAAGATTATTTAAGTGAATTAAAGTAGTTTCACATTACGAATGCAAAGTTTCACAGAGTCAACAAAAGTCAACGAAAGTCAAAAGTAAAAGTCAATTTGATCTTAGCTTAATTTCGGATTTTATGTGTTAAAATGTTGAGTTATATGTTTTTTGATCAATACAAGTTAGTCTCGCTTAAAGTTCATCATAGTTTTGGTTAAATCTCAACTTAGTAGTTTTAAGGAGTGTTTGGAATTAGTGGGCTTTTCGATTTCAAATGTTGTAGTTTTTATAAACTTTAGTGTTATAACTTCTAAAACTGTTTCTATAGCTTTCTTTCTCATAATTTCAAGTTTAGGTGTTTCAAAAGTTTAAGTTTGCTTATCAGTCTTAAGTCATCTATCCTGTCCATCATAAGTATTTTCATTAATGCATTTATGTTGTTCACATGCTGATATGATTAGAATTTAGTTTCCATTTGTAGAGTAGAATGTGTCTATGATTCTGGATAGCTTATTGAGATGATAGATGTTGATTCAGATGCTCTTGAAGTTCTGCAAATGATCACCCTCAGGTTGCTGTTTGCTACACTTCCATATCAGTTAGTATAATTTGCTTGTATCTACTTAGCATCTTTATGCTCATTATAGCTTATTGATTAGTAGTTATCTATGTTGCCTTTTAGAGTCATTTAGGAGCTTGTAGCAATAGTTTGGTCAGGTCTGCAATTAGTTTTATCCCATTCCATACCTGCTCACTTTTGACATATTGTCCCCATCCCTTGTAGTTTTAGATTTTTAATTCTCTCATGACAAGTCACTTTTAGCTGAAATTCTAGACGTAAGCTCTTTGGTTGGTTGTGGACATCATAGCCATTTTAGTTTATTTTTAGGAATTTTTCTAACTAGCTTATTTTAGGCTTAAAGTAGGGCATTAGGGCCGTTTGGCATAGTAGAGTTAGAACTTGTTTTTGAGCTTTAATGCCTCTAGCCTATGCTTATTAGGTTCATACCAGTTGATTTAGCTTAGTTTTAGTTAGATTAAGGCTAAGGTAGCTTATAGTAGCTTATGGTTAGATTTTAGCTTATTTACATGTGCTTATTTCTTTAGTTGTGCACCCAAATCATTGTTCTTGTGCTCCAAAATAGTTTCTGTTATTTTTCCTGGGTTCTCTGTATTATTTTATTATTTACTGGAAGTTTTCATATTTTTCACTGTTAATCTGCTATTTTTCTGCATTTAATTTCAGTTTTTAGCATTTTTAAATAGCTTTTAATACAAATAAATCAGAAAAGCTTCAAAAAAATAAGTTTTCAATTTTCATAGATTAAGATAAATATAAAAAGCAAAAAAATAATTTTTCTAGATTTTTCCTAGTTAAATTTATAATTTTAGCCATTTAATTAGTTTAAAATAGTTTTAAATTTGTAGAAAATAGAAAAATCTTCAAAAAATACAAAATTAGTTTTGAAAATTCTATTTAGTTATTTTAGATTTTCTAAGTCATAATTTCACTTTTCTAGCTTTATTTCATATTTTCTTATATTTTAGGGTATTATTAAATAGTTAAAATAGTTTTAATTAATAATAATTAAATAAATAGTCATAAAATAATTTTCTTTTTCAAATAATTTTATTTTATTATTAGGATTTTAAAATATCATTTTCATATCCATAGGTGTTTTATTCTTTTAAATTTACGTTTTATTTTGTACGTTTACGTAAAATTCAATAAACGTACGCGTTTTTAGGTTTTAAACGTTTTTAAGTATTTTGCTTTCACGTACTTGTTCTTATAGCTTGTTTAAGCTATTTTCTTTTATTCCTTAGTATAAATCACTCAAAACTTTTTTTTCCATTCAATATCACCCGATCACAGATTCGTTGTATTACAGTTTTCACACCTCGTTGGGACTTAACGACCCGGGGATACACTAAACTCTCCTGGATAATTGCATTGTGTTCTCAAGTGATTGACTCTTGTTGACCATTCACCTGGTTAATTTGGGTTGACCGTTTGGGACCAATCAAAATCCAACGGTTAAATTTACGTTTATGGTTGATTTTGTGTTCTTCGCATATGCGTAAGAACACATGATCATGTTTGTGAGTTTTGGTGTTAAGATAATTGTGTCAAAATGTTTCTTAAACATCACTGATACCATTTTTCAACTCAAAACCTACCCAGAATCCCGTATGGTTTGAATTTGAAGAACTAGGGTTTATGTGTGGTTTTGGGTACTTTCAAATGTGAATGTCTTTGGTCTTAAAGATTGTTGTTTGAGGTTGTTTTCAATATGAATTGGTCATATGTTAACCCATAAATTACCGAAACATTAACGATTAAGAATTGAACTTTAGGGTTTAATGTTCTTTACATTTGGGTACTTTTGATTCACTGCGAATTTGGTGTTAAAACTTGGTCATAACACTCACATAACATCTTAGACTTACCGTAAAAACTTTGGTGCAATCCCTATGGCTAGAAATCATATGCCTAATTCTTAAACTCTAGGGTTTTGACTTACGCGTATGACCTTCTGGCGTAAAGCTGCTTAACAAGTTTTCATGCCATAATCTATTTTAAAATGAATATATGTGTTAAGATTGATGATATGATAATTTTATTTCGTGCTTGTTGCGCTTAAAACTCGTAATCAAGGTCTTTGTTACTCTCGCATAAGGATCACCTTACGTAGAAAGTTATACGTAAAAGAAATTTTACGCGAATCGTACGTGTAAGGTTCTACAATGGGACTCACGCGTATCCCGTGAAGGATATGCGTGGCGGACCTCACGCATAAGGTCTACTCTTACGAGTAAGCCTTACGCGTAAGGTCTTTATACGCCACGCATAAGCTCTCGCATAAGGTCCCTTTTCCTCGCATAACATTTCTTACGCGTAAGTTAGGATCCCACGCATAAGCTTTAGCTCTCGCGTATATCACTCCTGCATTCGCGTAACTTTGCAAAATCTACGCCTAAGCCATGATTGACCTTCATTATGAATTGTTACGTGTACAAACTTGTTAATAAACAAATCATATCGTCATGAAACCAATAATGTCACTAATAAACTTAATCGTTTAATATGTTGTGTTAAATAAGTGATAACATAAACTTTAAAACTTAAAGTTAACTAACTCACGAAACTTTTCACGCGACATTGGACTATTGATCAAACAAGTGACTTTGGACTCGTAACAATCTTTGACACTGTATATTCAATAATTAGACAATAAAAACCTTCTATTGACTAACATTATGTCTTTCGATATGTTGGTTCTTTTGGCTAATGTTATTTCGCATCACCACATGGTCGCTCGAATGAATGTGGATGCACCATAAGTTCTCACAATTCTTGACATCTTCCTAATGGCTATCCTAGAAAGATTGGAAAGAACAACCTTAGGGTTGACTTTGATACCTTCACATGCTCGTAATCTTCTTGCACGATTGCCGTGGATATTCTTAAGAATCATCCGTGCTGAACATGCTCTCACACTCGCTCTCGTTCGGAGATCTACATTCAACAGCTACGGAATTCAATGCGAGAATCAAGGGTCAAAGTGCAATGTTGTGACTATCAATCACAAACAAGTCACCATCACTCATGCGGACTTAGGGTCGCTCTTCTCATTCCGTAAATTGTGCCAACCGACTTCTATGCCACACCCACTTGAGGGACAGTTCTACAATTCTTGATTTATATAGGCTATGATGAAGCTTGAGAATTATCTCTAAGCATTCTCATGTGGAGCTTAAGAACATTCCTCAACCGTGGAGAACCCTACATCATCATCACCAAATCGGTCTCTAGTCGTGATAGTGGCTATGAGCATCCCAAGCTCATGGAACTACAAATCTTCCGGTCATTAATCAACAAAAGGACATCGAAATTGAAGCATCAGTTATGGGAAGACATGATGTCATTTCACAAGAAACTTGGCTCAAAGATTCCTATGTCGATACACAAAATTGTTGATCCGAGCACTTGGACTTCATCCCGATATTCCACAAAGGCTCAATGACCCGCACAATCATGATATGTTGATTGAGCCTACCTTATCGATCCGAATCAAGGAATCGTCAACAAAGAAACAGTGTTGTGTTACGGATCACCCATCGACCGACGAAATCAAGAAGCTTGAAACGTACAAAAGGTATCGGGTAGCGAAGAGAAGGAAAAGTTGGTCATCTCGATGAAAACCTTCGAACACCTACTCGGAGAACCGTAAGAGGAAGTCTTGGAAGTGCGATGGCGAGAGAGTCAAAGGAATGTCCCAAAGAGGAAACCCGCTCCAAAGAAGAAAGTTCTCTCTCGGAAGTCGCTCCTATTCCTACACCGAACCGCAGAGAAAGCTAATTGAAGAGGACTCGGAAGGTACCGCATCGAGATGAAGAGACTTTTCACTCTGAAATTGTCAAGATGAAACCACAACGGTATCCAAACCTCCAGGTCCTCCAAATTGAACATGGCAAAGGGAAGACTCAGATTTGTGCCTTATGAAGAAAGCTCGATGAAGAAGAAGAGCAACCGGACACTTCATACAGGAAGAAGTTCAAATTCATTAGACTCCAACATGTTGCGAAGGAATTTGCAAAGGATCAAATGGGTGGCCACGAGGTTCAAGTGGTGCTATGCACTCTAAACCATCTCGATGCGGTTAATCGACACGATAAGGGAGCTGGTGCCACCACTCTTCGCAACAACAACAACTTTTGGAGGATTCTATTGAATATGAGATTGAGGAACCAAAGAAAAGAAAAGACCGATGAAATACCGCCGATGAAACAAAGACTCATGACGGGGCTATGTCTAAGGAGGAAACTTCGAACCCCTAAGGACCCCGAGCCTCCTCATGTCTCCTCATCATCGACTTATCATCTCATTCTTCGCCACCACCATCTAAAGATCAACCAAATCAACATCCAAATCGGTGAAGAAGCCAACTCGATCTTGGATATCTCATGCTCACAAAAGAATTGGGAATCTTTGTCAAACAAGTCGAAAGAAAGACATGCTCTACTGTGAAGATGAATTTCTCTGACGATCGACATCTGATATATTCATGATGATATCGACAAGATGCAAGATGAAAGGAAGTATGTCCAAGCTCATGAAAGATGATCTTCAAGGAAAATGGACGATATGATCAAAGGATACACTCACCGATTCCTTATGGAGGTCCTTCCGAACCGACAAAGGAGATGTATACCGAAAATTGTATCCAAATCTCTTGCATCTAGCCAAACAAGCCATGAAATCAACTCCGATGAATTTAAGCATCAATCCAGTTGAATCCACAATTTTCTCGGATGATGAATTGGTGAACCGGCTAGTAGCGCAAATGTCGAAACGATCCGCAATGTTTGCCTCACACGAAGATCGTGAATACCAACTCTCTTCGAATACCAACTTAGGTCCTCATTCCGAGAAGAAGTCAGAAGGCCCAAATGTTCAAGAGATGATGAAGACAAAGATCGGGATAAGGATAAAGAGCCCAACGCACAAAGAAGTCGATGAATCATCCTCTATTCAAGACTCGATGCAACCTCCACCACAACGGACTCTGCTCAACAAAGATCTTCTCATCCCTCTTCTCGAGACAAACCTCATGATTACGAGACACCACCCAGTTGAGAAAACCGGTGACCACTTTGAATATACGGGTGGTGACGATGAAGAATACCATGAGCCCCAACAACAACCCGCCTCACCCGACAAAATAAAGAAACCAAAATCCTCATCTAGGCCTAAGAAATGAAGAAGGCGCCCATGGTGGACGTCATATCATGGCTAGATGAAGATACAACAGAGGATTTTGAATGGTTTTCTACACTTGTCAATTCCACTCCCTACCTCAAGAAGGTCAAGATCTAGTAGAGCGGTAATACATTGGAGCATGCTAAGATTCTCGCAAGAAAAGTTCCATGTGAAGAAGATGACGAAATCCGAGTTGAGGCAAATCAAGAATGAAGCTTTTCAAGCTGTGGAAAGATAGCTCGAAAGTTCCATCAAGGTTGAATATCACCTTGAAAACATTGCTCGAGCTATGTCTAACAACATCGATTGGCTCAACCTAAAGCAAACATCGACTTTACCAAGCGGGACAACCTCCATATTACACCGATGGTCTAAACCACTACCAACGATCGCCAACCAGATCACCTAGGATCCCATTTAGATATTTCTTCAACAAAGACTTGAAATTTCTTCTTCACGGTGGCGATGGTTCAAGGAAATACGCTACATCCTTGACACTTCCATTCCAAAGAAATTAATACTCAAACGCATAGCTATCGAGGAAAGAGCTACTCACTTGTTCTCCAACAAAGTGGAAGCATCGACCGTGATGCAATGTACGAGATTCATCATTAGCGGAACATCAAGAATCTACTACGTGTGCCAGTTCGAAGTCTCAACATGCGGTGTTCAAGACTAAGGATATCGTTGCCATAAACACGTTGATCTTTCGTCCAAATGAGACTACACGTATCTCAAGAAGATTGTGGTCAAAAGACAAGATGAAAGGGATTATGCATTCTCTGAAGTCGACTTTGAGAATTTTTCTATCAACAACATCGAAGACATGTACCTTGCCAAAGTACAAGGTCGTATGAGACAATTCTCCACCAAGTACAACGTGAATTCATCAAGTCGGTGCTCATCTTCATCGACGCATAGTTATCAAAGAGCGTGTAGAAGATCTCTACCGGCGCTTGAATCTTATCGGATCCGTATCAACTTCACTCCACCGCAACTTGATCTTCCCGATATCAACCAGCTCTCACAATTTACACTCATCGACCAAACCATTCGTCAAGCGTTTACGCAGTGAACTTCAAAGAAATTGCTTGATGGCATGCGGCGATCTTCACAAGTTTGGAGATCACACTTTGAAGATGGTTAGGGACGGATTGGCTTATCGATTGAAGGATATACACCAAAAGATCGGGTCTCTAAGCTATGGAATTCTCGGGATCAAAGGATGTGAAGCGGATCATCACGATGATTGATGAACAGATTGTATAGAAGGATCGATTGTAAGATTGAAAGCTATGTTGGTGGTCGACCCAGATTAACATCACCGCTTTCAACGCCCGATTCACACTCTGCGACATCTCCGGACTACCCGGTACCCTTTAAACCGCTTCTTTCATTATTACTTTGGATGTATGATTTATATATGTGAATGGATTGTGCACACATTACGATGTACAACCCGTTATTGTCAAGAAAGGACCACGTGGTACGCTTGATTGCCACAATCCTTATAAAATGAGTGAAAGCTTTATTTTGAGTAAAACCTATCAAATCTTTCATTTTTCAAGGTTTTGCCACAAAGACAGTCCAAATATATCCATATGTAACAACTCCAATGGTTCTCTAATAGTTCTTTCCTCAAGCTTCTTGCGGAAGCTTTATGTTGTTTACCCTTCTTGCATGCCAAGCATGATTGATCATTCTTGTAAGTCTTTGAAGGTAAACCTCTAACTAGATTGCCTTTGACTAGTTTGTTGATATTCTTGAAATTAACATGGCCCAATCTTCTATGCCATTGATGTGCCTCTTGGATGTTGCTTTAGCCACCAAACATGTGGCTCTACCATAAGAATGTAGACTCTTCATGTCTAAGCTATACACATCATTTGTCCTTGGCACTCTAAGTACTATCATGTCATCATCAATGTGTTTAAAATCGAGAGGATAGGATGAGACATTACGTGTTAGTGAATAACACGGGATGCTTTTATCAAAAATTTGAGAGGCGAGAGCAAGTTGAATTTAAGCTCCTTCACATATCTAACATTCTCAAAGTCGATAAGCCCCGCTTTGATAGTTCCTTTTCGAAGAATCTTTCCTCCATTGGGTTCATTCCCAAACTCTTCCTCCACTAATATTTCTAAAATCGAATGAAATTTCTTTGTCTCTGTCATACTTCGAGCAACCACTATCCATTATTAGATGATCTTTAAGCTCCTCTTACGGGTTTCCCCGCACACAAAGAAAAGAGTTAGTGATTTTAGGAACCCAAGCCATTCTTGACTTGTGTTCCCTTGTGGAGTTACAAACTCAAATTCTTTGAGTATGTAATTCCATATCTTTCAAATGATGATCCAAAATTATCTTTTGATCTTTAGCATGTGGATTTTCAAAACTTTCGGTTTTTCAACATAAATCTTTTTACAAGATTATTAGCTTTTCTTGCGTCACAAAACATCGATTCACTTTTGTTGAAAGTCTTGTTTGTCCTCAATAGTACCTTCCTCTTAACCCATTCCGATTTAACACGTGGTTCCCGTGATCTAGATCCCCATGTGAATTGTAATACCTTCTAGGTTGATAGTGAGATCTCCTAGGATTCCTATTCCAAGTAGTGTGATCGGTACCTTGTTTAAAGCGCAACTTTGGAAAGTCTTGTGAGATACTAAAGGTTTTGAAAAGGTTTTCTCGATGTGGGTATCTGTGATCCGGTGTGAAGTTTCGTGATTAATCTTATTTGAATTATTCCAAACCGGTTTGTGTTCTCTAGGTTTGTGGTTGATGATCCGTTCTTTGGAAATTTGCTAAGGTATTCTGAGTGTCGATCACAATCTTTGATTAAGTGATTAGGACTATAACACACAAAACACAGTTTTTGACCCATATGTCCAAAGTGATTTCTTCTATGTCTATGCCCAAAATTATTTTGCCTTCTAGGTGAATGATTAAACTTGTTTTGACCAAAATTATCCCAAAAGGTTTAGCGATGCGATTTTGAAAAGACTTTCCGTATGGTACGCTTGAGGAGCGATACTTTGATTTGAAGGTCTTGCTTGATTTTGAACATTATTTTCAACACTTCTTTGGGTGTTTCGGATCTAGATTGAGCAACAAGCTTCTTCCTAAACTCTAGACTGCCTACTCCAAATCGAGAAACATCGTGCCTTATGGGTTGATGACTAATGGGATGTGGAACAGCATGATAACCATTATCTTTCTTATACTCAGGAGGTGGTTCACTTATTGAGTCCTCATTACTAGATGTATCTACATAGTTAATGAGTTCATCATCACTAGTGGTTATGTCCTCAAAATCACCATCATCCTGATTACTAGATTGGTTTTCTTCTATTTTACTAAAATCCATTCCAAATCCTAAGCCAGTTCTAAGATAAGCTCTTTGCTGTTTTTTAACATAAGAAACATGTGACAAACCAGATTCTTTCCAGGCATCAAACTTAGCTAACAAATCATCTCTTTCTTTAGTTAATTTTTCAATTTCAACAATTTTGACGCTTTAGTTTCCATTCACTAAGTTTTAACTGTAATCTGTTGTTCATACTTTTCATTAAAGCCATTTCATTATTTTCATGTGTTATGATCTTAGCTTCCATAGACTCTAAAGTAATTTGATAACTGCTACCTCGGACCTAGCCTTAACACAATTATCTCTTTCGTAAACATAAGCATGAAGTAGTTTTTGATATAAATCATGACACTTAGAACATACCTCTGTGATAGGAGTTGATGCAGCTTCAGTTGACATCTTCAGGTTGTTGTAGTAGGGTTTCTTCTTAGTACGTTGTTGTAGTAGGGTTTCTTAGCTCTTAGACAAAGCTAAGAAGAATAACTTTTATTATAAACTCAAAATCTGCTTATTATGCAGATACTCTAATACAACTCTAACTAACTAAACCACTAAACCCTAGGCATTTTCCCAATCCCTACGCCTAGGTTCCCACACACACACACCTTTAGACGTCTACATCTTGTACGTACGTTAAAACTAATGACCCTATGTCTCTTTATATACTAGAGACATCTAGGGTTCTAAGAGGAATCATAATATAATTAGGAAACAATACAATTAGGAAACTAAATATTCTTTTAAGCATATCTTCTAGAATCTTCCAAATCCTCCATCTTTTGTAGTTTCCTTCTTGTCACTTTTAGTCCTTCATGTTTCATTCTTCTTGTTTTGTATCATCAAATCTATAATAGACCCAACAATCTTCCCTATTTGATGATGACAAAACAAACACGATTCTTGTACGAACTTCCCTAGACGAGTAGCGAAGTTGAGATAATTAAATCTCACCATGAATGAAACAATCTTCCCTTGAATTAAACATGTCACTCAAACATCTCTTCCCTTTTGTTATTATCTAAATAGGGAATGAGTAAACCGTAGAAACTTCCCCTCGAGTGATGCATGAACATCAACTGATTCTTCAAAATCTGTAAGCTCCTTGTAATGATCACTTTGTGAAGAACACCAAATATAACGAATTTGATGAAGAATTAAAATTTCCCAAACTTGTGTCTTAAATCTTGTACTATCCACGGAACTCCATACTTATACCTACCAAATATAAGTAGATTGCAATCCCTTGACAAGAATCCTTAACTAGTATGAGACACTGAGCACTACAATGTAACTCCTTCAAGTGATAGCCAATGTGTGCATAGAGCAACATAAGAAAAATCACACATTGCTAGATTCATCAAGCTATATGATAAGAACATAAACCAAGTAATTCCACTTCACCTTCAAATAAGTGATAAATAATCCTATTCGTAATCAATTCTTCAATAAATCTCCAAACGAGCCTTTTAAATCCTTTTAAGAACAAATCCAAACTCTTTGTGTGTGTGAACAATAACTTTGTGTGTGTCGTCCGACAACTAAAATCCAAATCACAAAGTATGTGTGTCGACTTCCCTTAATTCCAAATCAGTCCTATTAGCAACACTTTTTCTCGTCCCAAAGTCATCACAAAGTCATTGTTAGCAACACATAATCTGTCAAAAATTGCTCACCAACCCGTCACTATTGCAATTAGTGACACTTTTTCTGTCATTGTCTTGTCATAAAACTAAAAGCGATTTACGCCAAGCAATACTTTCAAAACATGAGTAGCAGTACTTTGCATCAGCAGCAGCAGTACTTTAACGAACATGAAGAGCAGTACTTTCGAGTTGAAGCAGTACTTTCAATAACCTTGTCTTCACAAACTCGTAGTCATTCATCAATTAACGAACACAATAACTTCTTATGCATGACTTCAATACTAAAATAACCACCGACCCATGTGATTACAATTACCACAACTCTTCCTCGTATAACATAATTGCATGCAAAATATTTCCTTCAAAACAAATATTACGGTATAACAAAGCGAAGGAATGATCACCAACCCACTATTATTGATTTAACCAATCAATAATAAGACGTAAAAACGAAATCCATGCACGTGACACCAAACACGTTTGACAATAACATCGGTGAGTACGAGGTTTGAAAGACTTAATAACCAATCATGATAAACTAATGATCAACGACCACTTCTTTGGAACCCTCGATATAGCATACTACGAAGCATGTGAATCATCAACAAGAACGAGTAGGCAGCATGTACAAACTTCAAATATCCTCGTAATACCTTGTCCAATCATCCATAAATCCAAAACCATGTCGATAATAATAGTAACACACGTTATACGAGCAGCAGTATTTTCAAGTGTAGAAGCAGTACTTTGAAAAAAATCCTTCAGCAGCCAACTTCGACACCTCATATCTTTTACATAAAAGCTCATATCGAAGATCCCTTCGTTGTAAAGTTAGATTAGTATATAGAGAACGTCCACCTAAAATTTCGTCCCGATCCAACGGTTAACGAAAAAGTTATCGCCGTTTCAAAACAGTGCTGTATAAACATACGAAAATTTTAAGATCCGAATTTTTCGTCTTTTTCATCATTCTTCGACACATAAAACCTTGCGAATCCTAGATATCATGAGCCCCATGCTCTGATACCACTTGTTGGATCGATATACTTTAATCAAACTAACTTAAACTAGCTTGTTAAGGTTTAATAACCTCGGATAAATCCTAAGTTATTAACAAAGAAACACCGAGCAATCTTTATCAAGTCGCGAATTTACTTAACAAAGCTAAGAAGAATAACTTTTATTATAAACTCTAAATCGCTTATTATGCGATACTCTAATACAACTCTAACTAACTAAACCACTAAACCCTAGGCGTTTTCCCAATCCCTACGCCTAGGTTCCCACACACACACCCCTTTAGGTTTACATCTTGTACGTAATTTAAAACTAATGACCCTATGTCTCTTTATATACTAGATACATCTAGGGTTTACAAGAAGAATCATAATATAATTAGGAAACAATATAATTAGGAAACTAAATATTCTTTTAAGCATATCTTCTAGAATCTTCCAAATCCTCCATCTTTTTGTAGTTTCCCTTCTTGTCACTTTTAGTCCTTCATGTTTCATTCTTCTTGTTTTGTATCATCAAATCTAAATAGACCCAACATATATCTATCATGATAACCTCATGTCACCCACCGAGGATGCTATGGTACCAAAACTATATTATCCATCAAGGATACTAAGTGCCTAAAACGCACTATCTACTAAGGATGATAATCTCATAACATAAACATGACTAATTTTTGGCTATATCTGAATTTATAACATAACTTGACTACATCTCGGCTATATTCGAATCGTGAGATAAACTATATTTACTCGACTATCACCAAGTCTACATAACATGTAGTATTCGGCTATTTTCGAATCTTTATAAACATTATATTGGTTATTTCCAAAATTACATACAAGCTTACTAAAATCATGTTTAACTACAAAATATGAAACTAAATCGATTACTCACCTGTATCCTCAGTTTAGGCTTTCTGTCTGCATCCCGTGAGCATTAACATATAATTATAATATAATAACTCTTTAATAACTTCTAATAATCATATAACTCATGAACTTGGCCATATGGGGTTTCTACGGCCATGTGCCAAACACCTCTAATTCTTCATAACTAGCCTTTAACATAAACTTAACATAAATTCTACTAATCATCGAACCATAATTCCAATAGATGGTTTAAAAATAAAATCATATTAATATGATTTTAGTATAATGTTCTAATCATAAATCAAGTTTAGGGTTCATAAAACCCAATTAAACAAAACCCCAAATTATCATAATTATGAAACTAAGGCATAATAACACTTAACCCGATGAAGATTCTTTTCTAACACTTAGAGACTTGCAAGAACACATTAACACCACACTAACACCCTTGGAACCCTCTTGGGATGATGTACCTATCAAAAGTAAGGATATGGTAATAACGTTGAACTAAATGAGAGCCAACATGTTTCTCATAATGAAGAGGACTTTGCGACTTGTCAAAGCTTCGATGAGGCTATGCAAAGGTCTTTGAAACAAATACCTATATACCTTTTGAAAATGTAATACTTATAAGGTTGTTGATTGTGAGATTGTCCCACATTGCAAGTTGATTGGTTTTGAAATGGTTAATGAGGCTCATATTGAATCATTATTGAATGTTGAGGTAGATATTACACATGATGTCACGGTTCCGGCACATGTTACCTCGCCTAATGTTGACTAAGTTCAAGCTACCATTAATTTAGTACACGCTGAAAAGAGTGTATCTAACGTAAATGTGAGTCACAAATCATTCACGATTTTGGTTACAAAGGAGGCTGCTACTAGTAAGGTTAACTGTAGATCATTGGCCACGGAGAAGCCTAATAATCCTAAAGTTGAAGTGTAACTTCTATTGGCGTCTATTTTGGAAGTTCATTTGAGGCTTGGTTTCAGCTTGTATGGGTATTTCGTAGGTAAAAGAGTGGCATTTTTGGCCGTTGAGTACTATGTTAAGAAAGTATGGCATAGTTCGAGTAACGATGAACGCTAAGGGATTTTTTCCCCTTCAAGTTTGCTTCGAATGCGGGTATGAATGGGGTATTGGATAATGATCCTTGGTTTATTCGATTTGTTCCTATCATTCTGAAGAAATGGGGGCCTACTGCTAACTTACTAAAGGAAGATCTGAATTCGGTTTCTATTTGGGTAAAATTTCATGATATTCTGATTATGGCGTTTACTTTTGATAGATTGAGTGTGATGGCTACTAAACTTGGTAACCCAATGAAGCTTGATTAATATATGAGTTCTATGTGTATGCAATCATGGGGTCGTACGAAATATGCTCATGCATTGATTGATATAAGGGCCACTCGGGAGTTAAAGGGTGAGATGATTATAGTTATTCCAAATGTGGAGGATGACTGAGAGGTTCTTCACATGGTGAGGGTAGAGTATGTTAGGAATTAGAAATTCCAGGTATTAAAGAGTCGGTCACCTCAAGTATATTTAATCATTAGAAAGCTCGTAGTCGTAGTTATTTTAAGTTAAGTAGTATTTAGTTAAGTAACACCGTGGAGGACTGAACGGGTCTTTACCCACTGTATGCCCGATCCACACCCCGATGTGTGGCGTTTATGTAAGACTATAAATACTCTCTACCTCCCAAGGTAGAGATTTGGAGCTCATAATAAAATTTTCTTTTCTCTCACTAAAGTTCCCTAAACCTCTAACTTTCTCTCTCTAGAATTCCACTTATTCGCCACCTTGTTGTTATGGTTTGATGTGTATGTGAAAACTAATATCTTACAATTGGTATCGAGAGCTATGGTTAGATCATATCTTGCACATCTTTGGATTTCTAGTGGTTTTAGGTGGTTTTGAGTTTGAAAAGTTTAGTGGTTTGTGCATCATTTGGTTGATTTCTTGTGTTAAAGTTTGGTTTTGTTAGTACTTTTATGTTTAGAATCTTCACAAGTGTTTAGGTTTTCATTTGGTAGCTTGAATCATCTTGGTTGGGTTGTTTTGGATTGATAAGTGATGTTTATGTGGTTTCTCTTGCTAGCGACTTGACATTGGACTTATTTCTTCAGTAGCGACTTGCTTCACAATTTTGTAGCGAGTTACGGTCTTGGAGCTAGCGACTTAGACCTAGCGATTCTGATACAAGTAGTGGACTCTCCACTCTTGGTAGCGACAGTGGTAGCGACTTGGTGCATGAGCGAGTTGCTCTTTAGCGACTTGAATCTTTAGCGACTTGAGTAGCAATTCGCCAAAATTTTGCTAGCGACTTGAGGCTTAGCGAGTTACTACTTAGCGACTTGCATTTGTCTAGCGACTTGGGACTTTAGCGACTTGGGGTGTAGCGAATTAGGTGTTAGCGACTTGGTGCATTTTCTTCTCGCGACTTGGGTGATTGTTTACGGTTTCTCTTGATTTAGTAAAATCCGTGAAAGAATCTATTTCCGGTTGAATCATAGAGTTATAAAATCCCGTATAATCATTAACATGTCTACCAACATTCCTACTATCATCTCCATCACTGTCGAGGATGTTCAAGCGGTGGCTCGGATACTCGCCCACCCATGCTTGACAGAATCGACTACGATTCTTGGGCTCAACGAATCGATTGTCTTGCTTTGAAAAGGAAAATGTCACAACATTCTCAAATCCATTGATGAAGGACCGTATCGAGTTGAGACGACCGAGATATACTTGACACTAATGAAGATGGAAATCCTATTTACGGAATGGATGGACCTAAAATGTATGATGAGCTTGATGATAAGGAGAAAAAGAGATTCGATCACGATATCGGGGCTTCTAACATTGTTCTTCAAGGTCTTCCTAAAGACATCTACAAGTCGATCAATCACAACACCGATGCAAAGGCGGTATGGGATAATGTCAAGATGCTTCTCTCGGTTCGTAATTAACTATGGAAGACAGAGAATCACAACTCTATGATTTAATTTGAACACTTCAAGATGAAGCCGGATGAGAGTGTCTATGAGTACTATGTGAGATTTCACAAGTTGGTGAATGACATGAGGAACATCGAATGACTATGCCCAACATTCAGTTGAACTCAAAATTTGTGAACAACATGAATCCCGAATGGCACAAGTTTGTCACCTCTATGAAGCTCACTAAAGGATTGAAGAATACAAACTATGAGCAACCCTATGCCTTCCTCCTTCGTAATGAGAGACATGCTATGTTTGAAAAATTGGTTCTCAATCGGTTCAAAACCAACCAGGAGAGACAAGTTCGTCTAATGACTCAACGCCTTCTACTCAAACATCGGAATCACAACCAAAGCTTCACAAGTCATACCCTTGGGTAATGGTAATCACAAACTCATTCCCGATACTATGTTTAAACAAGTCGATGTTGATGCACACGTGGTAACTTCATTAATCAACTAGCTCTTCCGATTAGTCAAAACATGAATTCTCTCCACAAACCAACAACAACCTCGTAACAACATCTAACCCACACAATCAAGCTCTTGTTAAAGATGGAAGGATCGTGATGCAACCAGTTCGGAAAGAGAGTATGATCGGGGAAGAGGTGGTCTTGGTAGAGGTTATGTTGGTAACGAATCGAGGAAGGAATGGTAACCAAGGTCAAGCTAAGCCAATCAAATGTTATAACTGTGGTGGTGAGGACACATTGCAAGAAACCCGCACATCTCCAAAGCGTCCACGAATCGATTACTTCAGAGATAAGATCTTGCTTGTACAAGCTCGGGACAATGGTGCTTTGCTTTGGATGAAGAGGAATTGTTTGTTTCTTCTTGAGGCAATGCTAAGACCTATGATGCGAGATGTGCATGAGCGGCCTATTCGGAGATAGGTCACAATCATCGAATGCCTTTCAAGTCACCGATTGTGATGCATACGACTCGATGTGGATGATGGACCTACAGACACACAATTTTTATGGCTAGCATTTCTCCAATGGTTTCTCCCAAGGTCTCTTCTTCACCACAAGTCGGCCCATCCAAAGACAAACTCATCTCGGAGGTATTAAAACTATACGATGATCTTGATGTGCAGCAGATGCATGACAAAGTACAATCAATGAAACTATTGAATCAAATGTTGAAAATATGGGTAATATCGATATTGTCCCATATGATCAATCGTGAAACAAAGTGAAAGTGAAGTTGTACCAAGTGATGCATCTTCTGCGTCAACAATGACTATGTTTTTGATGAATACCTTGCATGTGCCTCGATGATTCCGTAATTTACGAACTAAATGCCTATAAAGAACGTGTTGCTATTTATGAACAACGTGCAAAATTTGAGTTGACCACTGTGAGCGGGAAATGGATGACCAAGTGTGTACCATTAGAAAAGTAATTTTAGAAAGAAGTATTGAAACAAGAATTAAATTCCTTACAAGAAAAGCTTTCTAAAGCGCTAAGCAAAAACAAGAACTTCAAGAAATGTGAAAATGCTTAAGCAAGAATATAATGCAAAGGAATCAAAACTCTTGAAAGATTTTTCTAATCAAAACTTTGAAAAACAAACTTGAAAACAAGTTGTACATACAAGGAACACCATTCAGATCGCTCACATGATCACTAAGCATAGGGTCTTAAGCGATAAGCATAGCATTCCCTTGTTAAGGAACCAAATCCAGAGGTCATTAAAAGGGCTAGAAATGCTCATAAGGTTCTTTATGATGGCAATGAAATCCTTAAACCTAGGCATGAAACCTAGTTGCGTTGAGTGCGAGGAAGATAAGAAATCGATGAAGTCACTAGGAAAAGATGAACAAAAATTAGATGATCCTAAATGCAAAGAGAAAAAATAATTATCATTCCCATGACTACAAGAAGGAAACTGATTTCCTTGAACATGTTTAAGCCTCGTGACTTTGTTGACTCTCGAACAAGTTTTCCGGAAAATGGATTTAGATAAGCGAAATGAAAATATTGTTGAAACAAACCCTCCCTATGAAAAATGCCTAGAGCGATTGTATCCTCCTAATACACCAATGCATCTTGTTCCTAGAACAATTGCCACTAAAAGCAAGACCTTAATTAGCCAATATGTTATATTTCAACTATTTGTTGATTTTGAGAAAACTTGCAAGAAAAGGATTACACCCATCGGTATAACGGAAGGAGAAAGGGTTTTGAGCAAATGAAAGAATGTTATTTAATCAAGTCATGCCTTTCTTTAAACTTCTAAAAGATCACTTGAGAGTCTTAAAAGGGATAGAAACCGATATCAAGGGAATGGAAAAGGAATTTGATGCAATGATAATTGAAGTTAGTAACTATGAGCGCACTAAAATATAATGAGATTGAGAGGAAGAACTTGCGACATTAAATGAGACTCTTATTCTTGAATGTGTTGCTCAAGATATTTTTCACCGCTCAAATTGCTCTATTAATGCTTCCAAATTTCATGAACTATCTGCTGCCTCGAAAGTCTCCCATGATCGTGTCATTGAGCTTGACAAAACTAATTCTAAACTAAACGAGAAAATTGAACCGGATGATCACGACAATTTGGTTAAACATTTTTCTAAACTAGAAGTTGAGCATTTTAATCTACAACTAAAATATCAACATCTTAAAGAAAATGTCAAAACTTCAAATATCAAGACATCCTCGATGCTCCAGAGTTTGATGCGCTTTTCAAATTAACAAACGTGATGAACAAATTCAAGCTCGATGCAACACGATCGAAAGTTGAAAGCCCAAATCTCTCAATTAAAGGGTCAAACAAACAATATGACAGGCTCCCAAATGCCTCCTCCTTTAGACTCTCGTAATTCTCAAACGTTTCATCTTCAAAACTTAGTAAATGCATTACAAAAGGAAAACGAAAGTTTTCTAGAAGAAAATGAAAAGGTTAAACATCATTTCAATGAGTTATTTGAATCAATAAAGGTCACTCAGTAACAAAAATAACGAACAAATAGCTTCATTGCAAAAGGAAATTGAGAATCAAGAGTCGGGTAAAAGGGAAATGCCAATGACCAATGGGAGAATGGTGTATCAAAGGTTCACTCTTTTAATAAATATGCTTTATCTGTGAAATATGTCCCTCTTCATCTCGTGAACAACAAACTTCTTTGCTCAAACATACTTCTCATCCCTTAAGGATTGCCTAGAATGTCTCGTGAGATTGTTGAAGAGGATAAGTTAGAGAAACCTCATGATAATGCAATTGGACATGCATGCTTATATGCCAAACGATCTCAAGAAATATTAGAATGCTTGATCACAATATGCCCAAAGTCATTAGGTGAGAGAGTTAATCCTTTGATTCCATGTTCGATGCCTATTGCCAAGTCGATATTCATTCGATGCCAAATGTCTTGAATATGAACCCTAGTGTGCTGTAAGTAGTTCGATTTCAGATCCACAATGCTATGAAAGAGAACTCAAGCTGCCTTCTAGGAGTACAAATACCAAGACTTCTAGTTTTAAGAAAGTGAACCTTAGTATGCTCGCATGTAGTTCGGATCCCAAGACATCTAAACAGTGATGCAAAGAGTTGTAAAACCCACTAATGTTCCCATTCCTCTACAGGAGTAATCGGTGACATTAAAGGGAGCAGTCAAAGTCTCAAGACAATACAAGGAATGATAGGACCTCATGAGCTAAGAATGTGCCTTTGGAAAAGAGTGAAGAACAATCTAGGAACTTTAAGCTTGAATCGAATAAAGCGAATCGTGTTGATTCTAGTATTAGCCATAGACGATCAGAATTAATTGAATTCGATACTATTTGCAAACCTTGTACCGATGTCCGCTTGAATTTCGCTTCTAATCATGAATGTGGTGTTAATGTTTTGCATAATGATGATAATGGTCCGCTTAATGTTGCTTATGTTCATGCAAAAAAGCAAAAGGCAAAAGCGGAAGAGAGTTAGAAAGCAAAGGAAACCCACAGAAGAACATTTAGTAAGATAGGCTATTATTGGATACCGCTGGTCACAAGAATAATCGACAATGCCCACTAGAAAATGGATGCCTCTTGGTAGAACTATTCCCATAAGAAGTGAGCACACCGTGAATGTGGCTAATACGGACACTAGTATCGCATCTATTCACAATGAATCCAATGGCCTTAATTTCGATATGAATGCTTCTTTCTCCGATGCGGGTGTTCCAACCATTGTTACTAACCAAATGGAACCCATTCTTGCATGGGGATCCCAATTATCCGATTATCTATTCTTATGCGTGTTCAACCGCAGATCGCTCAAATCGCTCGTGGTACTGGACTCAGCCGCTCCAAGCATATGACCGAGACCGGTCGCGCTCATGAACTTCGTGAGCAAATTCATCCGGGATCATAGATTCGGTAATGATCATTTCGGCAATCATGGGTTATGGAGATTACGTTGTTGGTGATAATGTCATCTCTAGAGTATACTATGTGGAAGGTCCGGGTCATAATCTATTCTCTCGTTGGTCAATTTCGTGATTACGATCTAGAAGTAGCCTTGTAAAACATACCGCTTTGTTAGAGATCTTAATGGTAAGGAACTGTTAAAAGGAACTCGTGGCTCAAATCTTTACACCATCACTATCGATGACTGGTATATGTGAAAACATACACCTTTTTCTTTATCAAAACCGGACCAAAAAGACCAAAAACTAACCCCTAAAGCCATAAATATTTGTGTTTTTGTGTTTATGTATGTGCAGGTAATGGATATTGCAAAATGGACAAAAAGAAGACAAAATGGACACAAACGAGCACGAGAATGGAAAGAGCACAAAGTTACGGGTCCAATGATAATTTTATTTGGAGCATCGATGCAAGAGAAGAAAAATTTAAAGACCAAACGAAGAATTAATTAATTAAGAAAAGAAAGAAAAAAATAGAAGAAACAAAAGGAAGGAAAAAAGAATTAGCAGAAAAAAGGAGCTTAAATGGAAATTAAATGCAACATTAACACAAAAAGACTCTTGGTCTAGTGGGTGGGGACATGTTTATCAAGCAAGAGGTCAAGGGTTCTAATCCCATCCATGGCATAATTAAATTTTTTACACAACTAATGTCTCATCCCAGCTGCTGTCCACGTCCATGAAGCCCAACTGAGTCCATGATCAAGCCCAGCGCAGCCCAAGTGCAGTCCAACACACAGCTACTGCCACCGTAGCCCAAGACCAAGCAGCAATATGAAATCTGTGCTATCCTTCGTATAATATTAGCTTGGGGAGCAAGTTTTTGTAGGTTTATTTTTTACCAAGATTGAATAGTTTAAGGGCTATTATGAAAATTATTATTAGCCAAAACAGAATCTAATGGCCTATATAAACCCACCTCCTCACCTCATTTTCATCAATCTTTTTATTTTTTTTGCACCCAAACTCTCAGTAATTTTTACGCTTATTTAGCTTTATAAAAGTTTATTTTAATTCTTGCAAGTTAGTTCATCTTATTTATTATCTTTGCATCTTTTTATTCTTCTCATCTCTTAATCTTTTTATTTCACCTATTAAGTTATATTAGCTTATTAAATTATTATAACTTATTTAGGTTTTGCGCTAGGTTAGCTTTTTTCATAAGTTTATCCATTAAGTTCTTTATTTGTTTTTCTTCTATAAAACTTTCTTTAATACTTTTCATAAATAGTTTTATTTCATTTATTTTATAAAAGTTTACATTTTATAAGTTTTAATTTATTACGCCTTATTATCTCTTCTCTTCATCCCTCCTCTAGCTCGATTCAAACAACAAAAGAGATGCATGAGCTTATTAAGCTTGGCTTATTTTACAAATAAGCCTTGACATCTCTTAAGTTTGAGAGCACCTTTTCTATTTTTTAGCTTATTAATTAGATTTATTAGTTTTATCAAGTTTTTCATAAAAAGGTTGCAACTTTTTAAGTTTTTAGTGAACAATAAGCTATTTAATAGCTTGTTCATGTAGATCTAGTCCTTAAATATACCCGATTCGTGTTTAATCTTCGGATGGAACAACTTAGCTTCGGGTGGACTTAGATCTAATAGTTTTTAGTTATAAAGTTTAAATCTTTTTTTTATTTTTAGATCACTTTTAGCTTATTAACATTTAGTAGTAGTGCTTATTATTGCTTATTATTGATTAACCCTTGTTAAAGTTTGTATCTTTTGTGTTTATCATCAAATCTACCGCTATGGTTGAGCTTACGGTCTTTAAGATTTTTAATACATAAAGTTTGAAACTTTAGTAATTTTAAGCTTGTTGGTGAATAAAGTTTTAAACTTTACTTACTAATTAGTGGATAAGATTAATAAAGTTGTAAACTTTTGTTAATTTATGCTTATTTGATCGGGTGGTTTTATTCTCTCGCTTTATCATTCGGTTCTACTCTCCTTATTTTTTTGAATATTTAGTAGTTATTAATTTTAGTATAATAGTTATGTTTATTTTTATTGAATTGATTGTTATGTGTTGGTTTGCTATGCTTAGTGAGTAGACTTTTTATATACTTGTTGAGTAGATTATTCCGTGAATTAGGTGTGGTTTTATAAAAGTTAGAAAATATATTGGTTAGTAATTTTAAGTTACTTAGATTAAAATTTTGGTTATTGAAGCGGGCAAAAGCCGTGAAAATAATTGGGTTTTAATTTAGATATTGATATCTCTTTATGAAAAATTGTTTTCAAAAGAAACCAATGTTGTGAGAAAATAATTATTTGTAAAAGATATTAATTCATCAATAAAGGACTTAATTGACATAATAAACCACACTTAAGGATCTTGATAATTTGCTTAACAAGTATATCCTTTCATCATATATTTCTTATTCGCTTGCTTAGCATATTTTAGTTCGTTACTTTTAGTTGTTATCTTTTATCGTTAACTTTAGTTTATTTTCTTTCTACTAGTTTTATTATTGATTTTGCTTTAACTATTATTATTTTAATCTAAAACCCACAAACTTAAACGTTTTTAGTTAAATTTGCATAATTGCTTATTTGTGTTTAGCTTTCTTGTTTTACATGCTTAATTGTTTCTTTCTTATTAAGTCCCAAAAACCAAAATTCCCTTTATTCATTCAAACCACCGTAACTTTTAAACAACGAATCGATCATCCATTTCACCTCGCTGGGAGAACGACCGAGAGTATCCGTATTCGTAAAAATTATATGTACCAAATCGAACAAATCAAAATGGCGCCACGGGAGTGTGTTAGCGATTTTTGTTTCGAATTTGAAGTTTGGTATTTGAAGACCTCCTCCGTGGAGTTCCTCGCTTTGTAAATACTTTTCATAAAATTATAAAAATACAAAATAAAATAATCATAAACACTTTTCCTAAAAGGGTTAAAAAAAAAAAAAAAAAAAACCCAAAATATTTTCCTTTTCAAAATTTGTTTTCCTTTATGTTTGATTTTATAAAACCCAAAATAATCGCCTTTATCCTCTAAACCATCAATTCTTTATCTCCTTACCTCTTGAACCGCTTAATTCTATCTTCTTTATCCTCTAAACCGATAATTCTTTCCTCTTATCCCTTTATATGTTTAATTCTAATGGCGGACACGCGTACGATGTCAGAACTACTCGAAGTACCCACCGAGGGTTACGAAGATGCTATCGTTGTACCGGAGATTCTATCCGAAAATTTCGAGATACAAACCGGGTTAATTCAACTAGTTATGTCGAATCCATTCTATGGTTTCGAGAGGGACGATCCCTATGCTCACATCCGATGGTTTGATATCTAATTTCGACTATAAAATATAAGGATGTTCCTCATGACACAATTAAGTTGATGTTATTCTCATTTTCTCTCGAGGGGGTAGCCCGGAATTGGCTCGATAAAGAACCTCCTCGATCGATCACCGCTTGGGAAGATCTCGCTTCAAAATTTATAAATTGTTTCTTTCCTTATTCTAAAACGATAAACCTTAAAACGAAATTACAAACTTCCAAAGCAGCTGCTTTGATGAAAGTTTTGGTGAGGCATGGAATAGATTCAAAGATCTCCTACGAAATGCCCACATCATGGTTTTTCGAATTACTTGATCGATATGTTCTACAATGCTTAACACAAACCGATCAAGATTCTCTTAATACAGCCACCGGTGGCAATATCTTGTATCGCACCCCAAGGGATATATTGACGATCATCGAGAACAAATCGAAAGTTCCAACATCAAGAAATAAACCGTTAAGATGGTCGAGCTTACCAATGATCACGTTGATACCATTTCCAAAAGATGTGATTATTGTGGTGGTCCCCATCCTTTTACGATTGTCAAGCTACCGATGACGACGCCTACAATGCTACAACATCCCAATATCGCAAGACTTTCATTTTTGATGATGATGAGGATTCCATTCAAATGAAAGAATATTATGCGAGTTTGTCGGCTACACCCACTCTTGTTTCTGAGCCTTTCATTTCCGACCCTTCCCCTTCACTCACGCCGGTTGAGAGAAGTGACGTTGTTTTGGAAGAGGTCGATGATCATGTTTCTTCGATAATTGTTGAACCCGTTGACTCTCTCATAATGGGGGATGAGCATCTTAGTACCATTCTGGAAACGGAATCGTCTAATGTTGAGATCCTTATCCCAAGCCCAAGAGAGTCTGGGGTTGTTGATATTTGTGATGAGCCTTCGCTTGATATTTCGAACGATCATGATGAGATGTTCTCCGATTCTGATAATGATTCTTATGGAGACATCGATTTTGTCGACGATTTACCTTCTGAGACCGTCAACGTAGAAGATAATGATTTTGAGCCAGAAGAAGAAGAGATTGAGCTTAATGATATTCAGATCGAGGATGAAGTATTACGTCAAACATTGTCGAATGTTTATCTTCTCATTTCTAAGATTGAAGCCCTTAACGATAATTCGAGTTCGCATCCTATCTCCGTTAAAGATAGTGATTTTTCTCCCGAGCTTGAGACTTTCCGATTTGATGAAGAGATTAGTGGCAATCCCACTATTGATGATGTTTATCATCCGATTCTTAAGCGATTCTATTTCGATGTTGATGAGAACAAGGTTTTGAAAGAGATTTCCGATACTCCGACAAATGACCCGATCATTGAGGATGCTATTGATGATTTGATACCACCGGGTATTGAGGATGCCGTGCATGATCCCGATGGGGATATAGTTGTTCTTGATGGTTTTCTTGACTCTCCTCTCTCTGATGAGTCAACCATCCTTTATCCCGTTGAGCCGACATGTGAAGACAAAATCTTTAAACCCGGGATATTCATTGATGAGTTTCATGTTATAACCATTATTCGTGATAAGGATCCTCCGATGGATGCCTTCGTTGTTGAGCCTACATCTCTTATCCTTTCCCATGAGCTCCCGTCTTTCTTGGAGTTTTCTCATTGTGATCCGTCATTCCTTCGTCCACCCGCAAAACCGCCGGATGATGGATCATTCTTTCATGATATACCTTATGTGCTTAAGCCCGACACTTTCTTTCCCTCCCTACCCACCCAGTCTCATTCTTTCATGAATGAGGACACCGCTTTTGACCCCGTATCTCTACCACTTTCTTCCCAAGGACAAATGAATTCGGGACGAGTCAGCCACCGACTCGGTGACCAAAAACAAGAGCGCTTAAGTGGGAGGCACCCCATGCTTATCCATCTATCTTCTTTCTATTTTCTAATAAGTTACGCTGGCGGGTTAGCCTTTCGATTTCTCGTGTTTGGTTGTTTGTGATGTTGTGTTTAGATGTTCCCGATATGAAGACTCTCGTGCTCAAGTTTGTCTTTTCTCCACTCGAGTTTCATGATCGATGCCGATGGAAATCCGATATCCTAAATCTTATCGACTAACGCTTATCTTCTAGCATACTTATTAAACGGCTTTTAGATTTTCGTTGATACCTTGCTTTAAACATTGAGGACAATGTTTCGCTCTAGTCTGGGGTAGGGTAATCTTCGATTTGATTTGACCGCACTTGCTTGTTTTTCGTCAGATACTCGCAACCCGTTTTTCCTTAGAAATGAAAATTGTGCAAAATGTGAAAAATTTAAAATTTTTGTAAGCTTTTGTTAAGTCTTTTGATTGAAAAGTTTTGCTAGTCTCTTAAACAAGAAGCTATAAATGCGAATTCTAGCTCACAAGGCCAAGATTTTGCAAGTTTCCGAATGACTTTAAATATGCATAACTTGATTTCATTAGACGAAGCATTTGCTAAGTTAATATATGTTTTGACACCTTGTTGACTTTCCACCGGTGAGAGTAGGAATGAATTCGACTGACGGGCTATTGAGCCTTAGCTTGTTCCCTTAACCATAGATAATCTAAAATTATCGGCTAAGCATCCGCGGATCTCATTATTTGGGATTTTAAATTTATGGAGATCGAGAAATGATAGAGTTACTTATGAGTTTAGATGCTAAGCGTGAGTAGTTGGTTCTCTTTAGAGCCCATCAAGGTACTTATGGCTTTTTGTTCCACAAAATTGTTTCACCCTATATTTGTGAAATAATAAATAGAGATGTTGAGTTTTTGGCGATAGTTAGTTCTTTATCTTCTTTAAAAGAATCTTTGTTTTAAAATTGGGTACACATCAAGGATCCGTAATAAATAAAGCAATCAAGGATAAGTGATAAAGTAATAAGTAAAGTTGTGAGTCATGTGTCGAGATCGGACCCTGGATCTTTAGCCGGATCGAGCGAGGTCTTAGCCTAGCCAAATGGGATCCTCATTTCATGAAGCCTATAGTCTTGGAATTACCCCGTGAAGCCCGTAGTTCATAGCTCATATAAATGAAAGTAAAAGTTCGTTCTAGTAAAAGTTTGCATGCAAAAAAAAAAAAAAAAAAAAAAAAAAAAAATGTTGAAAAATAATGAAATGAAAAAGTCAAAATGTAAGTGAATAAAATTCTTGACGCGACCTCATTTTGGGACAATGGTTCTTAGAGAAGACGGATAACTAATTATCGACTTAATTTTGTATCTTTATCTAATAATTTTATCGAAACGAGAAATTTGAAGAAATTCATTTCTCACAAAATAAAGAAATCTAGAGGAAAATAGGAAAATGGGAACAAAAGGTATTTACACAAGTAACTTCCATGGGTAGTGTTAGCATCTAGAGTCATATTTAACAATGATTTCGATTTTACGCTTTAGTTTGGGACTTGTGAAAATCGGGACGATGTATTCTATCCAGATGGTCACTTCATCACTGTGTTGTGTTTTCTACTCCGTGATCCTAACGTGTCGCTTGAAAAATGTTGGAGTTATTGATCGATATGAAAGTTCAACAAACCGCCACCATAATTGGAATGTGCTTAATCGTAATATCTATATGTGAATTAAAAGGTAAACGGGCGTTTTTAGAAATAAGGGTTTCTTAATCTTTTTGAGGAATCTTGCTACTTTTCATAGGCTTTAGTAGAAAGAGATTGAAATCTTTGTTTTTAGAAGTTGAGTTGATGACATTGCGTGAGGACACGCAATCTTCTCGTCTGGGTATTTTGGTATATGTGAAAACATACACCTTTTCTTTATCAAAACCGGACCAAAAAGACCAAAAACTAACCCCAAAGCCATAAATATTTGTGTTTTGTGTTTATGTATGCATGAATTGATATCGTAAAATGGACAAAAAGAAGACAAAATGGACACAAACGAGCACGAGAACGGAAAGAGCACAAAGTTACGGGTCCAATGATAATTTTATTTGGAGCATCGATGCAAGAGAAGAAAAATTTAAAGACCAAACGAAGAATTAATTAATTAAGAAAAGAAAGAAAAAAATAGAAGAAACAAAAGGAAGGAAAAAAGAATTAGCAGAAAAAAGGAGCTTAAATGGAAATTAAATGCACCATTAAGATAAAAAGACTCTTGGGCTAGTGGATGGGGACATGTTTATCAAGCAAGAGGTCAAGGGTTCTAATCCCATCCATGGCATAATTAAATTTTTTACACAACTAATGTCTCATCCCAGCTGCTGTCCACGTCCATGAAGCCCAAGTGAGTCCATGATCAAGCCCAGCGCAGCCCAAGTGCAGTCCAACACCCAGCTGCTGCCACCGTAGCCCAAGACCAAGCTGCAATATGAAATCTGTGCTATCCTTCGTATAATATTAGCTTGGGGAGCAAGTTTTTGTAGGTTTATTTTTTACCAAGATTGAATAGTTTAAGGGCTATTATGAAAAATTATTAGGTATTAAATAGAAACTTGCGGCCTATATAAACCCACCTCCTCACCTCATTTTCATCAATCTTTTATTTTTTTCACCCAAACTCTGTAATTTTTACGCTTATTTAGTTTTATAAAAGTTTATTTTAATTCTTGCAAGTTAGTTCATCTTAATTATTATCTTTGCATTTTTTTTATTCTTCTCATCTCTTAATCTTTTTATTTCACCTATTAAGTTATATTAGCTTATTAGCTTTTTATAACTTATTTGGTTTTGCTTTGCGCTTAGCTTTTTCTATAAGTTTATCCATTAAGTTCTTTTATTTGTTTTTCTTCTATAAAACTTTCTTTAATACTTTCATAAATAGTTTTTATTTCATTTATTTTATAAAAGTTTACATTTTTATAAGTTTTAGCTTATTACGCCTTATTATCTCTTCTCTCTTCATCCTCTACCGATTCAAACAACAAAGAGATGCATGAATTATTGCTTGGCTTATTTTACAAATAGTTCTGACATCTCTTAAGTTTGAGAGCACCTTTCTATTTTTTAGCTTATTAATTAGATTTATTAGTTTTATCAAGTTTTTCATAAAAGGTTGCAACTTTTTAAGTTTTAGTGAACAATAAGCTATTTAATAGCTTGTTCATGTAGATCTAGTCCTTAAATATACCCGATTCGCTTAATCTTCTGGATGGAACAACTTAGCTCGTGGATTTAGATCTAATAGTTTTAGTTATAAAGTTTAAATCTTTTTTATTTTTAGATCACTTTAGCTTATTAACATTTAGTGGTAGTGCTTATTATTGCTTATTATTGATTAACCCTTGTTAAAGTTTGTATCTTTTGTGTTTATCATCAAATCCACCGCTATGGTCGGAGCTTAAGGGTCTTTAAGATTTTTAATACATAAAGTTTGAAACTTTAGTAATTTTTAAGCTTGTTGGTGAATAAAGTTTTAAACTTTACTTACTAATTAGTGGATAAGATTAATAAAGTTGTAAACTTTTGTGTTAATTTGTGCTTATTTGATCGGGTGGTTTTATTCCTCTCGTTTTATCATTCGGGTTCTACTCTCCTTATTTTTTTGAATATTTAGTAGTTATTAATTTTTAGTATAATAGTTATGTTTATTTTTATTGAATTGATTGCTATGTGTTGGTTTGCTATGCTTAGTGAGTAGACTTTTTATATACTTGTTGAGTAGATTATTCCGTGAATTAGGTGTGGTTTTATAAAAGTTAGAAAATATATTGGTTAGTAATTTTAAGTTACTTAGATTAAAATTTTGGTTATTGAAGCAGGCAAAAGCCGTGAAAATAATTGGGTTTTAATTTAGATATTGATATCTCTTTATGAAAAATTGTTTTCAAAAGAAACCAATGTTGTGAGAAAATAATTATTTGTAAAAGATATTAATTCATCAATAAAGGACTTAATTGACATAATAAACCACACTTAAGGATCTTGATAATTTGCTTAACAAGTATATCCTTTCATCATATATTTTTATTCGCTTGCTTAGCATATTTTAGTTCGTTACTTTTAGTTGTTATCTTTATCGTTAACTTTAGTTTATTTTCTTTCTACTAGTTTTATTATTGATTTTGCTTTAACTATTATTATTTTAATCTAAAACCCACAAACTTAAACGCTTTAGTTAAATTTGCATAATTGCTTATTTGTGTTTAGCTTTGTTTTACATGCTTAATTGTTTCTTTCTTATTAAGTCCCAAAACCAAAATTCCTTTATTCATTCAAACCACCGAACTTTTAAACAACTAATCGATCATCCATTTCACCTCGCTGGGAGAACGACCCGAGAGTATCCGTATCTTGTGAAAATTATATGTACCAAATCGAACAAATCAATGACATGATGAGGTCATCTCCAATCTGCTTGTTATCAAAGGCTTCTAAACAAAGTCATGGTTATGGCATCGCCGTCTCAATCACCGAACTTCTGCACCATCAATGATCTCACCGTAAAGGACTTAGTTGTAGGTTTACCTAGACTCAAGTACGAAAAGGATCATCTTTGTTCAAGATGTCAATCGGGAAAGCAAGAAGTATGCCCATAAACCCAAACCTACTAACTCACATGTAAGTTCTTCATATGATTCATATGGATTTATGGACCAATGAGGGTGCGTAATATCTTGGGAAGAAATATGTTAGTTGTGGTTGATGATTACTCTAGATTCACCCGGGTCAAGTTCTTAAGGACAAAGGATGAAACTCCCGATATCATCATCAAACTCATCAAACAATTGCAGTTCGACTTAACAAAACCGCCGAATTATCGAACAAACAATGGAACCGAGTTTGTCAACAAACAACTTAGTGAATTCTATGAAAGCGTAGGAATCACCATCAAAGAAGTGTTCCACTAACTCCTCAATGAATCGGTGTAGTTGAAAGACTAAATCGAACTCTTGTTGAAGCCGCTAGAACAATGCCGATTTACTCAAAGGTTCCAATGTTTCTCCTGGTCAAGCAATTACCACCGCATGCTACACACAAAATCGCTCCTCGATTCACACCGCTCATGGAAAAACTCCATATGAACTTATCCACAACAAAAACCTAATCTCTTTCCTTCGCGTGTTTGGTGCATTGTGTTATCCAACTAATGAGGGTAAAGACTTAGGCAAACTTAGGGCTAAAGTCGACATTGAGTATTTGTAGGATATGCACCAAACAAAAAGGGATACCGAATCTACAACAAAAGAACCCAAATATCATGGAAACAATTCACGTTACGCTTGATGAGTGATCGTCAAATGGCCTCGACACTCATTTCAGACCCGTGACTTCAAAATAAATCCCATTGGTTCATCCTTGCTCCAAACTCTCTCAAGAAACTCCATATGTACCTCCATCCAAGAAGATTTAAAGAAATTGTTTGATCCTATGTTTGATGAACTTTATGATCCATGTACTAATGAGGTGTTGATCCCACAACAGAGGTCGCTCATATTATCGCGATCAAGTCAATCCTACTGGCCTCAATATCTTTAAGTCAAGAAGCGCCTTCACGAACCTTCCGTCTCATCAACAAATCATCATTCTTCAAATGTACATCATGGAACTGCTTCGCATCAATGATGAAGTTAATCCCTTTGCTACTCCTCAAGATGCTCCATTCGAAACGATTTGCTCCTCGAATCTTCTTCGAACCATCTTCTTCGGAGACATCGACTCGCTACTTCACCCCTCAACAACTACCACATGAACACCTCGTAAAATGGACTCACGATCACCCACTAGACAACATCATTGAAATCCTCTTGTCCTCAGATCAACACGGAAACAACTTGCAACCGATGCCTTATGGTGCTTCTTCAACTCCGCATCATCTAAGATCAAACCAAAAGATGTTAAAGCCGCCATGAATGAAGATAGTGGTTCAATGCCATGCAAGATGAAATTCATGAGTTTGATCGACTTGATGTATAGGAGTTAGTACCGCCCAGATCGTGCTATGATTATTGCTCTTAAATGGATCTTCAAAGTGAAACTTGATGAGCATGGTGATGTGTTGAAGAACAAGGCTAGATTAGTTGCTAAAGGATACCGTCAAGAGGAGGGTATCGACTTTGAAGAATCTTTTGCTCCAGCTTGTTCGAATCGAGGCAATCGTAATCTTCTTGGCTAATGTCGCTAGTAAGAACATGATAGTCTATCGATGGATGTGAAGACGGCATTTCGAACGGAGACCTTAAAGAAGTCGCTCACGCCGCCCAACCCAAGGATTTGTAAATCAAGAGCATCCTACTCACGCTTATCGTTTGAAGAAGGCCCTTTACGGTTTAAAGCAAGCTCCAAGGGCATGGTATGATACATCACAAAGTTTCTTCTATCTCACGGATTTAGCAAAGGAGCAGCTTGATCCTACATTGTTCACCGTGAAGTCGTGCAAACATTTAACTCATGTTCAAATTTATGTTGATGATATTATTTTGCCTCGATGCACCCAATGGAATGTGATCGTTTTTCTAATGAAATGAGTTCAAAATTTCAAATGTCAATGATGGGACAAATGTCATTTTTCTTGGGATTACAAATTTCACAAAGTCCCGAGGCATTTTCATAAATCAATCTAAATATGCAACAGAGATCTTAAAGAAATTTGGGTTTGATTCAAGTGACCCCGTTGACACCCCCATGATTGATCGAACCAAACTAGATGAGGACCACTCAGTGGATCATGATTGACCAAATGAAATATCGAGTATGATCGATCCTCGATGTACCTCAACGCTAGTAGACGCACATCTTGTTCATTGCTTGCATGTGTGCTAGATACCGTGCTGCCTACTAAAAAGCACCTTGAAGCGCTTAAACGGGTCTTCGGTATCTCCAAGGAACCATCAATATGGGTCTTTGCACCAAGGACACCGGTATGTCACTAACGGCCCATGCGTATGCCGATCATGCAGTTGTCAAGATACACGCCAAGCACGCCTGGAGGTGCTCGCTTTGGGTGATAAGCTTGTGAGTCGGTCCTCAAAGAAGCAAATGAGTACTTCTATTTCCTCTACGAGGTCGAATACATAGCCATGTCATCCCGTTGTGCTCAAATCTTATGGATGAGATCACAATTATCCGACTATGACTTTGAATTCAACAAAACCTTTGTACCGTGATAATAAAAGTGCTTATTGCTCTCTCATGCAACAATGTTCAACACTCAAGAGCAAAGCATATTGACATTCGACATCATTTCATCGTGGAACAAGTGGAAAAGGTGTGGTGGAACTCTATTTTGTGAGGTCCGAATATCGCTAGCAGACATCTTCACCAAAGCTCTTCCAAGAGAACGCTTTGAGTTTATTCTTCCACGCCTTGGCTTAAAAAGCCTTCAACCAGAACACTCAAACGCCTTCAGAGGAAGACGAGGAGTAAAGGTCTATCTTCATCTGCCTCTTGTATATATATTCATTCAAAAACAAAATACAAAAATATAAAACTTCCAAATCCATAAAAATTTGAAAAAAATAATAAAAAAAAAAAAAAAAAAAAAAATTATCATTTTGTCATGTTTCTCTTGATTCGATTATATCTACGGTTCTTGTTGTTGTCATTCAAAGAATGACACGGACTTTAGATATTGTTCTAATTTTTTATAAAATATATATATATATATATATATATATATATATATATATATATATATATATATATATATATATATATATATATATATATATATATATATATATATATATATATATATATATATATATATATATATATATATATATATATATTGAGAGAAAGAGAAACAAATGGTTTATTGTCATTTTCAGCAATAACCCGGTTTTAAAAGAAATAACAGAGCCATACTTTATCATGTTTTCAAAATTCAATGCTCGATTCTATAACCATTTATCTCAATAAAACTAATCGCTTTGAAAAATAACTTGGTCTCTATTTTTGTTAATCAATAGGACTTATTTGTCAAAATTCTATTTTCAATCAACAACCTATGTCATTGATTGAGGGGAGAATGATTTCAATCAAATTAAAAAGTTATTTGGCATTAAATTGTTTTCAAAAGATGTACATGCATGTTTTATCAATGGAGTTTAAAGTCTTAAAATCCGATCCTTATCGCTTAAGACGCTTTCATAATCAAGTCACAATTCTCCTTAAAGCTTTCAAAATCAATTTAATCTATAAGAGATCACAAATCTCAAATGATTTGATAATTGTGATCGGGGAGAATGTGATTTAAATTGGATTTAAACTGATTATTCGTAAATGGTTTTATAAGGATGTACATGTTGTCCTTCCCACATGTGACAAACGATTTCAAATTTTCAATGCACATGTCGAGGGGAGCATCTATCTTAAACCTATGATTTGAAACGTGATCATTTATCTCATCGTGCATGTTCCTCTAGTATGTGCAAAACTCTTTTCAAACCTCGAGGCACATATTGAGGGGAGCAAATTTATGGAAACCTCATCCTTCCCGGAAATGCTTTATCTACTTGATTTGATCAAGGAAGTGATGGTGATATTTTTAGAAAATGGCAATCAAAGAAGCAATTTCTTCCTCTTGCCTCCGTGCAAAACGATTTCAAACATTTGATGCACATGTTGAGGGGAGCACTTATTCTAAAAATATCAAAACAATTCAGTACAAAATGTTTTGATAATATATCACAAGTATCCGGATTGATTTTCAAATGGTTTTTCAATTGGTTCCAATGGCGATGAACAATACCAAATAGACCGACCAACTTTACTTTATGTACTGGTGATATAAGGATGATAAGGTTAGGTATGTGTTCCCATGATCCGCCGTAACCGGAGGGATCTACCTGTGGACTATCCACTAGTTAGTGTAGAGTTCTTAGGTATGATGATAAAAGGAGAAAATGAGATATGGGAAGTAAAGCGGATCGAGACCGAGCTAGTATCAAATAAACCCAACAAGGTTCTTGCAATGAAGTCTCGTAAGCAATCAAGGGGTTGAAGAATTAAAAGAATTGAATGAGAAAAGGGTGAAACAAATAGCCTCCATTTATTCAACCTTAGGGCGTAAACCGGTTCAATTCATATGCTACCGATGGTAACATTGGTATTGAAGACAAGACGCCATGGACCCAAAGGACGCATCCGCACTTCAACTTTCCAAACCACTCAAGTTCCTCTTAAAAGGACGTGTTTCATTCTCACGGGGAACCAACATATCTATCGACTTTCTCTTAGAGATTGTTGATATCAAGGAGACCCTCCCCAGTCTCCCACAGATCCAAATACGCACAAATTGAGTCTAGAACCACGAGATCATCAATAAATCTCATTAGACACTTTCAATGAAGACTCTCTCGCTTCACACAATGTGGAAAGAGAGATTATATCTTGAGTCCTATGCATTATCCTTGTGGTTTTGCTCGAACATCCGAGTGATATGTGAACATATTCACGTTGAAGATGGAAAACCTTCGAGCCAACATCAAACAAGCTCTCGGTAGGTGGCATGTGAGATCTATTATATAGATCAACCATGTGACAACCGAATGAAACAATGGGGCGATTCAATCTCTTGAATCTATCCCGTTCGTGTTATGGATCGACGGATGCCTTTGAAAACCGGTCTTTGTGCTTAACAACTCTTTTCTTTAGCACATCGACAAAGGTACTCATTTTTCAAATCAAAAGGTGTTTCTATGCTTGATAATTGATTTTCAATAAAACCCTCGTTGTATTGCAAAAACAATTTCTATTGAGCAATACACGATTGTTTTTCAAATCTCTTTTCATCAATCGCTGGACTTAAAATTACCGGTTCACTCACTCCGTGTTGTCTTCTTTGAGATGCTCCGGCTTGAGAATGGCTAGAGCACCGCGAAACCTCGTCAAGGAAATTCTTCGAATTATACCGATCACAGCAAGATTTGTAATCGATCAACTGGGAACCGGGGTCGTAATGTACCTCAATTCAATGAAAGTGATCAAAGACACTTTCGTGCACTTTATTGCTAATCGCAGTATGCAGTGTACACTCGCCGCTTGCACCGATCGTAATGAAGCGGTCAATCTTAGCCGCATGCTCACTTAACACATTCATCTCAAAAGAAATCATGATTAGTGCATCAATGACTCGATATTTTCACTCCATGCTTCGCTACGCCGCCAATATCATGAATCAACTAAAGCTTCGCAACTCGATGAGAAGATATCATGATCCGTAATGTGAGCATGTCGGTCCTAAAGTCACAACATCACAATGGATGTCTCGTAGATTTTGTTAGTGATGATCTCAAGAGTCGCTCAAATTTATTAACACGTGGATCAAGAAAGACCTCCACTGAGTAACCAAACATGCAATGTGAAGAATCAATGACTACAAGCTTAGAGCAAAATACTACATCAAGAATGCAAGAACAATTGTTAATGTAATATCTATCTCGTATTCAATGTAATTTTAGTACATGATTGAGGTGAACTCCTTGGGGAGATTGTTAGGAATTAGAAATTCTGTATTAAAGAGTCACCACCCCAAGTATATGTAATCATTAGAAAGCTCGTAGTCGTAGTTATTTTAAGTTAAGTAGTATTTAGTTAAGTAACACCGTGGAGGACTCGGACGGTCTTTACCCACCGTGTGCCGATCCATAGCCCGATGTGTGGCGCTTTATGTAAGACTATAAATACTCTACCTCCCAAGGTAGAGAGTTGGAGCTCATAATAAGAATTTTCTTTTCTCTCACTAAAGTTCCCTAAACCTCTAACTTTCTCTCTCTAGAATTCCACTTATTCGCCACCTTGTTGTTATGGTTTGATGTGTATGTGAAAACTAATATCTTACAGAGTGCGAATGGGAACAACTGCACCTAGATGTGGGGTGTCTGTGATATTTGGGCATGATAATCTGTCATGCCCAAAACGGGCAGTTGACAAACCTAAGAAGCAACACACGACTTATGATAGTTTCCAACAACCCCCAAGACATACTTCTCGTGGCAATAAAATGGGTTATAAGGTTTAATATAAGCCTAAGAAACAAGTTTACCAAGCCGTCTCTAAAAAGAATGGTGTTATTTCAAGTGGTACGAAAAAGAATTCTGAAATGCCTAGACATGTGACGAATTTAGCTAACCCTTTTGATGCGCTTAATAAGATTGAGAAAGATGATGAGCTTGGATTAAATAGGGGGTCTTCAAATTTAGGTAAGAAAGTTTTCCATGATGTGACCGTTCGGATCCGTTAATCAAGTATTACACCTTTGTTGTAAGGATTATTGAACCGAAAAGTCGATGCATGATAGGAAGCTTGTGCTAGCGGGTGAAGATGGAAAACGCTAAACCTTTAAATCAACGCTCTTAGTTCTTCTAATATGGCTTCTAAAAAGGTTGATGATCTAGTTAACTAGGATAGTTATGATGAAGTATTAGAGGTTTACGATCCACTTTTTGGCTTCTACGAGCTCAAATGTTAACAAAGCTTCTAAAAGTGGTAGTGAAGGGGGACATAAAAGCTTGTATGAACAATGGAAGGAAGATTATTATGAAGATCTATACTATGATGATGACTTTGATGATCCTGGTTTGACTGATGCTCAAATGCAGTTTGCTAATGCTTTTGATATTAGTCTTCGTGATCAACTTAAATAGCGTACTTAATTGGATCGCATAAGTGTGGCATGTCATTCTTACGATATGTTAGGTTTGAAGCACAATTGGTGCGCTTGTTTTCGCCAGTTTTGGGTTGAGATGGGATTCACCCATATTCATTGTACTTAACAGCTTTTTGAATAATAAATTTACTGTGGAATAATCCTTACCCAAAGTATGGATGTTCCTCATTTTTCTTAACACCGCCACATTCCAAACACACACACACACACACATACAAACACAATGTGATTTGAGACAAATTTGGAACTAAAAGGTTAATAAATCAAGGGTAATTTGGTAATTTTGTCCCTAAATTATATTTTACACCATTAGTCCCTGTCATTAAATATATTTGCACCGTTAGTCCTTTTATGTTAGCTATTTGCACTGAAAGTTCTTATTTCAAAAAAGAACTTACCATAAGACTTTTCTAGATATTCTAATGCCAATAAAATACTATTCTAACAAATTTATAAACTTTGGGTGTTACAATAATCTCCTTTCTAACCCTTTTTTTCCGTACATACCTTATTGGTTGAAGGGTAATTTAGTATGTTTATTGTGCTTAATTTTCAACTTTCAAAAATGTTGTAAATGCTTTATATGGTATATAGAAAAGGGATAATCATTTGTAAATGTATTGTAGAAAATAATTTTTTTGCAACTACATATATTATGTAACCTTTCTCATTTTATGGCATCATATTTTGTCATTTAATTGATTTCTTCAATATTTCACGGGCTACATTTTATTTATTTATTTATTTTTCCATTTCTATAGAAACTTTGTACAATTTACATTTCACGTAATCCCGGACTTACAATTATAGGTTTTAGAAACATCTACGAGTTCAAATAAACGTATCTATCATTTAATATACTAAGTTATAGTATATTGATAAGTTTCAACATTTTCAAGAAATCTGATTTTACCTCGTCCGTTTTCAATTTCATAATTTAATTATTTTTTGACAATAATCCCGGATCAAAACTACACTCAAAACACTAGCTAAGGAAACAAATTGTGTTTTCTTTTTCCACCTCATCATTTCCCTCCCTCCCTCTCTGGGCGTTAATGAGAAGATCACCAAGACTAATAAGTCTTGGTGACGAGTCACAACATAACTAACCAATGAGCAACACAACCTTAGTCACCAAGTTACACATTTAATACCCAAAAACACACTCTTGACCTAAGTAGAAGTAACCAAATTTGCTACCTCTTACACCATTATGAGTCACAAGGGCAGATGGTTGTTTTGTGTTCAATCTTACTTAAGATTGAAACACATACACAATACTTAACTAAAAACTATTGTGAGTCATGCATGTTTTCACCTCCTCAAGAGGCTATAAAATCCTTTTGATCCTTGTTGTTTGCCGTCCCAAATAACACACATACACAATTCTCATTCAAGTTTTACTTCAAGTATTGCAAGAGAAATTGAAGGCCAAATTAACTACATCAAATCTTTACAAGTTTAGGTGATCCCTTGAGTTTAAATCTACTCAAGTAACCTAAGGTCTAATCGTAAGCCCTTCAAGAATACAAGAAATGTGAAGGTTGCTAAGGTGCGGAGATTGCTCAAAGTCGTAGTTCGCCCTTATTTGTTATTCTTTCATTTGAAACCAAAAGTTGTAAGAAAACCTAGCTCACCTTCTTGATCAATACCATTTTAATCTATGCTATATATGTCTAGTTATATTGATCACATGATGCATAAAACCTTAAAAATTAAATTTAACTTATATGTTGTCTTATATAAATATACAAATGAAACTAGTGATTTATGCTATGAAAAATGACTAAAATTGTGTGTTTATAACCTTGAAAAAGCTTATATAATGATAGAGGACCTTACAAGGAAATGTATCAATTTGAATCACCTAAAAAGGGCACACAAATCAAAAGTTATGGCCAAAAGAAGTTAAAGAAACTGAAAAATTGAAGCTCTCAAAATCCTTTTGTAACAATTATGAATAGCAATTTTAAGGCCCTTCTGGTCCGATTCGTCAAAAACTTAAAACACGAAAGTTGTCCGGAATGATTTTTATGTCTATTTGTGAGCGATCTTAGCCTGAAAACGCATGAGGTGGGCTAGGCAAGCGGACTGTTTTAAACCCGAGCATAACATTTTCCAAAAACCTTTTTGTAAACGGACTAGTTCCCGACCTTGTTATTTCACGAAACTTCACCACTTTCATCACGCATTTTTAAGTTTTTCATCTTCATCAAATAATATCGCAGACCTCAACTTTGGAATAACAAATTTAGTAATTGACGAGAACATGTAATAACCATTTTTCCTAAATCATAAACAAACAATCCTATAACTTCATTAGACTTTGAAAACGGCCAAAACTCATTTACGAAACATGCAATATCCTAAATAAACTTCCCTAAGTTTATTTGACATTCGGAATAGTGTTTTTCACATGTGATATCCAAATTTTCACATGTGAAACAATAATCCTAACTTGTAAACCCTATAAGTTTTCACATATGAAACTATACTCATAGCTTATAAATCCTTATAACTATTATAACCTCTATAAACTTCATATAAAATACATGTTTTACATATTGGGCACTACAAAACTAGGAGCTTCATGTGAGGGGTTTCATTTAGGTAAACGATCGCGAGTTGTCGGATTTAAGAATTAAAGTGTCCTAGCTCCTAACATTTACTACATGACCTCCGAATTATGATGGCTCGAAGTAGTACGAGATATGTAAACTAAAAATGTTTCATATACCGCTTTATAAGACGACATACACAAACTACCAAGTACTACATCATGATTAATATAAAGACGTATATAGACTCATTTATTCTTTCACAAACATTATTTCAAACCTAAGTCGCAACATCATATTTTAGGTTGTACGTAGAGGTTTCCCGGCTTATCCATCATATTCGTGAAAGCACTAAACGCCATCAAACTCACGCTGAGTCATAACCTCGTTTTTAATACTTGTTTTGTAAATACTTTGGGAGATACATGCTCAACTACTTTCAATTTCAATCTCAATAATTTGTAAACCGTATGTTTTATCCGAACTAAATGTTTATTTATGCTAAATAACGTTATTGCCATACTTAGAGTTCCTATATCATGGACCATTAAGCACTATGTGTAGTGAGAACGAATACTATGGTTAGATTTATTGGAATTGATGAACCCCGCTAGTGTTGACCCAGTTAAGGCAAACAGATGCACTATATTTAAGAACACTAGGCATAACGAAAAATCATGAATCATTTGTTGATCTAATGGACTTGGTATGATTACAATCTAATGCACTTTGTATGATCATGATCTAATGGACTTGGTATGATTACAATCTAATGCACTTGGTATGATCACGATCTAATGGACTTGGTATGATGACGATCTAATGGACTTGGTATGATCATGATTTAATGGACTTGGTATAATCACAATCTAATGAACTTGGTACAATCTAGAACAAACGTTTTGGTACAACATTGAACTAATAAAGCGTGGTACTATTTGAACTAATAATTGTATTCGAACTATGGCGTAATACAACGAACCCATGATATATTAAACACTGAAAAACTTGTGTTATGTTGTTATTTAATATAAAGATATGAACTCAATTAACCTTTGTGTTGACACTTTTAGCATGTTTATCTAAGGTCCATAATGAACGAGACTAGCACGGAGTAGCACGGATACTCAAGAAGGCTATAAAGTTTATTATCATTCGAAAACTTATTTAATGTTATTTGTAAATCGTGAAACTACTGAGACCTTATTTTGTAAACTCTGATATTTATATAATTCGATGATAAATCATTTAAAACCGCCGCTTAAAGTTCATTTTCTATTCTTATAACTGTTATGTCATGAAGTAACACCCAATTTGAATTATATTGCGTTCACGAGTGTTAAATATTAATGATCTTTTTTTTTTGGTTAACTTAGTGTATTATCGTACACCAAAGTGACGAAAAAAAAGCAATTTTAATAGATTAAAGTGACAAAAAAGGCACATTAATATATGAAGTTGCAAAAATAATTATTCAGAAAAACGTGACATGTTAAATATATTTACAAATTATTTTCTTATAAAAAATTTATATTTGACCAGCTTATGAATATTTTCTAGTTATATTAACTTTGCATAATATGTGATAAGATTTTGCTAATTTATTTGCAGAAATGTTAAATTTTTCTAAGGGATGGATTCTTTCATCATAAGTTTGACTTAATGACTTTGAAAAAAATAATATGTTACTTATGGTTGTAAATGTGTTTAATAAGTTGTATGTCATAATTCTCAACTTCCGGTCATTTTTCAAATTTATATTTTCATTAAACGTTTATTTTCCTATTAAATAAACGCTATCGCGTAAACATTTATTTTGTACAATTGATCCGACACTTCCAACAATAATCCTAATATATTTTTATACTCATTTTAAGACTATAAAAATTATATTATTAGTTTACCCGATGTTTTTAATTTATTTTGTATATAAATTGTTATATTTATATAATTACGACGGTTTTCTTAAATACTACACGATAATTATTATTTCACTCAAATTTTGCAAGAAATGTATTTTTATAATTTTTATGACCTCAATATATTTTATCTTGACCCGTTAAAATTTATTTTTAGCTAACGCTACCCTAAATGCTTATATAAATACACAAGTTACTAATAATTCTTAATTTACAACATTTTCCTTCAACAAATATGTATTTAGCAACTCAAATTGCATTTGGTCTCTTTTTCTTTCAAGTTGGTTGACCAAATGGGGTGAGTCATTTAATTTGCATAATATCTTTCTCTTATATTGTATTATACTCATTCTTCAAACACATTCAACACAATAATATCTACTGTAAAAGCAAAGTTTCTTCTCTTCTTCTTCACAAAACCGCCAACCATAGGATCAAAGAAGGATCATCAAAATATTTTCAAGACAAGTTTTATACACTCTAGTATCACTCTTGATTAAGGTTGTGAAATAAAAACCTTGGGTGATTAGGAAAAATCCTTTGTTCTTATAACCTCATCAAGTTAACTAGTAAGCATCCATATTCATGATCATATTTTATATTCATTGTTATGTCCATTTCATTAAGCTTGAGAAAACATGCAAGTCATATGATGTTTGTACCATTTTTTTTTTATTGATTTTAAGAGTTATATATATTTATGTCATCCTATAATTATTCCTTGTAATATATCACTCTTGGTGATGTCTAGGAACCCATGACACCCTAAGAAGGTGTATGGTAGGATTTGAATAACTTCGAGTTGTTTTGAATTGGTTAGAATAGGTTTTCTTGAGAAAACTCATTTCGACAAGTTTTATTATGGTCTGATCTTATTTTGAATTCGGAATTCTCGACAGATTATAAAAATTTTGGGCTAGATATCCGGAAAATACGCTTTAAAACGAAAAACGGGTCAGCTTGAATGGGTTAAAACGAGTTATAACGAAGAAGTTATGAATTTTTCAAGTTAGTTACGAAAACTATAAAATCCGAAATTTCAAGATGTTATTTTAACTTGTTACGGGTTAAAATGAGGCTTAAGCGTTATAAATTGTGTCGACTTATCAAAATATATTAGTATACTTTAATACGAATCTAAGGATGTAGAAAACGAGAAAACGGACTTGTAACGATTAAATTACACGTTAAACAAAGTTGCCGTAACTTTATTATATAAGCAAATTAATATATTTCTATTAGACGATACTACTCAGCAACGAAGGACCATGTTGAGGTCATTTTTAACATGGATGTAGTACTTTTATAACGAGATGTCTTCTAGTAAAAGTGAGTTCGCCTAGCCTATTTTCCAAAATGTCCAACCATTCGTCAAGCGGAGTTGTAACGAATAAAATAAGGTCACCTAAACTTTGCCGAAAACCACCCTTAAACAATATTTTGGACACAAGTACCATACTTTACCTATGTTTTTCTCCATGATCGAGACCTCTACGATAAAAACATAAATGCTAAAACTTTGAGATGATGATACAAGCTTCTCAAAACTGTTGAGTTTGTTTCCTAACACTCGATGTGCACCATTTTACGACTAGCTTTTCAAGGCCGTTTAGTCGCTTTCATGAAATTGTCAAATGACATTATTTTACTGACGAAAAGTTATAGATTCATAATAAACCACTAAATGATTATCGAGGATATCATTTAGACGTAATCTTGATAAAGTATTTTGTAACTTGACAAGAGGTCATAAACATATATTTCGACAATAAACTTTATTTTCCAAAAGGTACAAGTGGTATGGATATCATATGAGTTTGCATGCACGACATTGTTTCATGACTTACATTAGAGCATATCATTCATTATAGGTCGCGTTAGATTGCTATGCCTCATTTCGTGCATCCACTTTGTCATCATAACTATTGTAACAGTGAGTTTGTAGCCCCACTTTTACTCGCTTTTAATTGTTTTATAAACTCTTCGGGGGAGATACATGCTCAACTTCATGCTTTTACTTTACACTTATATGAACTTAAACTATATTGTTTGAACTATCATGAACTTGTTACCCTTTTGTTTCACTACTTATGCTAGTAAGTAGATTGTGCCCGAACTAAATTGATCACTATGTTATGAACACTATTAATTGAAACACTTTCCTTGATTTTGAACCCTTTGACATGTATATTTGAATTCTTTTAAATTGATTCGAACCCTTTAACATATAAGTGAACACTTTGGACTTGATATGAACCTTTTGACATATAGTTAAACTCTTTTAACTTGTACAAGGACCCTTTTTATATATTTTAAACTTGTTTGACGTGATTTTGAACGCTTCGGCTATCTTGAACCTTTTGATATTATTCGAGCTCTTTGACTGTTCTGAACTTTTGAACTCGGCTTAAATATTTGAACCTAATTACGAACTTTTGAACGGGACCCTTGAACTTAAATACGAACTTATGACTTGTTTGAACTTATTGAACCGGACGTGTAATGACCTTTACTATAAAGTCTCCCATGATTGGAGCATCACTATAAAGTCTCCCATGATCGGACCATCACTATAAAGTCTCCCATGTTCGGAGCATCACTATAAAGTCTCCCTTGTTCTGAGCAACCCAAAGCCTCCTGTGTCCGGAGCAGAGCGTCTCACTATGTTACTGAGCGTTCTCAACCTAAAGCCTCCCGGTCCGGAGCGTAATGTCTCCCATGGGAACGGAGCATTTTCAATCTAAGTCTCCCATGATCGAGCAGGCAAATTCTCCCATGTTCGGAGTGTTCTTAATTGTATATAATAGTTGTATGATGTACCGCTCGTACATTCGCATTGTTAGTCTCCTATCGCAGGTAGTATGGATAAGCTTATTAGAGGTCGGCTAACCTCTCGTCCACTATGTTACGGGACGCGATATTATTTATTCTAGGAGCTTTGCCGCATACATTATTATATACGTGGTGCTATATTGTGAACTATTATGACATCGTACACTTGACTATTAGACATACATATTTTGGCAAAGGGTTGTGAACACACAGTTGCAAGTTTTGTATGGGCGGAACTTGGGCCGAGTGGATTTACAATGCCTTTGCTTTGTGAACTCATTTGACAACGTGTGCATGAACATAAACTAGACGTATTTTGGCGGTGGGTTGTGAACACACAGTTGCAAGTTTTGTATGGGCTAAACTTGAACTGAGTGGATTTACAATGCCTTTGCCTTGTGGACTATTCTAAATGACCAAAAACTTTGCCTTTGTTGCATGAACGCTCTTTAAAGGCTTTATAATTCAACCAAACTCTATGAACTCACTCAACCATTATGTTGACACTTTTAGCATGTTTTATCTCGTATCTAAGGCATTCACTTCATGGCATGCATGCGACTTATCATAGAGTCGCGGTGACGCTGCCTCACCTATATTTTATGCACTTAACTATCGCTTGATTGTAACAAACTCGTTTTGATATATTGAAATATTTTGGGACCTAATCTTTGTAAAACTCGATTATTTTAATGAATCAAACGATATTTTCAAAACGACACTTTAGGTCGCTCGATATAATCGTAACTTTGATGCTATGACGGTCATCCCCAGAATTCCATTCCAGCAAAAGCAGTGTAATTTGGGGTGTGACAGATTGGTATCGAGCATCGGTTATAGAGGACTAGGTTGCATCATTGACCCTAGACTATAACTACATCATCATAGCATCTCATCATATCATTATAAGTGCATACTCCTTATACATGCGAACTTATGACTCAACACCAAACATCATATGAGACGATTAGTCCAAGCATTGCATAGTTACTCCTAAATTATACATAGCCCGATCACCTATGTCTAATTTAGGAAGAATCATGCAACAAAAGGAGTAGTAGTCTCATATGAGTAAGCAATTCGTGTCGAGCCAAATTTTCAAAAGATTTTCTTCAAACCACTTGTTTCCAGCTTTGATCCGAGCGACGCTTCTTGTTTGATGAGTTGCAAAGATCAAGCTAGAAACAAGTTGTTGCTCAAACCGATTTAGCCTAATCTCATGACAGTTCTTGTTTGATGAGTTGTGAGATTAAGTAAAAATCGGTTACCTAAAATCTTTGAGGTTTCGCCGAGAATGGGAAAGCCCGCCTCATCAAGCTGGTCATAAGAGCATGTATTTAGGACGGAAATTCTCACGATAGCACGAGAACGTATTTAGTAGAACGAGGAACCCATATGCATGAGCATTGACATAATCATTTAGACCATACACGAGCATAAACTTTTAGAACCCTTGTCGAGGTTCGGACCATAGTATCATTAATCGAATCACGAGGACGTGATTCCTCTGACATAGGAAGAATGTCACAATTCTCAACTTCCGGTCATTTTTCAAATTTATATTTTCATTAAATGTTTATTTTCTTATTAAATAAACGCTATCGCGTAAACATTTATTTTGTACAATTGATGCGACACTGCCAACAATAATCCTAATATATTTTTATACTCATTTTAAGACTATAAAAATTATATTATTAGTTTACCCGATGTTTTTAATTTATTTTGTATATAAATTGTTATATTTATATAATTACGACGGTTTTCTTAAATACTACACGATAATTATTATTTCACTCATATTTTGCAAGAAATGTATTTTATAATTTTATGACCTCAATATATTTTATCTTGACCCATTAAAATTTATTTTTAGCTAACGCTACCCTAAATGCTTATATAAATACACATGTTACTAATAATTTTAATTAACAACATTTTCCTTCAACAAATATGTATTTAGCAACTCAAATTGCATTTGGTCTCTTTTCTTTCAAGTTGGTTGACCAAATGGGGTGAGTCATTTAACTTGCATAATATCTTTCTCTTATATTGTATTATACTCATTCTTCAAACACATTCAACACAATAATATCTAGTGTAAAAGCAAAGTTTCTCTCTTCTTCTTCACAAACCGCCAACCATAGGATCAAAGAAGGATCATCAAAATATTTTCAAGACAAGTTTTATACACTCTAGTATCACTCTTGATTAAGGTTGTGAAATAAAACCTTGGGTGATTAGGAAAAATCATTTGTTCTTATAACCTCATCAAGTTAACTAGTAAGCATCCATATTCATGATCATATTTCATATTCATTTTTATGTCCATTTCATTAAGCTTGAGAAAACATGCAAGTCATATGATGTTTGTACCATTTTTTTTTTGATTTTAAGAGTTATATATATTTATGTCATCCTATAATTATTCCTTGTAATATATCACTCTTGGTGATGTCTAGGAACCCATGACACCCTAAGAAGGTGTATGGTAGGATTTGAATAGCTTCGGAGTTGTTTTGAATTGGTTAGAATAGGTTTTGCGCGAGAAAAACTCATTTCGACAAGTTTTATTAAGGGTCTGATCTTATTTTCGAATTCTGGAATTCTCGACAGATTATAAAACTTTTTGGGCTAGATATCTGGAAAATACGTCTTAAAACGAAAACGTGGCCGCTTGAATGGGTTAAAACGGAGTTATAACGAAGAAGTTATGAATTTTTCAAGTTAAGCGACGAAAACTATAAAATCCAAATTTCAAGACGTTATTTTAACTTGTTACGGGTTAAAATGAGGCTTAAGCGTTATAAATTGTGTCGACTTATCAAAATATATTAGTATACTTTAATACGAAACTAAGGATGTAGAAAACGTACTTGTAACGATTAAATTACACGCGTTAAACAAAGTTGCCGTAACTTTATTATATAAGCAAATTAATATATTTCTATTAGACGCATACTACGGCAACGAAGGACCATGTTGAGGGTCGTTTTTAACATGGATGTAGTACTTTTTATAACGAGATGTCTTCTAGTAAAAGTGAGTTCGCCTAGCCTATTTTCCAAAATGCCCAACCATTCGTCAAGCGGAGTTGTAACGAATAAAATACGGTCACTTAAACTTTGCCGAAACCCACCCTTAAACAATATTTTGGATACAAGTACCATACTTTACCTATGTTTTTCTCCATGATCGAGACCTCTACGATAAAAACTTAAATGCTAAAACATTGAGATGATGATACAAGCTTCTCAAAACCGTTGAGTTTGTTTCCTAACACTCGATGTGCACCATTTTACGACTAGCTTTTCAAGGCCGTTTAGTCGCTTTCATGAAATTGTCAAATGACATTATTTTACGACGAAAAGTTATAGATTCATAATAAACCACTAAATGATTATCGTAGGATATCATTTCGATGTAAATACTGATAAAGTATTTTTTAACTTGACAAGAGGTCATAAACATATATTTCAACGATAAACTTTATTTTCCAAAAGGTACAAGTGGTATGGATATCATATGAGTTTGCATGCACGACATTGTTTGATGACTTACATTAGAGCATATCATTCATTATAGGTCGCGTTAGTTAGCTATGCCTCATTTCGTGCATCCACTTTGTCATCATAAATATTGCAATGGTGAGTTCAGTAGCCCACTTTTACTCGTTTTAATTGTTTTATAAACTCTTGGGAGAGACATGCTCAACTTCATGCTTTTACTTTACACTTATATGAACTTAGACTATATTGTTTGAACTATCATGAACTTGTTACCCTTTTGTTTCACTACTTATGCTAGTAAGTAGATTGTGCCCGAACTAAATTGATCACTATGTTATGAACACTATTAGTTGAAACACTTTCCTTGATTTTGAACCCTTCGACATGTATATTTGAATTCTTTTAAATTGATTCGAACCCTTTAACATATAAGTGAACACTTTGGACTTGATATGAACCTTTTGACATATAGTTAAACTCTTTTAACTTGTACAAGGACCCTTTTTATATATTTTAAACTTGTTTGACGTGATTTTGAACGCTTCGGCTATCTTGAACCTTTTGATATTATTCGAGCTCTTTGATGCTACGAACTTTTGAACTCGGCTTAAATATTTGAACCTAATTACGAACTTTTGAACGGGACCCTTGAACTTAAATACGAACTTATGACTTGTTTGAACTTATTGAACCGGACGTGTAATGACCTTTACTATAAAGTCTCCCATGATTGGAGCATCACTATAAAGTCTCACATGATCGGACCATCACTATAAAGTCTCCCATGTTCGAGCATCACTATAAAGTCTCCCTTGTTCGGAGCAACCCAAAGCCTCCTGTGTCCGGAGCGGCGTCTCACTATGTTACGGAGCGTTCTCAACTTAAAGCCTCCCGGTCCGGAGCGTAATGTCTCCTTATGGGAACGGAGCATTTTCAATCTAAGTCTCCCATGTTCGAGCAAAGGCAAATTCTCCCATGTTCGGAGTGTTCTTAATTGTATATAATAGTTGTATGATGTACCGTTCGTACATTCGCATTGTTAGTCTCCTATCAGTAGGTAGTATGGATAGCGCTATTAGAGGTCGGCTAACCTCTCGTCCACTATGTTACGGGACGCGTATTATTTATTCTAGGAGCTTTGCCTGGCATACATTATTATATACGTGGTGCTATATTGTGAACTATTATGACATCGTACACTTGACTATTAGACATACATATTTTGGCAGTGGGTTGTGAACACACAGGTTGCAAGTTTTGTATGGGCGGAACTTGGAACTGAGTGGATTTACAATGCCTTTGCTTTGTGAACTCATTTGACAACGTGTGCATGAACATAAACTAGACATATTTTGGCGGTGGGTTGTGAACACACGGTTGCAAGTTTTGTATGGGCGAACTTGAACCGAGTGGATTTACAATGCCTTTGCCTTGTGGACTATTCTAAATGACCAAAACTTTGCCTTTGTTGCATGAACGCTCTTTAAAGGCTTTATAATTCAACCAAACTCTATGAACTCACTCAACCATTGTGTTGACACTTTTAGCATATTTTATCTCGGTATCTAAGGCATTCACTTCATGGCACGCATGTGACTTATCATAGAGTCGCGGTGACGACGCTGCCTCACCTATATTTTATGCACTTAACTATCGTTTGATTGTAACAAACTCGCTTTGATATATTGAAATATTTTGGGACCTAATCTTTGTAAACTCTGATTATTTTAATGAATCGAACGATATTTTCAAAACGACACTTTAAGTCGTTCGATATAACTGTAACTTTGATGCTATGACTGTCATCCCCGTGAATTTTATTCCACGCAAAAATGTAATTTGGGGTGTGGCATTTTATTTCTTTTTTACTTAAATAATGTTTTAAAAATGACATTAATTGAAGGTATTGCCATATATGTATATACTTGTAGGATACTCTCGCAATGCGACGGAGGCTACTCTGTGATTGAATTTTCTGGTAATGTGATGTTATGCGGCTATATTTTATTAACAATTAATTTACAAATAATAATAACTGAGATCTTGTTTTGTTTTGTTTTTTTTTTTTTTTTCGTTTTCAAGTCTAGGTATATCTTTGTTATTACGTGAATTGGGGAGTGACTAGTGGGTTGCTGGGTAGCCTAACGCACCAAAAAAAATATTACAAAGTTAATTGTTTTTAATAATGTAACAGCCATTTTTTTGTTTTTAGTCGAGTGAGTTATCGGTCGGGGACTAACCTTCACAATATTAGAGTCGATCGACCATTCGAGCCTCATGTCAGCAATGGCGGCGATCGAACCGGTCAATCGACCATCGAAGCGACCTAATGGCTTGATTTTTAAGTGTTTGGCTTAGTAGATTGGTTAGATTGTACATTGTGGTTAAACGGTTATATATTTTGGTGAATGTGTGAATTAAATAGTGTATTAATTGTATATGTTGAATATTATTTTTTATTTATTTTATTTGTGCTTCAAATAGTTGTAACTTATGCTTTTTACTTGTATTTGCTCAAAAATCTATATTAAAATGTCTTAAAAAATTAATAAGAGGGAAAGTACAACATGTATTAGGCTGGATGGCAACGGATACAAAACCAAAGGGTCAAATTTTTTCTCTTGCTTCAAGAAGGTGACCGACTCACCTTAACTTGCGTTGGTATGTGTGACTCGTGTGAGAGGAAAGTGACTGCATGGAGCTCGCGAGTAAGATGTGACTTAAGGTGAGTCAATTGATCCAAGTTCAAGTCCCATTTTTGGCATTTGCTTCAGATAGGTACTCACCTCCGCAAAACCTATAGGCACACTGGAGAGACTTTCTGGAATAAGAGCTCAGAGGTCCGAGTCTTGGCTCGTGCTCACTCCAGTTGGTGCCCCACTAGGCCAGGAGAGTTGCCGGAGCTATTCTTTGTGGGTTGGACAATGGTTGGTGCTAAAAGACATCCGGGGTCAGGATGTTCCCGTCAACCTACACCTTTTTGTAGAATAAGGTAATATAGATGTGTTGGGTAGGAATACAAGGATGATTTCTTAATGTTAAAATCTAAAACAACTAAAATGTTATATTCAAGGTGGGAGGTCATGCTATTATAGTATCTAAGGGATGAAAAAAATGCAATCAGCTAGGTCTTTTGCTTTGCTAATCTCTTTACAAAGAGTACATGTTATGGTTTTCATTTAAGAAGATATATAACAGATGTAACAAATTAAAGCTCGTTTAAAATGGCTTGATTGGATAATTGATCATGTAATTTAAGTGTTTTTCAGTTCTTATTTCATGTTCTTATTTTCTTTGTTTAGGTATGGTGCTACATATAATCTATGGTTCTCAAGTTGGGTTTTCATTTTGATATGTACTTTTGATGCTACTCACAAAATGTCTAATATAAAAGTATTGTCAAATAATGTAACGATGAAAAATTGATTTGCACGTGCACTAAATATATGATATCAGCGTCACAAACTCAATAAATCCATTCCATCAAAAAAGAAAAAAGAAAAAAAATTGGTGTTAAGTTTCAAAAAATTACACTTTATAACTAATAGAAACAAATACCAAAAACTACAAGCTACTACATCGAATATTTAATTTGGGCATTTAGGCAAAGTTTATATATATATATATATATATATATATATATATATATATATATATATATATATATATATATATATATATATATATATATATATATATATATATATATATATATATACTAAAAACCACTAAAACATTTATAAATAACAATTTTAGCAATAGCCCATTTAGTTTCATAAGTTTACTTGATAATGATAACCGATAATATAAACAAACAAATAAATATTAAGCCTTGTTATATAACATGCCAAAAAGAAGATATAAATCTAAAACCGCGAACATAGATAAATATGTATCAATTCATATCCCATCCAAAATTAAAACCACTTCAAAAAAAACTTATTAGAAATGTGAAGTAAGTTTACAAAATTGCAAGACAATATCATAAGAATGTTCAAATTAATCTTGAACAAATACATATGTAAGTAATTATATATTTTAGATAAATTTAACCAGTGCTTTTTCTTCAATTAGACAATTCTCTTCTAGAACATATGTTATATCATATATCCGCCTCTTTCCACCGTGAACATCAAATCTTTTAGTATTTCTATCGTAAAAGCACATACACAATATTCGTTCTTCAAAAGAAAGAAAACAACAATATTTATCGCATATACACATCAAATCTTTTTAGTATTTATCGCACATAAAGAACACCATCTTTGGCATGTTTAAGGAGGTTGATGAATTTTTTATCAATGAGACGTGAAAGGTTTTAATTTTAATTAACAAATAATTCAATTCAAATATACCGTAAGAACCTTTGAAATTGCCAAAACATAACATGTGCTAATGCTAATTTGATTATGGCAACTTCGAGCACAAAGACACTATTTCTTACCGACCTTCTATGCCGCATTTTATTAGATGTTACATATTCGTAAACTCTTTATCTACTTATTTTAGAGCAAATAATCAACTAAATAAAGAAATTTTGTTTGGCTAGATCAAACTTATGGATATGATTTTTGAGTTCAAGTTTGAGGTTTAAAATTATGAACCCAAAAATCATATCCTAAAGTTTGCACGATAAAACCTTCTACTCACATCGCTTCCCATACCCTACTATATCGTAATGATTTTCCTTGATAAATTTGTCAATGTCTTCCGACATTTATTCTATGTTAGGGACAACTGAAAACATGCATATATTTAGAAGTTTAACACATTATAAAGTCTAGAGGCATATGTGACTTTACACATACCGAGGTTTGGGGTGTTAATTTTTTTGAAAAATTACAACAACTGCACTCAAGAGCCCGCACAACATCCGTCTTAACACTAAAGCCAATATGGTGTTTTGAAACTTTTCTTCAATATACGAACACTGTATGTATCACCGTTATTGTTAAAAAATTCTATAATATTTTCAAAGTTCGATGTAATGTGCATAATCTAACCCACTCACCGATAACTGTTTGAAATCATGCCCCACCGGCTCACACAATGTTCTTAATCAATGATAATTCTATCAAGTTGTCTAGTGTATGCAACTTTTTCGCTTGTCGCAACAAAAATAACTTATGTACTCACATACCAATTTATTTATTATTTAGCAAGATAAGTAAGCATGGAAGTACCGAAAGTCATTCCATTCAAGGATGTCTTGGACCATCTTTGTTCCACTAATCATGTTTTCACAAGCCGTCGAGTAGAAGGAACACGCAATTGCCATACCAAAGCGGATCATATTTAGTAAATTAAGAGTTATACTAATTGTCATATAACATAACTTGACCACTTACCGTCTCGCTTAATTTAATTTCAAATAATACAACTTTGATAACGTGTGTCGATGTATCATGATCGATAACCATTAAGCAATCGATGATCGATTGAATCTTTAAACTCGTGAACCACTTATTATCTGAAACCGAAATTAAAGAAAAAGCAATACCTTGCTACATGTAAAGAGAAGTTCGCCTCGTTAATTTCGCCATGACAATGTGGCATCCATGCAAACTAACACATACATAACTTGCGCGATATTGACATGAATCAATTGCACTGCTTTATCAGATTCCTCGAATGTCCATAAAGAACCTATATAAAAGATTTTATAGTCGATCTCAATATTTGAAAAGATTTGGTAGTATGGTAATGATGCAACTTTACATTACCTAGCAAAAGCACCACAAGAACAAATACACTACCACAAGCCCAACAATACCAATAAATGTCGCCACCCGCTTAAGCTCACCTAATAAAAATCGTAGTCGAACAAAGAACTACTATAGCCTCAAAAGATATGATTTATTATCCAATTGGAGAAGCTTAAAGTATGTATATTAAACGAACCTGTAATGTGTTTCCCGCCATTATCTTCTGTATTTAAATGATCGTGTGAACACATTGTTACAAAAAGGGGGATGGGACTCAGATTTTTGTTCCATATACAAATACAAAAGATCAAATGTCATCACAGATTGAATAGATTCTACTAAAGGCAGAAAAAAAAAAGCATAAATAGTTTGGAAGAAGATGAAATAGCATATTTCATACCAGCATGGTACCATAGCCATCAGCCACATTGCACCTAGACATTTTTATTGTGATCTTTGTGAACATGTACAACCATTGGAAACCAGTGTTATCTACCTAAAATAAACTGAGATAAAACAAGTAACATAAAAAAATTCCATGACACTCACAATTTCACTCTCGCAGGTCATACTTGATTCATCAATAGAAAGAGAGTGACCGGATATTAAAACCCCATCAGCAGGAACATGGTTTATGATTAAAGTGTAAACAGAGTGCAATAATGGAAATCATAGAGACCATGTAAATAATAAAAAAAAAAAAAGTGATAAACTTATTCTCTAACCAGGTCACAAACTTTTATCCTCACAACGATATCAAATATTGAGATCTTGACACTCATCCCCCCTCTTATAACCTAATAACATCATATTCAGCTTCCTTGCATACTTGAGCTGGTCCAATCTATTCTCCACCGCGCACCTAATGACAATTCATTACTTTAATTTGTTTATCAAAACTTTAACTCGTAAAAAGTTAAAATTAAGTTGACAGTATGCAAGTTAAAGATAAAAAAAAGTTCATCTCTTAATCGATGATAAATATCATGGCGAGTGTTAAAAACTTTCATTGCCAACTTCAGGTAATCCTAATGTTCAATGAACTGATTTACTAACTAAAGTTTTGCACTGCCAACCCAAGGCAATGCTATTGTTTTTCACATTGCTGTTTAAGAGTATCAGTAGAATAAAACTCACCGATATGTAGTCCTCAACACTCTTGTATCATCCATATTGTAATTATGTACAGTTCTTCTAGTGGACATGTGTTCTGAAATGGTGTTAATTATCAGTTTTATCCATTACCTCCAACATTAAAAATAGACTGATATTATACTAAAAAAAGGATATTTTATTACAAGTGAGAAGTAAATTAAAATAAGAAGTGGTGAGAAGTGACCAAAATCATGCATTTGAGATGCAACGACTTGCATTAGATGTATTTTTATTCATATAGATGCAATATCTTGAGTTTCGAAGTTAATTTGATGTACAGATGGTGCAAATTGATTTTTATAATTTTGGCACGTGCAGAGGAACAAAAAATAAGAGAAATCATGAAATGCATTCAATATATGTATATGCATCTAATTAAAAGCTAGAATACACACTATGGTGCGTTATAATGCATCTAAGATTATAGGGATGCATCTAATTTAGGTCGGTGCATCTCGGATTTACGGTTATAGTTCTTCTTATTCCTTCTTATTTGATCCTAACTCTCTCTCTATATATATATATATATATATATATATATACTAGTGTCAAAACTCGTCCGATGGACGGGTATGACTTGTGGTTTTTATTTTAGGTTTTAGTAGAACAAATATATACTAAAAGTAATTAAAAGTTAAATGAAACGGTTAAGATCTATAATTGATGTTACCATAATCCATAAACGGCTAAAAGCATGTAAGCATTTTGATTTTTGGTTTTATTTTTAGGTTTAGTTGAACAAATATATACTAAAAAGTAACTAAAAGTTAAATGAAATGTGTGAAATACCTTGTACTTGTCGAGGTTCTTCAAGTAGATAGTAAATGCTCTATTTCTACCCATACAGTAGCCAACAACAACAAAAACAACAACAACAACAAAATAGACATTCTTAATAATATTAAACAATACTAAACACTCTTATATAAATTGAAGTCCCTTAACATGCGACATGAAAATTGAATAAAGATCCCAGTTTGTTCCATATCTAAAACATTGTGCTTTATCTTTTGTTTGAGCTCCTCTTGTGGTTTTGTGTTAATAGCGTTACGCTTATCTTCCATGGCTACCAAACTACCTATTAGTCTATTACCCAACCACCGACCCAACATATATTTCACCTCTATTATGGAGTATGAAGGTTGTATGTAAACCTTCTTGTAAGTGTATGTCTCACAGAGTAGTCTCACGGTGGAAATTCTATTCGCTAAACATGTACTCCTATAGAATTGTTTTTAAGAATTCATGTTTTGGATTACTAAATTAGATCTTGCCATAGTATACTAAAGAAATCTCATATAATATCACAAAAAATAGTTACATTTTGCTATGTCGCTTTAAATCGGGTGACTATTTATTCCTTCCGATAATCCTTTTCATGTTTTGATAAGTTATGGATGCAATTCTTGCTTGTTCCTTATTCTAACCCGGTTTAGTTATATATGGAACTAAACATGTATCACATAAATTATAATAACTTCTAAATGCCACTTTTGAGCAAAGAAAATTCAAAACATTCTAAATGGCACTTATTAGCCTCCCAGTGGACATATTTTAGTATAGCGATACATATTTTTTGAACGCTTAGCATCTCTAATGTTAACACATCACACATAGTGGCATAAAAAATAGTTATGCACCGACATGTCAACTTCGTCATCCGACTCAGATTTCGAGAATCATCGGAATCATCATCATGTCCATCTCCATCGTCCTCATTCTCATATTTTGAATTGTTTAGCAACCGAACTAACTCCTGGATTGAGCTATATAAATGAGAGGTTTCACAACCTTCATGATCTTCTTTATTCTTCTAAGTTTTGACTCGATATCGCAGATAATATCTCGATCGTTATTACATAGTATGATATATCCTAAACATATCAATAACCATACAAAGTGATCAATGAAGAAAGACTTGCACTGCCCTAAGTAGGGTTGTAATCAAGCCAAGCTTTTATCAAGCTCAAGCCCAAGCTCAATCCCAATAAATTGGCTCAAAACATATAACAAGCCAAGCTCAAGCTTTTAATAGCTTGGCTCGAGCTTTTATCAAGCTTTTATCAAGCCTTTGTTTGTATATCTTTTTACATTAAATTCATATAAGTAACTAAGGGTTAATCTGAATATTATTCTAATTATAAGGATTTATTTCATAAAGAATTATTTAATATACTCTTGAAAGACTTTTATATGGTAAATAAAGTTATAATTATTTGTAACAACGATATCTTAGACCAGTGATGTTGCTTACTTGCTTTATATCTAGAAGCGAATACAAGTTTCTAGTTATGAATCGTGAATATTAATAGACCAAAATATATACTACTATTAGATAATCTTAGCTTTTGTTTATACTTAGTATATCGATGACAACATTAATTAGTACTTTGGCTTATGTTTCATTTTAATGTTGGACTTAGTACGAAAATGTTATTGTTGGTTTTATTACTGTTAAATTAATTAAATTTGGTTTTAAAATGTGGTTTTAGTTTGTATTACTTTATAAATATATATATTTTGATGACTTTGTCTATCAAATACAATATTTTTGTATACATTCAAGCTTTTCAAGCCAAGCTCAAGCTTTGCTCGAAACCTATTCAAGCCAAGCTCAAGCCTGGATGATTAAAGCTTGACAAGCTATCAAGCCAAGCTCAAGCCTACAATTTTTGTTTCAAGCCAAGCTCAAGCCTTGTCAAGCTCGAGCTCGGCTTGACTCGATTACACCCCTAGCCCTAAGTGATCATAATATACCATCAATTATTGTTTTGCAAGAGACAAATATTTAAAATTTTCAATAACTAATTGTTTTCTCTGTTGAGTTCATCCTTTAAGGTCAGATTTCAAAGCCAAACCACCAGTTTCCAAGGAACAACAATAATTAAACTGTTAAATGGTACTTCCATCGAATCTCAAATCAACATTAACGTGTGCAAGGCAACGATAAAGATACTGGAAAAACTATATTAACTTATCGATCACTATACAAACTAAAATACATGGCTCCATTTTAGTAACAATCTTCAAAATAGGCTATAGTATCTGATAATCATCTTCTGACTATATTGGAGTATCAATTTGAAATGAACAAATAGACCAACCATGCGTTTTGAGCTACACTTGTGACACCACTATGGCATCTTGTTCAACTGTCTGCTAGTTCATGCACTAAAGATAAACAAATAAGAGCGAATAAAAATCAAGAAGCCAACAATTTCGTGCAACAATTTTTAAAACTCTAGTGTAACAAACGAATGCTATATGTTGACCGATACCGTCCCTTTAACAAAGTGTGCGATAGTTTCAAGCTTTCAACAAAGGACAAATGAGGCATAGATTTATATAGAAACGAATGACCCATTTATTAGCTAGGTATTAATGCGTATTTGCAACTTGTTCAATTTATGTGCGGGCCGATAATAACATCAATTGATGGTGTACACGCTACCAAGTATGCGACTGAAACCGATAATATAGATCAACCCGTGAACAATTGAACACCCCCTATTTAATTCTCGTAAAGATTCCTAAATTGAGTGGTGACTTCTGCAAAAATTACGAAAACTCCCTCTACATATATGATGAAGGTTTTTTTTAATTGTTTTTTAAACATATTTTTAATGGTAAAACTAAACAAATGCGACTTTATAGAGAAATGCGACTTTATAGAGAAATGCCGGTGAACAATAACATAAATAGGGCTGTTACGCACCTCCTGATTGACATGGCTTGTTTCTGGAAAATTAAGTTTTCATCCTCGAAATTGAGCAATGGCGCATAAACCGAATGATTAGCGACCCGGTTGTATTATATAAAAGGATTTGATCATGTTATTAGAGGTGTGAAGCTAACCAATATGGTTGCATGAATAATGCAAATGTGGATCTTTCGCCCTGCTGCTTTCGCCTTTTGGTCCCTCAAAGATAATAAAAGAGAGGTGAACCAATTATGACAATCAAGAGTTAATTGCTCATAAATGAAAAGAAAATTAATGTGAACGACACAAACACAATGGGGTATTGCACAAACACGACGCCTTGAAAGTATTTCGATTATGTTGCTAATCGATATGCAATTTCATTTTCCTCAGAAACCACCTACAAAAAATACAAAGACATCGTTATGATCTGTTCTGCATCAAGTTAATATCTTAATCTCTTTTCCCAAATAAATGGGAGTTGGCAAGAATAATGTTTAAAGGTGTCTACCATAATCAATGCTTTCATCGTTGATCTTTGTATGTTTATTAATGAACATATCAATAATAGGTACGCCATCATAGCCAACAACCTAATCTTTATTTCTTCGCATTGAACTATCCTTTAACTAAATTAAAATAAAAATTAGATCTTATATTTATAGTATCCGTATTTATAGGTTAAAAATCAGATTGCACATGTATTTAACAAGCCAAGGCATGAATCGTTTAAATGCAGCCAAAAGATGAAAAGTTGGACCTTTTCATCGATCACCTTCTTTAAGACTTCACATCACTTACAAAACCCGGTTTCTAGTTGGTATGAGTCCTATACTTTGACCTACTGTTAATTCCCGCTAGTTCAAGATAATATGCTTATTGAAATTTTATAATCTCTTGCGGCAAAGAGCTCACGACTCGTAAATCGTAGATGCTCTCATCCCTTACCTAGATGAACTTTTGGAAGAGCATGGGGATAATTTTGTTGAAGTGCTAGAATACTTCCCAATCCCACGGTCAAAGATAAATAAGAGGAAATAGAACAAAAAGTGTCTTCTAATGATATTGAAAACTTGACTACAAAATTGAATCCTCACGAGCAAGTAATATTTGTGAGCCTATTTTGCCTCCACATGTGGTCTATCTTGAAGAACTTGGTATGGAGCATGATGTTATTAAGAAAGTAATTCGTAAATTCCCTGCTTTTGCTTAGTCCAGTTTGGAAGGAAAAATCAAACCAGTGGTTGAGTTCCTTCTCGACCTCGGTATAGCAAAGTCAAATGTCCCTGTAATTATCAGTAAACGACGTCAATTATGTGGTATTAGTCTTACTGAAAATCTAATCCCGACAATGGTGTTTCTAGAAGACTTAGGGGTGGACAAGAAGAAATGGACTAAAGTTATATACCGATTCCCCACTCTTCTGACTTATAGCAGATCAAAGTTGCAATCAACTGTCGATTATTTTTATGAACTTGGGCTTTCTTCTCAAGACGTGGGGAAGGTTCTAAGTCGCTACCCATCCAGTATAAGTTACAGTGTGGAGGAAAAGCTATGACACAACTCAGTACTTTGATTCGATAGGAGTAAACCCTGCAGTACTTATGTCTCGATGTCGACAAGCTTTTGGTCTTAGCATCGAGACAAGTTTGAAGCCCGTCACTGAATTGGGAATACTTTTGGACTATGGGATATCCAAAATCCGAACAGGTGAACTTTCCTCAATATTTTGGGTACAGTTTGGAGGAGCGGATTAAACCAAGGCATGAAATTGTTAAAGAGAGTGCGGTTAGGTTGCTTTTAAACCAGGTGTTGTCTCTTTTTTAGATGAATATTTTTACAAACTTCTTAAGCGAAAAGTGAAGAAAAAGAATGCTTGTGCTTGATATGTAGGATCCCATATGCGATATTAACAAAATGTATGCATGTAATCGGTATGTTTTGTTATGAATTTTGTGGATACTGGGCAATTGCTTATACTGTGATTTCGAAACTTTATTTACCGGTGTTAGAGGGGTAAGTACACTTGAGTTCTTGGATCAACTGTAATTGAAACATGTTATTAATGCAGGCGGTCGTAAGGTATAGAGAAGCCACAAGGATGAGAGTGATTAGAAGTATCACTCGAGTTATTGATGTCAAATTGATGATTGACGGGAGCTGGATAATGATAAATGGGATCACCAAGAAGTGGCCTTCTCCTCTTTTTCCTCATAGCTATCGTCTCTGCATCCCACTCATCTTTAATCTCAACCTTTCTTCATACCACTGTCCGACAAACCTGTTCACAGCTTCCCAGATCTATATAGTCTGGTGGTGGACCTGGAAAATTGCCAACAAATAAAAAGACGAATAGCTAATTAAAAGAGACTGAAAGATTAGATGATAATGAATACATATAATTGTTGCTGAAAATCTATATAGATCAAAAATGTATATTCCATAATCCAAACAAACTTTAATAAAACTTTATATATTGATAAGTTTTTGAACAATATCACTTGCAGACGGACTGCTAGAGCATTTGCAAATCGCAAAATATCACCGAACCTGTTAATATCATATCATTAGCAATTTTATGAATATATTATGGAGATAATAGAAAATGATTACCTATGACCATTTATGCAACCTTGCTAAAAATTGATTTGTGAAAGCTTTGATTTCATCATCGCTATCGATGCTTTCTACATTCTTTCCTTCTCGAATCACTTGCAGTGTCCAAATTTAGCATTTGCCGGACCTCTTTGAGCTTTGCATCATATGCGCTTTTTCATCACCGACGCTTTTGCTTTTTTCGATTAAATAACATGGCATAATGGTTTGACAATGCCTCAAGTTCCTATATATGTCAGATAGTATGGGCACGATCATCAGATTAAAACTTTTTCATAACTTTAAACTAATGAATACGATTTTTAACTCTCCATCACATGTACTGCATTAGGTAATTAAAAGGCGAGACATAAACCTAAAGTAACTTTCTAAAAAGTGTTATTAGTATTCTTTATAATCCTAAAGTAATGAATAGATTACATAAAAGGCGGTGGACATAAACCTCGGCAAATGAGTCGCAACCCCACCACCGAATAATGACCAATGCCTTGTTCTCGGCGGATGTAGCATAAGAATACATCAATTCAGTGTCCTGTATCGGCACAAATCTTTATTCATGATACACATGTTATTTACTGTTAGATTATATGATTTTCTTATTCATGATATACATGTTATTTATAATTGTTAGATCATATACATTTGACAGTAAGAAGATAAGTAAGTCCAGTTGTATTCATCTCCACAAAAAATAAAAGCCGAGGTAAAGTTGCACACAGTTAGGATTACAATTAAAACAAAACAAAAATTGAAGAATCAGGTGCATGCCAAGCAATATGTTCGAAAAACAACATAATGCATGCTAAAGTGGCTAAATTTTGTAGAAGAGCCAATGCAATCACAGTAAAATCCTTTAGAATTTTTTATAATAGCTGAGGTAAAGTTGCTCACAGTTAATAATTCACTTACCATGTTCACAGTAAGGAATATAACATGTGACGTGTGGGTAATATCCCTAAAAGAAACTCCTATCTGGATGATGGTGGCTGAATATTAGTATATGTTGTCTATCATGATTAAGCAAAATATCATATTATCGCCACACTCTACAATTACAAGCCAAAATTTGTTTTCCTAATTAGTAAATCGGTTGTTTATACATGTACATTTAAAAGCCATGAATATATTTTAACTATATAAAAAGATGAACCTATCACGCTTATCGCATACTTCATTGTGATAATTGGTTATAAGTTTGGACACATGAGTGTGAAACAACATGAAGAATGTTCACTTACCTTATGCTCAATTTTATTTTGTGTTATGCTGAGAAGCTTCTCCAGCTGCACGTACGGGGTCTTCATTAACCTTTGGGAACCTATATATTAGCAAGGTAAATGTCTACCTATGGGAAAATAGGTACAGAGGGTTGATAATTATGACCGAAAATAGACAAACTACATGTTATGACTTATTCATTTTAAAGAATAGGTAGCAGAACCATGCATGGTATTTGTTGTTCTCGGATTTCAAATATATCAGAGCCTATAAGTGTTTTATAATGAAGTATGTTGATGACGGTTACTTTATTATCATGAGTCGAAAATAAAAGGGGAGACTTAGTTCTCTTTTGTTGTCTTCAACTAATTAGATAAGCAACTAACCTCGAATGTTTGTAATCACTATGTTACTATAATGGATGAATGGATGAAACACATTTGCAAAGCTAATCGCTATTAATGACATCAAATTTTATTTTTACCTTCAATGAAACAAACATAATTTCCATGCCAGTGCCTTTATTGGCTGTGAATAATTCATCCACACAATACCTGCATCGAAAGCATACACATTGCACAAGACCAATTGCATTTGACGTTGGAACAAAGGGTACATTGAATATCCTTTAAGAAACTTTTTATAATCTTAGTACCCTTGTTACACAATCACACTGGTCCAAATCGTTGGATATTACAGCAGCACTCGAGCCATACCTGTTGGAATAACATGGGCCAAATCAGTAATTTGTCTATATTTAAATACTGAAATTGAAGAAATAAATTCGACATGATACACAAAATGTCAAAATCATAGAAAAATAAGGATTCAAATTCATTCTAAAAAATTAACTTGGATACCTCTCGCCATAAGGACTTTGCTGAAATCACTAATCATGGATTCACTGAATCTAGACTCGCCGCCTTCAAAAAGAAAACTGCAAAGTAGATTTGGGTAGAAGAAGTTACCAGAATCTTAGAGATAATGGGTTTGTGACATTATATAGAAAACAACTCATAGTAATCTCATGTTTTCCAAATTTTGTTACCTTTAAATAACAATGTAACCACCACCATGTGTTTTTTTTTTTTTTGGAAACACATATGCAATGAAAGCGGTTGTGTTCTATACTCCACCCTAGATAATGGATTACATGATCTCACTAACCATTAAAATTTTCATTGCAACAAATCAAGCGGTGAACAAAACAAAATCTATTAAAAGTAATAGCAAAACCTTTATACATAACAGATACACAAATGCGTGTTTAACCATTAACCTATTACATATATTTTAATCATATAAACAAATCATAAATCGAACATGAGTAGTATAATATGTGCTCATCATTAACAAAATCACTTCTTACCGGTCTTTATGTTTTGAATTGTTGAATCCAGAAACCCAGATATAATAAAGTTATGAAGACATTTGTGGAGCCGAATAAGTTGATCATGAGCTAAAATCGTGATAGATGTCTACACAAAAATAGCATCCACTGCATTAGAGGGAATTGCGAGGAAAAAAAGATTTTAGGGTTTAAGAAAACCTATATTATGAATGAACCGTCGAGGTTTATATGTTTGATTAGGATATCTACTTTTTATAAATTCTTATCTTTAAAATATATATTCCTAAAATACAAACTGCAGAATTTTTAGCATGTCTTTATTTTTATTGATTTGGAACATATAAATCAAAAACAATTTAGTCTAGTGGTAAGTTGTTTAGATAACTTATGAATGACCCAAGTTCAAATCCAATATATGTCTTATTTTAATTAACATAATTAAAATTTAAAATCCACAAATAAAAATACAAACCGAATTTTAAATTAAAAAAAATTAAAATTGAACATAATTATTAAAAAATGCCACATGTCATTAAAAAAATGCCACATAAAATCAATGATGACATGGAAATATGACATGGCATTATGGGATGCCAAAGTGGCATTTTATGTGGCATGCCTCCTCTTATATATAATGTATAGATATATATATATTTAAAAAAGAAAAAAAATCTCGAATTAGTCGTGTTAACCCGAATAGGTAAAATATTTTGAACCGATACCCGATCATATTTTATATTCGGGTTGACCCGATTGACCCGAGTTATATTTTGAACCCGATTAACCCGACCCGAGTATGCTTATTCGGGTTCGGGTTTGGGATTTTGGACACCCCAATTTGTAACTACTTTCAAATTGACACATGGAAATCTTAAAAAAAACGTGGAGAGAAGATCATTTCTTTATTATACACAAGCATGGTACTTGCAGAATGTTGCGGTGACGACATAAAGAATACATAGAGAAAGAATAATTAACGCCGATATATAGTAATAAGTAAACAAGAAAAAAGTGGGTGGTAGTTGTCGGCAGTGGTAATTGTTGATTGCAGCTATAAATGGGAGATTAATGTGTCATTTATTCATGCCGTAAAAGTTGTTGAATATACTTGGTTATACTATGCAACTCGTCATTAAAATAGATTTATGCAATTCTTAAGAAAAAAAATAAGATGTAACTCGATACGAAATATTAAAATCACCAATCATAGCAATTGTGTCTCATAATTTACGTTAAACTAATTAATATATAATGTTTAATGTTTATACTATAGACATGGCTACGAAAATCGTCGATGAGATAATAAGTTGCAAATTTTTAATCCTTTTAGTTTAAAATTATTGTAGTGATAATTAAATATATAAACATTATGTTACAAAATTGAAATGACCATTATACATATGTGTAGTTAAGAACTCAATGACTAATACTATATTAGCAGGGTATTCGGTATCTTGAAATAAAATTTCCCGGTGAATAATGTATTTTAGTTTATTATGTTGTTTTTGACAATAAATTTACGGATATCAATTATTTTGTTTATCTCGTGCCCGTTCGGGCTCGTGCCTGTTTAGCTCAAGCTCGTTTGGCTCGTGCCCGTTCGGGTCGAGCCCGTTTGGCCCGTTGCCCGTTCGGACTTGAATATTTGTATAATGTGTTTTTTTATTTGTATTAGTGACATTTAATAATTGTGTTTGAGTTGGTTGTATAATATGCTTGATAATTTATATTTCTTAAGTAAGAGACATTTTAATAACTGTATTAATTGTATTTACTGACTAGTTAATTAATTTACTATATTAAATATCTTGGCCAGAGTGTTTTAGTTATATGCAAGCTATTGAATCTTATTATAATAAACAATAGTGAATTGATAATTATAAATTTGTGTAGTTATAAATTTGCATTTATATTGTTTTAACTTAGTTATAATGTTTAAATTAATGTGAAATTATAAATAATTGATAGTTATAACGAATATTAATTATTTATATTAAATTGAAAAATCAAAAAAGAAAAGGAAAAAAACTAACAACTGTGTAAGATTAAAAGTTGAAAGATTTTTAAAAATAAAAGTCTTAAATCATTTATATACGGTAAAGATAGAGATAGTATAAATGTATGACAAAAGTTCTTTGCAGAACAGTATTTAGCTAAAGAACAAATTATATAATCTCGACCCTTCATTTTGTTATCATCCTACGGCATAGATTACATCATCCCATCATTTTAAATTAAGTAGAGGGATAGTTTTGTAAATTAACCCCCTCTCATAACTCACAAATCATTCACTCATAACTCACAAATCATTCACTGCCATTCACTCTCTCTCACTTACTCACTTTCTCTCTAACTCACTCACCTACTCTCTCACCCTCTCTCTCTTACCAAAAATATTAATCTTCATCAGATCTATACTTTTTGAAACTCAATGATAACCAAATCTTTACTTAATAATCTGTTCGAAATCAGAAGCAACAATCAGTGGTGAGTTCTTGGTGAGTTCGATGATGTGGCAAGTTTGATGACGTGGTGGCGGTTGGTGACGGTGATTCACGGCGTTTACCTGTTCTTAGGGAATGTTATTTCACTCTTAGAAGCCCAATAACAGGCACCGCACTATGCGACTATAGGTGCGGGGAAATGATGAGAAAAACTTATTTGCTCTTACTGAAACCCGAGCCTACACCGAGCGGGCGCCGATCATTTGACATCAATTCTTTGAAGTGAAGTACAACAAAAATAGCCAAGAGTTCGATCACAAACAAGATTGCGAATCCAGTAAGTTTTAGCTTGAAAGGTAAGTAAAAACATATGCGAAGGCATAAGATGACGGAAAACAAGAAAAGTGCTCATATTAGACGGTAAATAGAATTTCTCAAAGATGAGATAGTTGTAAATGTGAGGTGGACTTGTTACAGGTGGTTGGTTAAGTTGGTTTTTATATTATATTATTTTCACAAAGAAAAAACGAGCATACCATAAAATAAAGATAGGTACAAGTTTCTTCATATTTAATTAGTACATGAATTTTAGTCAAAAGTCTTGAAAGGAACAAATACATGTTTTAAAGGCTTATAAAATTATTTTTATAACTTTATAAATGAAACCTCAAAAGTCTTCAACTTATTTGTTGTATTTTTACCCAGGTTGATATGAAATCACATGTAATTTAAACACTAATTACATGTGATTTTCATACCAATCACATGTGACTTAAAAGCGAATCACAACAAAACTAGAATCACATGTGATTTACTCATTTTAGATAAAAACATTATCACATGTGTTTCAGGTTTATAACAAAGAAAGAGTAAATACACGTGATTTACACACAAATAAAAAGTAATATAATCACATGTGATTTTACAAATTTGTTTTATAAAAAGAAGTTATTAGTTGATTGATGTTGAAAATCACATGTGATTATTACTTTAAAGATCGCATGTGAATGGTGAAATCACATGTGATTTATAAAATCACACGTGATTTTTAAAATAACAAATCACAAGTGATTCTACAAATCACATGTGATTTATACACTAATCACAACAAAATGTAATCATGTGATTTACTCATTTTGGATTTAAACATAATCACGAGTGATTTATACACGAATCACAACGAAAAAGTAATCATATGTGATTTACTTATTTTTACAAATCATTTGTGATTTTTTAAAATAACAAATCACGTGATTTTTACTTAATCACGTGTGATTTTTCCTTGACGGAAATTTTGAAAAAAGTTCGTCGAAAGTATATAAAAGTGCATATCTATAGAAAGATAATTTAATTCTCGTCGCGATGGTATATTTTTTGTAGCTTGAAGATTTACCGTTTGAAAGATACGTTGTTTTAAAAAAAATGATGAAAAGTGGGTTTTTATATTAAATGAGTTGAAATGACAATTTTGTCCTCCCTTTATTATTTTTTTGTATCATGTGCACCGTTGGATGAAAGGAGATGAAAGGCCAAGATGCAGTGTACTGTTCTTTAGATATTTAATGTTTTGTATGGATCTCAACTCATAAATGTATATATTCGATGTATTTTAGTTGTTTAAGTTTGTTGAATATTCAATTTTCAACAATGTAATTGAAATGATTTCCAAATTTATTGCTGTCATAGACAAATCACGTTCCAGTGCTAAATGCAACTACTGTACAATTTCTGGCACTCAATATGATAATGTCATAATGTACTTTTAACTAAAATGCAACTCTACTTTTTGAGAATGATTTTTTATAACTTGAGTGAAGTTGATGTGAGCTATTGGATTTCATTTAATGACTCAAATCAAAAAAACTTTTATTAATTTGAATTATTAAATCAAATCTAACGAATTACAAACATCCAACTTCACTCAAGTTGTAAAAACAACTTGAAAGAATCTTTCTTCATACTTTTTTTGTTTGTTTTGGCCAAAGAGAACATATCATCGAACTTCAAATGACAAATTGTTACATTATCTCAATTCAAATGAAAACACCAATCGTGAAGGGATGTCCTTATACCATAATACTGATATGAAAAGTTTACGAACCATTCCTAATGATCGAGATAAGGCATTAAACAAGACTCGCGGTCGATTAAACCAAACAAGTAAGTTGTTGGATATTTAAAGCTTTGTGCTCACTGGAAGCTTTTGAACTGACCAACACATGCAGGACCTTGTTATTGAAGCTGAGGTTACGAGCCAACGATATCTACCGCTGTCACAGATGGTGCATGGTTTGGTGGATGCACTGAAATATGCAACTCTAAGACCATCCGTAATAACACATTTAAGACGCGTGCAAAGCCTATGCGGCAAGTTGAAGACGATTTTTGCTTATTACGCTCACCCCGAAGACACGCGCTATATATGTTGTTTGGAGAACTCGGTCGTTCAAACGACTGAGTTGTGTAATTGTTGTTGTGTGTTTTTATTAAATGGTTTTTGTTTGATATATATTTATGTTTAAGTAAGATATGTTTTAGTTGTAAAATTTGTTGTCTTATTACAGTAATTTAGTGGTAGAGTTGATTAACTTGACGCTGAGATAGTGGTGTTGAATGCCGTCTTACGAGCCTTCTTATTACACTTATTCTAACGAAAAAGATTGGTGTAGTGTGAGTGTCTGACCTTCTCTCTTTATGCTTTCAATTCGTTTCCATTCTTTTAATGCCTTAAATGATTTTCACCAAAAATTCTAGAAATTCATTCACAAACAGTAAATAAGATCTGACAAGTCAATTTCACAAATCATACTTTCGAAGGGTCATGTTATACAAAATTCCCTATAGTCAAGCGGATAATCCGCGAAGTATATAGTATAACACCACGATGTACATAGTATAATTCTTTAATGCGTGCTGTAACAACCACATTTTTAGGTTACTTTTCATTTTTTTGAAAAGTTACTATTCGATCACTTTACTATTCATCCGTAAAAGTTTTATTTACCATCATGACAAGAAAGTTGATACTCGATGAGTCGTCCTGACGACGTACGTTTAATCTATTCAGAACCGATTTTACAAAACCGTGTCCGAGAATTACTTTAGAGTTTAAACGTCATTCAGACATCCCGATATGTCCATAAAACACTATAAGCATTAGAAATATGTATTTCTACCATTTTACGACAATTCCACAAGTTTTGGAATTTTACATTTTCCAGTTCTGCGTTTTACGCAAAACACGCGTTTTTTACCCGCGTTTCCAGCTTTAAACAACGTTTAAGCAACCCGATGGAACTTGCCACTCATTTTATATTTTATTATGGAGCATAATGATGAGTTTCATCATTCCTACAAGTTTCATATTTTTATAATACTCGGTTTTACGTTTCGTGACTTAACGGCTCACAGTTAGCGATTAATGAAACCAAAACTGACTCCGTAAACTAGATAATACCAAGTTTAAACCACCTAGTCACCTCTTCTCATCCTAACCTACTCTAGGAAGAGTCTTGGATACTCTTCATCTCTTGCTTTCACTAGATCATTACACCTTGCAACTTAGGCTCCAAGTTTAGCCTAATCTTGCAACACCTTGCAAAGCTCTGCATGCAAGATTGGTTTAGTCAAATATTTTGCACCTCTTTTGACTAAACCAAGGCTATAAAACCTCCCTCCCCTCCCTCTTGGTCGTTCACCACCATGAACAACACAAACACTCTTCATTTGATCTTCTACTTCAAGTATTATCTCAAGATTTCAAGCTACAAGTAAACTAAATCCATTTCCTTGCAATCTTTGGTGATTCTTCTTGAATTTGAATCCATTCAAGTCACCTAAGATCTCAACACAAAGTCCTTCAAGAATACAAGGGTGTAGAAGGATTGCTAGAAGTGTGGAGAGATTGCTCAATCAAAGTCCAAGTCCTAATCCTTGTTTTTAACTTCCTTTCTTTAGAAAGCCAAAAGTTGTAAGAAACCCTAACACACTCTCTTGCTCAGCATCACTTACATGTTTTTCATACTTCATTTATGTTATATATGGTCTTTATGTTATTATCATGATGTACAAAAACCACTAAAACAAGTTAAAGGAATCATATGTTAGCTAAATGGATATAAACAAGAAAACTAGTGACATATATTGTGAAATATGACCAAAATAGTACAACCATAATATTAGACACTTATATACTGTTAAAAAGGATTTTACAAGAAAAACATAGAAATTTGAATCACCGAAAACGAGTACACGAGTCAAAAGATACGGTCAAAAGAAGTTAGCGAAACTAAAACTTCGAAACTGCCATAAACAAACTGCTAGGGGTCTGCCCGTTTTTATTCAAGCCCTTCTGGTCTGTTTCATCAAAAAGTTAAAACACGAAAGTTGTTCGGAACAACGTTTTCCGTCCGTTTTAAAGAAGCACGGGTCCTGAAAACGAGTAAAACAGGCCACTTTCCTTCAAAAACTGAAACTGCCCTATATAACTATACTTTTGTCACAACTAAAGGCAAGCCAAGAGGCCTAATGGTCTTAAGCCGAGACCACAGCCACGGCTAAAGGCCAAGACTGAGTCTCAAGACCATGATAGCCGATGTAACCACCCGCATTTTTAGGTTGAAAAGTTACTATTCATTTTTGAAAAGTTACTATTCACTTTTACTATTCACTTTCACTATTCATCCCGTAAAATTTTTATTTCACATTCTCGTAAGATAAATTATTTTAGTAATGACCTGAGAGTTTGACAATCTTTAGATCATTTTCGCAAAAGTTATTAAAAAAACATCGTTTTAAAGTTTCGTTTTGGACGGTACACTATTTAAACATCACACGCATAACTAAAATCAACCCTGACAATTTCCCTCGCATCAGACAATTTTTAGATCACTCGTGATTAATTTGAGAATTTTAAGATTTATTTTATGTTACCAAATAAACCTTATATTGAATCTAAACTAAACTTACGCTTTTAACAATTCTACTTACATCCGGACTTAACGATTCACGACTTGTGTTTCTAATATGTTTTGACACTTTTACATTTTTGTAAAATTCAAACATATTTTCCTCCTCCTTTGACTATAAAGAAATTAACCTTGTATCGTTCAACATTTTTGCTTAAATCGCAGAACTTTTGGACTTCACGTATAACCGTAGTTATCTCGCAGATGACGAAAACCACATTTTGACATCTCATATCACTTTTAGACTAATTTTAGTCTAATCTAAATAAATTCACGGTCATTTCACAAATTTCGTTCTTTTCGATAAACTGCGAATTACGCGTTTTGACCGTATTTCGCTTTTAAGCGGCTTTTGCACCAAATGAGACTTTTCACCCATTTTATATTTTTTTATGGAGTATAATGATGAGTTTAATCATTCCTATAAGTTTCATATTTTTACGATACCCGATTTTACGTTTTATGGCTTAACGACTTACGGTTGGCATTTAACGGAACCAAATCATGCTTTAAACTCAAGATAAGATCAAAACTACCCACCTAAGTCATCTTATCTCTATTTGGCCGACTTAGGGGGTGGGATTCATCATTTTGGTGGCATCATCCTAACCATGGTTCATTTAGATCATTACAAGTGTCCTAACTTAACCATGGTTAATAATTAACCCAATATATGGTTAACCAAACTTACCCTCCTATAAATAGCAAGTAAAATGCATCCTAAGAACCCTCATATTCTGTTCTTGGTCGTTCATATCACAAATCATACACATCTTCCATCATTTGATCTATAAACTCCAAGTTCATGCAAGGAAGTTCCAAAGATCAAGCTACTACATCAAATCTCTAGCAAGTTTAAGTGATCTTCTTGAGTTTAAATACACTCAAGTCACTTAGTACTTCATCACCAACTCTTCAAGTTTGCAAGGGTGCCAAGGTGTGGAAAGCTAGCTCAATCCAAAGTCTTAAGCGATCAATCAAAGTCATATCCTTACTAAGTTACTCCTTTATTATTGAAAGCCAAAAGTTGTAAGCAACTTATCACCACCATCATCTCATCTTTATTATTCATAATCTTAACTATTTCATGCTATATATATAGTTACTATGTTGATTCATGATATACATATACTCAACCACATGTTTTAATTTACATATTGTCATAAAAGTAACAAACTAGTAAACTAGTCATATTCTACACATTTGGGACCATTAAAATCAGTAACCTATGGAATTTCTAACTTATATACTATCGTAGACAAGATAAAAAGGTAAATATAGCAACTTGAATCACCCGAAACGGACAAACGAGTCAAAAGTTATAGGCAAAAGAAGTTACCGAAACTAAAACGCCAAAACTGCCAAGTAGAAGCTGTTTAGGGTCTGGTCGTGTAAACAGTGGTACTTCTGTTCCGAATCATCAAAAAGTTAAAGCACGAAAGTTTTCTGAAACGCCGTTTTCCTTCATTGTTTAAAAAGCTCGGACCTTGAAACGCTTAAATAGGCCATTATCTTTCAAAAACAGAAGCTGCCCCTTTATATAGTCTTACAACTATACTTTTGTCACAACTAAAAGCAAACCAAGAGGCCTAATGGACATAAGCCAAGACCACGGCTACGGCTAAGGTCAAATCTAAGTCTCAAGACCATGGTAGTCAAGACCAAAGACACGGCAAGGCCATGGCTAAAGCCTCAAGGCTTGTTTACCCAAGACCGTTAACTAAGGTAATCATATTTATGAACCGACGAGAACTTGTAAAAACATGATAAACTTATTTATATAACAATCTTCACTCAAAACATATGTTGTATCTACTAAGTGCTACAATAGTAGGGAGCTTCATGTGATGGGTTTCATTTGAGTAAAACGTATCGACGAGTTCTTTGGATTTACGATTTAAAGTGTCCTAGCTCCTAACGCCATCGCATGACCTCTCGAATTGTGATGGCCCGAACGGTAGTACGATATATATAAACTAAACACGTTTTCACAACTAGACCATTTCTATAAACGACATACACAAACACCATGTACTACATCATGATCAACATAGAGACGTATATAGGATGGTTTATGTTTTCCTAAACATTAATCCAAACCTAAGTCGCAACATTCTATTCTAGGTTGCTCGTAGAAGTTCTCACGGCATATCCATCATTCTCCTTATACATTTGATATCATTTACTCTGAGGTGAGTTCATAGCCCCACTTTCTATTACATAATTGTTTTACAAACCCTTGGGGGAGATACATGCTTTATTTTAAATCGAACACATTGCTTTCAAATTATACTTGAATATATTAGTTGCACTAAGTACACTATTTCCAAAGTCCCTATTATCATGAACCATTAATCACTTGCGGTGAACGCGAATAATGTGGATAGATCTATTGGGATTGATTTAATCCGTTTGTGTTGACCGGTAGGCAAACAAACGCACTATATTTGAACATCTATAGGTTTATTGGCAAATTATCTATTAGGGCATCGGTTACTATTTTATGACAAACATTAACGCTTTCGGTATCATGAGCTTAGTGCTATAATATCTCTTTTGGTTTTCAAACCATTGGTGTGAATTTATAACTCACACTAAAAATATTATGTGTTCAACTGATTTCCTAAACTCTATGAATTTCACTCAACCTTTGTGTTGACAGTTTTAAGCATGTATTTCAGGTCCATATTGTACGAGGCTAGCACGGAGAAGCACGGATACTCAAGAAGGCTATAAATTTTATTATCATTCGAAAATCAATTTAATGTATTTTGTAAAGTTGGAACCATCTAGGACCTCATTTTTGTAAACTCTGATATTTATATAAATCAAATGATAAACTTTTAAAACGACTCTATTAGAGTTCGTTTTCTATTGTTATGACTGTTGTGCCATGAAGTAACACCCAGTTTGAATTCCGCTGCGTATCACGGAATTGGGGGTGTTAAAGATTGGTATCAGAGCCACAGTTATAGAGAAACGGGTCTAATTGAGACTTAAACTATAACTACTTTTTCAAACAAAAACATTTTATAGCCTTACGTTCTCCGTGCCTTCCATCCTCCAGACGATTATAGCCTTTTCAGACATTTTATAATAACATGAACATATTAGATATTTATATATACACTCGACATATTTTCAATCATTTTAGCTTAATGATAGACTCATCATATCTGCGTATGCCTATTCTAAGGCATTACGGCACAATCATATTTTCCCAATCTCCCAATCATGCATCTACTCATGCATTTTTGGATTACGAAACTTCCTCCAAGATATTGTAACTGACTACAATGGTCTTTCCTACTTCGGACATTGTGAGATACAATGGTCTCATTCATTTTCAAGACACTATGAGATACAAATGGTCTCTATTACATTCTCGCACACCGTAAATCCTGATGGTCTCTATTATATTTTCGCACAATCGTAAATCTTACGATGATCTCATTTATTTCTCAAGACATTGTGGGTTACACAATGGTCTCTCCATCTTTTCTCAAGATATTGTAAGTACACAATGGTCTCTCCATCTTTTTTTCAAGACATTGTAAGATACACAATGGTCTCTCCATCATTTCTCAAAACATTGTGAGTTACACAATGATCTCTCTATCGTTTCTCAAGACATTGTGGGTTACACAATGACCTCTCTATGATTTCTCAAGACATTGTGAGTTACACAATGGTTTAATTTACTTCACGACATTTTAAGTTATCTGAAGTCTCTAAAAATTATCTTATAAACTTTATATGATATTGTTTTACATGAAACCCGTCACGTCTATCAATTTCCTAATGGAAATACAAGAAATGGGATTTCTAAAGATAAACCGACTCATAATCTACAAAAGTCGAAATTCAAGAACTTTCTACATTCATCAAAATTCTCTTACAAACCTTCATTGTTAAAGGTCCGTGATGCTAGCCAAGTATGAACTATTTTAGAATTACTTAAGATTTCCTTTCCACACGTATCTACCCATACTATCTTCTCGTGCAATGGAATGTGAAAACATAGGTTACAAGTCTTTTATGGCCGTGACTTGCAATCGGATGGTTTGATATCGCCTTTGCTTAGTGGACAATTTCTCAAAATCTATGGACATATCACGAGTATACCTAATTTAAGTATATGAAAATTTTATCGAACCTCGCTAAATATAGTCTAGTCACCATATTTAACCTAGGATAGTGGAACATAGTCCGACTAACTATGTTCGACTTAAATTTTCAAACACCGAGAATAGTTATACAAGTGTTATATTCGAGTTGATTTCTACTTAAACTCGATAAACCACCGATTTCATTAAAGATCTAGAGACACGATAGTGTCTTACCACTCAGCAAAATCTTAACATCTCATTTATACTACCTAATTTCATTCTTGAAATTTTCATACATGAGATAATCCGTACTACTATCTTGGGATAGTAATCAAATCTTCTCGTCATTTCTTAGAAGTACTAGCCTGATTAGGTTTCAAGGATATCATTCCGTCATTCACTTTTGATTTTTGAGCAAACTTGACATCTCCACCTAAGAATAGTGGTAAGCGTACGCTACACTCTTCTAATCGTCAACATATCACATCATTTTCTGAACCCCATTGAAATTCAGTATGTAAAACTTCATAATACCACGTTTCTATCAAACACTAGTAGGTATAAACACTATACGATATAGCCTTCATCCCGAAACCACCTAAGACATGATCAACTTTGGAAATGGTTTGATTAACCACTTGCCACTAGCAAGACTTTCTCTACGATGACAGTTTTCACATCATTACAAACCATTTCACATCAACAATATCTTACACCTTTGATTAACAACAGTTACACTAACAACAACAAAACTATTCCATTTTGAGGCACTATATGATTTAAAGTGTTTAGTTAACCATTTGCTTACTAAGGTGTCGAGATCACCCACTAAACAACTAAGGAAACCATAAAATACAAATTAGGCTCCATGTCGTACACTATCACCAAAAACTCCATGTTAGAAATTAAGGTTTTATTGATAGCCTCGATACAATAAGGTATGATTCGTTTTGAGAATCGGGAAAAGCCAAACTTTAGGTATATTGGACTCTATAAGATTTTAATAAAACCCTTTATGTTATCAACTTAAGTCACATGGTACATAATACATTCTATGACCAGAAACTTGATAACGCAAAGATTAGGATTCGGCGCATATAAACATATTTTCCTAGACACTTCAACATTAGTAACACACATGAATTTGGGATGGAATTCCCATTAAGGTGGTGAGATCAGAACCACCAAGCATTTTTAGGTTACTTTTCATTTTTGAAAGTTACTATTCACTTTCACTATTTATCCCGTAAAATTTTTATTTCACATTCTCGTAAGATAAATTATTTTAGTAATGACCCGAGAGTTTGACAATCGTTAGATCATTTTCACAAAAGTTATTAAGAAAACATCGTTTTAAAGTTTCGTTTTGGCGGACACCATTTAAACATCACGCGCATAACAAAATCAACCCCGACAATTTCCTTGCATCGATTAATTTTAGATCACTCATGATTAATTTGAGAATTTTTAAGATTTACTTTTATGTTACCAAATAAACCTCATACGAATCTAAACTAAACTTACGCTTTTAAACAATTCTACTTACATCCGGACTTAACGATTCTCAGACCGTGTTTCTAATATGTTTTTGACACTTTTACATTTTTGGAAAAGTCAAACATATTTCCTCCTCCTTTGACTATAAAGAAATTAACCTTGTACGTTCAACATTTTGCTTAAATCGCGAACTTTTGGACTTCACGATAACTAAAGTTATCTCGCGTATGATGAAAACCAAATTTTGACATCTCATATCAATTTTAGACTTATTTTAGTCTAATCTAAATAAATTCACGGTCGTTTCCACGAAATTTCGTTCTTTTCGATAAATCAGTGAATTACGCGTTTTGACGCTGTATTTCCGCTTTTAAGCAAATATTGCACCCAATGAGACTTATCACCCATTTTATATTTTTTTATGGAGTATAATGATGAGTTTAATCATTCCTATAAGTTTCATATTTTTACGATATCCGATTTTATGTTTTATGACTTAACGACTTACGGTTGGCATTTAACAGAACCAAATCATGCTCTTTTGGTGGCATCATCCTAACCATGGTTCATTTAGATCATTATGAGTGTCCTAACTTAACCATGGTTAATAATTAACCCAATATATGGTTAACCAAACTTACCCTCCTATAAATAGCAAGTAAAATGCATACTAAGAACCCTTATATTCTGTTCTTGGTCGTTCATATAACAAATCATACACATCTTCCATCATTTGATCTATAAACTCCAACTTTATGCAAGGAAGTTCCAAAGATCAAGCTACTACATCAAATCTCTAGCAAGTTTAAGTGATCTTCTTGAGTTTAAATCCACTCAAGTCACTTAGTACTTCATCACCAAATCTTCAAGTTTTCAAGGTTGCCAAGGTGTGGAAAGCTAGCTCAATCCAAAGTCTTAAAAGATCAATCAAAGTCCTATCCTTACTAAGTTACTCCTTTCTTATTGAAAGCCAAAAGTTGTAAGCAACTTATCACCACCATCATCTAATCTTTATTATTCATAATCTTAACTATTTCATGCTATATATATAGTTACTATGTTAATTCAGGATGTACATATACTCAACCACATGTTTTAATTTACATATTGTCATAAAAGTAACAAACTAGTAAACTAGTCATATTCTACACATTTGAGACCATTAAAATCAGTAACCTATGGATTTTCTAACTTACATACTATGGTAGACAAGATAAAAAGGTAAACATAGCAACTTGAATCACCCGAAACGGACAAACGAGTCAAAAGTTACAGGCAAAAGAAGTTAGCGAAACTAAACGCCAAACCGCCAAGTAGAAATTGCTTAGGTCCAGTCGTAAACAGAGGTACTTCTGTTCCGAAACATCAAAAAGTTAAAACATGAAAGTTGTCCAGAACGCCGTTTTCCTTCATTGTTTAAGAGGCTCGGACCTTGAAAACGCTTAAATAGGCCATTATCTTTCAAAAACAGAAGCTGCCCCTTTATATAGTCTTACAACTATACTTTTGTCACAACTAAAAGCAAACCAAGAGGCCTAATGGCCATAAGCTAAAACCACGGCTGCGGCTAAGGTCAAATCTAAGTCTCAAGACCATAGTAGTCAAGACCAAAGTCACGGCAAGGCCATGGCTAACTCCTCAAGGCTTGTTTACCCAAGACCGTTAACTAAGGTAATCATATTTATGAAACGACGAGAACTTGTAAAAACATGATAAACTTATTTATATAACAATCTTCACTCAAAACATATGTTGTATCTACTAAGTGCTACAATAGTAGGGAGTTTCATGTGAGGGGTTTCATTTGAGTAAACGATCGACGAGTTCTTGGATTTACGATTTAAAGTGTCCTAGCTCCTCGAACGCCATCGCATGACCTCTGAATTGTGATGGCCCGAACGGTAGTACGATATATATAAACTAAACACGTTTTCACAACTAGACCATTTCTATAAATGACATACAAAAACACCATGTACTACATCATGATCAACATAGAGACGTATATAGGATGGTTTATGTTTTCCTAAACATTATTCCAAACCTACGTCGCAACATTCTATTCTAGGTTGCTCGAAGAAGTTCTCACGGCATATCCATCATTCTCATTATACATTTGATATCATTTACTCTGAGGTGAGTTCATAGCCCCACTTTCTATTACATAATTGTTTAACAAACCCTTGGGGGAGATACATGCTTTATTTTAAATCGAACACATTTCTTTCAAATTATACTTGAATATATTAGTTGCACTAAGTACACTATTGCCAAAGTCCCTATTATCATGAACCATTAATCACTTGCGAGTGAACTCGAATAATGTGGATAGATCTATTGAGATTGATTTAATCCCGCTTTGTGTTGACCGGTAGGCAAACAAACGCACTATATTTGAACATCTATAGGTTTATTGGCAAATTACCTATTAGGGCATCTACACTATTTTATGACAATCGTTAATGTTTTCGGTATCATGAGCTTAGTGCTATAATATCTCTTTTGGTTTTCAAACCATTGGTGTGAATTTATAACTCACACTACAAACATTATGTGTTCAACTGATTTCCTAAACTCTATGAATTTCACTCAACCTTTGTGTTGACAGTTTTAAGCATTTATTTCAGGTACATATTGTACGAGGCTAGCACGGAGAAGCACGGATACTCAAGAAGGCTAAAAATTTTATTATCATTCGAAAACCAATTTAATGTATTTTGTAAACTTGGAACCATCTGGGACCTCATTTTGGTAAACTCGATATTTATATAAATCGAATGATAATCTTTAAAACGACTCCATTAGAGTTCGCTTTCTATTGTTATGATGTTGTGCCATGAAGTAACACCGGTTTGAATTCACTGCGTATCACGGAATTTGGGGTGTTACGATTGGTATCGAGTTTTGATAAACCGCGAATTCATGGTCGTTTTCCCGAAATTTCGTTTTTTTCTGATAAACTGCGAATTACGAGTTTTTGACCCGTATTTCCAGTTTTAAGCAGCGTTTTTTCACCCAATGAGACTTGTTACCCATTTTATATTTTTGAATGGAGTATAATGATGAGTTTAATCATTCCTATAAGTTTCATATTTTTACGATACCCGATTTTACATTTTATGGCTTAACGACTTACCGTTGGCATTTAACGGAACCAAATCATGCTCTAAACTCAAGATAAGATCAAAACTATCCACCTAAGTTATCTTATCTCTATTTGGCCGACTTAGGGGGGAGTCATCATTTTGGTGGCATCATCCTAACCATGGTTCATTTAGATCATTACAAGTGTCCTAACTTAACCATGGTTAATAATTAACCCAATATATGGTTAACCAAACTTACCCTCCTATAAATAGCAAGTAAAATGCATCCTAAGAACCCTCATATTCTGTTCTTGGTCATTCATATCACAAATCATACACATCTTCCATCATTTGATCTATAAACTCCAAGTTTATGCAAGGAAGTTCCGAAGATCAAGCTACTACATCAAATCTCTAGAAAGTTTAAGTGATCTTCTTGAGTTTAAATCCACTCAAGTCACTTAGTACTTCATCACCAACTTTTCAAGTTTGCAAGTGTGCCAAGGTGTGGAAAGCTAGCTCTATCCAAAGTCTTAAGCGATCAATCAAAGTCCTATCCTTACTAAGTTACTCCTTTCTTATTGAAAGCCAAAAGTTGTAAGCAACTTATCACTACCATCATCTCATCTTTATTATTCATAATCTTAACTATTTCATGCTATATATATAGTTACTATGTTGATTCATGATGTACATATACTCAACCACATGTTTTAATTTACATATTGTCATAAAAGTAACAAACTAGTAAACTAGTCATATTCTACACATTTGAGACCATTAAAATCAGTAACCTATAGACTTTCTAACTTACATACTATGGTAGACAAGATAAAAAGGTAAACATAGCAACTTGAATCACCCGAAACGGACAAACGAGTCAAAAGTTATAGGCAAAAGAAGTTAGCGAAACTAAAACGCCAAAACTACCAAGTAGAAGCTGTTTAGGGTCCGGTCGTAAACAAGTGGTACTTCGTTCCGAATCATCAAAAAGTTAAAACACTAAAGTTGTCCGGAACGCCGTTTTCCTTTATTGTTAAAGAAGCTTGGACCTTGAAAACGCTTAAATAGGCCATTATCTTTCAAAAAGCAGTCGCCTTTATATAGTCTTACAATATACTTTGTCACAACTAAAAGCAAACCAAGAGGCCTAATGGCCATAAGCCAAGACCACGGCTACGGCTAAGGTCAAATTTAAGTCTCAAGACCATGGTAGTCAAGACCAAATTCACGGCAAGGCCATGGCTAAAGCCTCAAGGCTTGTTTACATAAGACCGTTAACTAAGGTAATCATATTTATGAAACGACGAGAACTTGTAAAACATGATAAACTTATTTATATAACAATCTTCACTCAAAACATATGTTGTATCTACTAAGTGCTACAAGATTAGGGAGCTTCATGTGAGGGGTTTCATTTTAGTAAAACGACGACGAGTTCTTGGATTTACGATTTAAAGTGTCCTAGCTCCTCGAACGCCATCGCATGACCTCTCGAATTGTGATGGCCGGACGGTAGTACGATATATATAAACTAAACACGTTTTCACAACTAGACCATTTCTATAAATGACATACACAAACACCATGTACTACATCATGATCAACATAGAGACGTATATAGGATGGTTTATGTTTTCCTAAACATTATTCCAAACCTAAGTCGCAACATTCTATTCTAGGTTGCTCGTAGAAGTTCTCACGGCATATCCATCATTCTCATTATACATTTGATATCATTTACTCTTAGGTGAGTTCATAGCCCCACTTTCTATTACTTAATTGTTTTACAAACCCTTAGGGGAGATACATGCTTCATTTTAAATCGAACACATTGCTTTCAAATTATACTTGAATATATTAGTTGCACTAAGTACACTATTGCCAAAGTCCCTATTATCATGAACCATTAATCACTTGCAAGTGAACGCAAATAATGTGGATAGATCTATTGGGATTGACGAATCCCGTTTGTGTTGACCGGGTAGGCAAACAAACGCACTATATTTGAACATCTATAGGTTTATTGGCAAATTACCTATTAGGGCATCGGTTACTATTTTATGACAGCTGTTAACGTTTTCGGTATCATGAGCTTAGTGCTATAATATCTCTTTTGGTTTTCAAACCATTGGTGTGAATTTATAACTCACACTACAAACATTATGTGTTTAACTGATTTCCTAAACTCTATGAATTTCACTCAACCTTTGTGTTGATAGTTTTAAGCATGTATTTCAGGTCCATATTGTACGTTGCTAGCACGGAGAAGCACGGATACTCAAGAAGGCTATAAATTTTATTATCATTCGAAAACCAATTTAATGTATTTTGTAAACTTGGAACCATCTGGGACCTCATTTTTGTAAACTCTGATATTTATATAAATCAAATGATAAATCTTTAAAACGACTCCATTAGAGTTCGCTTTCTATTATTATGATCATTGTGCCATGAAGTAACACCAGCTTTGAATTCACAGCGTATCATGAAATTGGGGTGTTACAATGAGACCAAAGCCACGGCAAGCCATGGCTAAAGCCTCAAGGCTTCCTAAACCGAGACCAGTAAACCAAAGGCCTTAGCCTTGACAAACCTAAATGTATACAATACAATTTGGATCTACTCCCTCGATAAACCATGTTATTTTCAAAACTAAATACCTACTAGACATAATGAACTTTATATAATAACAATTTTCATTCAAAAATAAACTTTCCTAAGTTTATTTTACTTTCGGAACAGTAACTTTTATTAAACAACGAGAACATGTTAAACCATTTTAGTTACTTACAAATAAAGTACCATGTAACTTTCATTAGACATTTAAATTACCCAAACTCACTTGCAGACACGACCAAACTTACTTTTCAAACTATGCAACCACTTAATCTATATGTCACATAAACATCAAGCAAACTATATGTTTTATCTACGAAGTGCTACAATACTAAGGAACTTCATGTGAGGGGTTCATTTGGGTAAACGGATCGATGAGTTGCTGGATTTACGAATTAAAGTGTCCTAGCTCCTCGAACGTTTACTACATGACCTCTGAATTGTGATGGCCCGAACGGTAGTATGATAACTATAAACTAATTATGCTTTCACAACTTAAACCGGTTCTATAAACAACATACCCAAACAACCATGTAGTACATCGTGATCAGTATAAGGACATATATAGACTCGTTTATGTTTTCTTGGACATTATTCCAAACCTAAGTCGCAACATCCTATTCTAGGTTGCTCGTAGAGGTTCTCACGGCATATCCATCTTCCTCATTATACATTTGATATCATTAACTCACTATGAGTTCATAGCCCCACTTTCTATTACTTAATTGTTTTACAAACCCTTGGGGGAGATACATGCTATTTTTAACATGAACACACAAACATTTGAACTTTATGCTATCTGATTGTTTTATTGTCACTAAGTAAACATAATTGCCAAACATAAGTCCCTAAATCATGAACCATTAATCACTAAAGAGAGTGAGCACGAATATTGTGAATAGATCTATTGGGATTGACGAATCCCGTTTGTGTTGGCCCCGTTAAAGGCAAACAAACACACTATATTTGAGTAACATTAGGTAAAACGGCAATTTTACCTATTAGGGCTGGTACCAACAATTTCACCAATTTATATCGGAACACGTTAATGCCTTGGTTGTGTGAGCTTAGTGAAATAATAACTGTTTTGTTTTTAACATTATGGGTGTATAACAACGTAACCCATAAAAACATTATGTTTTCAACAATTAACAATAAACTTATGCATTCACTCAACCTTTGTGTTGACCCTTTTAAACATGTTTATCTCAGGTTCATAAAGAACGAGGCTGGCAAGGATGGAAAGGAAGGGCACGGATACTCAAGATGGCTATAAATTTTATTATCATTCGAAAACTTATTTGTAAACCGTGAAACACTAGGACCTAATTTTGTAAACTCTAATATTTATATAAATCGAATGATAAACCTTTTAAAACGATTCAATTAGAGTTCGTTTTCTATTGTTACAATTGTCATGCCATGAAGTAACACCCAGTTTGAATTCCGTTGCGTATCACGAAATTGGGGGTGCTACACGTGCAATGATTAAAAATCTCTTCTATAGGGGGGGGGTCCATATAAACTGTCTCCTTACCCCTCTATAGGAAAGGGTCATGTTATACAAACCCCCCTTATGGGTCAATCGTACAACCCGCAAAGCATATAGTACAATACCACGATGCACACAGTACAACTCTCTGATGCGTGCAATGATTAAAAACCCCTTCTGTAGGGGAGTCCATATAAACTACCCTCTTTCGAAATGAGGATTGATTTGCGCATAATTTTTTATTGGTACACTTTACTCTATGCATTAAATAGTTGTACAAATATTTAAAATATGATTTGTTTGCTTATACAATTGATTGTTTAAATTAAAATAAAAGTGTACAAATCACATCCTTTTCAAAATATATACAGGAAAAGGTAACTAGTTCATCAAAAAGTAAAATTAACGTTATTATACACCGTTGACGTTATACACATGTAATCGTCTAGTTTTAATACATATATGATGCTCAAAGAAAAAGTAAAAGTGATCGATAAATTCTATAAAAAACTGAGAACAAGAAATTGTGAAATGAAAAACTTTGAAAATAAATTTACGGTTAATTGCTTGAAAATGTATCTTCATTGTCATTTTTTGTTATTGCGTGTACTGATTTTTTTTTCTTATTGTGTGTATTGGAATTTCAATTTTAAATTATTGTATGTTTTTTAACCATTTTATCCTTACTTTTTTTTAAACTAGTGTTTAATACCCGCCGCTCCGCGGCGGGAGTTTTCCGATATATACATTTCCCTATAGCGAAACTACATATCAACATTAAAAAAAAGGTTTTAAATCGAGACCGATGTCTGTACAGTATTTCCAAAAGTTCATACCACGATTCAACTCTACAACGTTGAAAAGATAAGTTACATGGTTAGAGATACATTTAAAAAGGCAGATAGTAATAAGTTACACGCATGCATATAAAATGATATATATCCAATAAGGACTCAAACATAAGGAAAACTATTCTGATCACCTAGATTCCAATGTCGGGGTCGTCTATCACCTGCATTGAGAGAGAGAGAAAGGCAGTGAGTTTGTATCGCCAAACTATGGATAGTTATTGCAAAGAAAATAAAGCTTATCTAAAACGCGCATATACAATTTTTATGTCTATCAACGCCTAATTCAGACTTATTACGGGTTTTTATAATTGTTGAAAGCATGATAAACATATATAAGCATATCATTTTATCAACTAAATAGGAAGTATATACATTCTTTCAGAAGCCTTTTTTTAATGAATCATGAATAACGTATTTTTATAAGCTATTCCTAACGCCCCCGTCAATTAACAATCAAACACTAAAACACTAACATCAATAATAAAGATAACCATTGTAATCTTTACCTGAATGAGCAGATCAGCCGAGCCAATGCATCTATGTTAAAACCCACCTAAACACAAACTTAAACTCTTGAAAAAAGAAACGAACTATAATCAAAATAAAAGTATTGTTCCAAAATTTTTGAAACCAAAAAATTGAACCATATACCTGTAATTATCACACCCCTCGTACCGAAAAAGCTGAAGATCTGAACCTATTTAAAATTTTCTAATTTAAAAGCTTGAATTTCAATCTTAATTCAGTCCCCTGATCCGCCTAGGCGTTGCTCCGGACAATTTGTTCTCTGTGAAGGTTTCTTTTGTTCCACATCTAAATATTGTCGTGTCATCGACTCGAATATTTTCACTTGGAAGTATACCCCAATCATCAGTCGATGATGTTTACACGCGATGTTTAGGATAGTGAGATCTGTCTAATCGCCTCCTCAAATTCCTTTTGTTGTTTCAAGAATCTTTGTGCAAAGGTCTGCACCAGACGTATTGCAAGACCGTTGTAACAACGAAAGGAATTCGAGGGGAAGATGAGAACAGGCCAATATCATCAACATCTCGTATCAATATTAGCAAATGAAAATTGCAATATTCTACCGGGTGGAAAGATTCCAATCGATGACACGAATACTTAGCTGGATAAGATTCAACGTGTAAAGATCCCAATGAATTGCAGTACCGTTCAGTTGGATAAGATTCTAGTACCGACAACTGCAAACGTACGGGCAATTCTAATGACCACGCATCAGTAATAATAATGAATGCGGCTCAGATATATGTATACAACAGCGATACCAGGCAACTAATATGGCTGCAGTCACACATTCGATGTAACTGCCCTGCCACGAAGCAGGCCAAGGGAATGTATACGCGTTGCTTAGCATATTATCATCATTGCCTATAGATTGGTATAAGGGTAAAATTGAAGCATACAATAGTCTCATCAGGCAACAAACAGTGCCTGCAAGACTTGAGCCTACGATAAACAAAATCAAATAATGTATACTATTATCAATTGCAATAAAATACCACTACAATCTTCACTTAGAATGAACATACATATTATCCATCTTAGATAAGCGATGATACCTTTTTAAAATTATACCACAATGAATAGTTCAGCCGTGTCGAGATACAACCCTGTCCTGTTCACGCCCCTATGAAAATCTGGAATAACACAAAGTATATAAATAGCGTAAAGTGAGGCTCAGATCTGGCATGGCTGCAACCACAGCTGCACTGTGGTTACCTCGCCAAGATGTTGTCCAGAAAACATTCATCATTGCCTTTACAAATAAACCATAGGCACAAACCGATGGCCCGTGAAAAACAGGCTCAGAAAATCGGCCATAAGACATTAGTTTTTTAATGACATTCGATAAAATATAACGGTTTCAACATGCTACCATGTATAATATCTCACCTGTCGACTTAAGGCCAAAAATATCAGGCTCAGATACGGAAGTAACCCGGTAAAACAGGGTACATCTGGCATGGCTGCAAACCAAATAGGTTGCCATTCCAAGTTCCGGACAACCTCAGTTTTTCTGCAGCATATAACATCAAAGAAACTCGAAGCACAGACAACATGCAGCGGGCATAAAACAACAACAATGCACAGGAACAGTCAAGATATGCATGAGTCACCTAACATTGGAATGTAACGTTTCTTATGTGGGAAGAAAGCACACAAAACGTCACCAACACCACTATAAGTGAAAGATATTAGAGGTAGATACGAGTCAAAGCACGGACCAAGAAATGGCCAAGAGTTTACACGGCCTAAAAAAACACACACTAAGCCCAAAACGGATGGAATAAAATAGTATAGTTAGTGATACGTCCCTGATAAGGTTTTAAAAGGTACCATTTTGAGGGTTGTTTTAGCCCTTATTTGATCACTTTTGTATCCGTTATTGCTTAATATCGTTCCTTTTCAATTTTTAGGTCTCTTGAAGGCAAAATGCTGGAATGGCACTTATTTGAACGAAAAGGCGTGAATATACGAAGAAAATGGCCAAAGTCGATTGAGACACTCAAAGCCGCCGAAAATAGAAGGCGACGGCGTCCATCGCTTAGCTGTGGCCGTCGTGGGATTTTGTGACGGTCGAAGACAAAACTCGTATTTTCAAGAGGCGGCCGGGCTTTAAAGGCGAGACCGTCGCAACTCGACGGCCTAGATGTGACCCGACGGCGTCGGTGAAGAGGACGGCGTCCACAGCATAAGGTGACGCCGTCGCAAGGTTAACGTGGCCAAGACGAAACCCTAATGACGGTGACACGACGGTGTCACGAAACATAAGGTGACGCCGTCGCATATGTAATCTTATATCTAGAATCCGAATTTTTCAGTTTTGGGAGAGTCTTTTGGAGTAAAAACCTAAAACCGAACCAAGGGTATCTTGTACAGTATTTTAGGGTTCTAAACCCTATTTTACATCAAGATAAGTCTTTACTTCATCAATTCAATTATGTCTTTGATTATTTGTGTGTATGTTTGCATGTTCTCCATGTCCGGCTAATTTACTTGTGTGTTTGCTTAGGAATATGAAACTTAATTATTGAATATTGATTGGTTGTTTCTTATCTTAGTTGACTAATGATCTAGTAATGCGATAGATCATTCGTTGTGTACTTAATGCTTGATTCATCTTTGTGAACCTTAGAATATGATTACACAGTAGTTGTAGGCTAAACCATCCAAAGAGTGCCTTAGAGTAAGAGTTTATCATCCCTAGTGGGTTTTGTAGGCGAGACCCTTTGGTAAGTTCAAAGAGTTAGGGAGAAACGCATACCCTACAACTTTAGACACACAACGCAACTAAGAATAAGGACGTGACAACTCAACCATCAATAGGAGATAATTAAGGAGTAGTAAAACCTAAGTAAACACATCTTTAAACTATCATACGAGCACACATTAATTAGACATAGACTCCCACAACCTTAGTTTAGATAATTAGATAATAGTAGAGTAATCGGTGAAATACCAACCCCCAAATCCAATACCGAGATTCGTACCTTTCAATTTCATAAAATATAAAATCCAAAATAATCTTCTTCAACCTCAACCTTAGCGTAGTAACTCCTTACTAGCATTCCTATTCCCTAGAGAACGATATCGATACCGTGGCTTACCCTAATTACTACACTACAATGATTAGGTTCACTTTGCCTAGGTGTTATAAAACTTGCTCAAGAAAAGGAAGTTTCCTTGACCCCGAACGACGCGTGTAGCGTTATCAAGTTTTGGCGCGCCTGCGGGAATAGAATAGCTAGTTAGTAGTCCACCTCGTTTAGGTTCTTTGCTTGATTCCTATCAAGTAAATTTTTCTCATTTTAGCTTCCTTTTAGTCTATCCCTTCTTCGTGACCTTCGTTCGTAACACCCATCACTTTTCATCATGGAGGATGATAACCAACCACCACCATCAACCCACCACCAAATGACCCGCCAAGAGCCCGTACACTTGGTGAATACTCAAGACCAAGCCACCTAGGCTATAGGAACACCATTGAGCTTCCCGACCAAGCCCAAACTACGGCCCTGCGATCCGACACCATCCGTTGGTGCAAAACGGATGTGCATTCCATGGACTTCGTTCGAAGATCCAAATCAACATCGAGGGATTTCCTCAAAATTGTCGATTCTATTGACCTTGATGCTACTACTTGGGAGACCACGCTACTGCGTCTCTTCCAATTCTCTACGGACCAAGCTAGTAATTGGCTTGAGCGACTTCCGCCGGCTCCATCTCAAGTTGGGATGATCTTACCTCTCGCTTCCTTGCTCAATTTTTCCCACCGGGAGAACCACTAAGCTTAGGAATGACATCTTGATGTTCCAACAACGTCAAGGTGAATCTCTACGAAGAATGGACCCGATTCAAGGACTTACTTCATAAAGTCCCTCATCACGGCATTGATCTTTGGCTCCAAGTCTAAATCTTTATGATCATGTCAACTTCCCCACTAAGCGATCCATTGACCAAGCGGCGGTGGAAAACTTAGTGATCTCACCGCTGAAGAATCATGGGGTATAATAGAGGACCTTGCCCTCACGACAATGAAAGTTGGGACGACCCCGTGAGCTACCTAAACCGTCAAGGCAATCTTCTTGCCTTCCATCAACTCACAACCTTCCGACCGTAGGATGATCGAACTTGAAGATCAAGTTAAATTCCTCATGAGTTCTTACGAAAATCCTAAGTCATCACACCATGTGAACAAAGTTTCTTCCTCGTGCGAGCCGCTTTGTGATCCTCATAACACGCGCTTTAGCACCGATCCCGAACATGCTTCCGTTGACTATGCATCCTCGGACAATGGAGCGGGAGGAAGATTCCCTACAATACCCGGACCTAGGAATTTCAATGAAACCCGTGAGGCATGGAAAAGCAAGCCCGACTTCTACTGGGGACAAACCAAAGAATTCACCTCCAATGATTTCTCATGGACCCCACCTAACGGTCCTAACCAACAAAACATCGAAGGGATGTTGCAAAACCTAGTTGCATCTCAAGAAACGCAAATGGCTAAGCTCTTGGACCGCTTTAACCATGAACAAGCCGAGATGGATAGGAAGATAGACAACCTTTTGAAAGCCATAACTAATAGTGATAAGAAGGTTAGTGCTATCTCAACTCCCGAGCCTTCAAGTATAGAGATTAAGGATCCAAGCAAGCTAACTAAGCATGTTCAATTCGTCAATACCATCGCCTTAGTGAAACCAGATAGAACAGACGACGAAGAGGACCATACGCTTGTGGATGATGAAACACCCGAGGAAGTAGAAGAAGTAGACATTGACTATTTCAACAAATTTCCTACGGAAGAAGAATTATCCCACCACCCTCACTTAGTGCGTGACCTTCGTCACATGTATGTTAGGAAAAGCCCTAGAATCAAGTTTGGGAACCCTTGGAATCTTAACATACCATGTTGCATAGGACACCTTTTTGTGGCAAAGGCCTACATTGATCGCAAATCCCCAATCAACATAATGACTAGCACCTACTACAATTGGATAATGAAGAAGCCTATCCCAACTAGGCAAGACCCCGATAATCCTAGTGATAAGTGCAATTTTCTTGGTAGAGTTAAGGGATTGCCCGTCTATGTAGGTAGTTTCACGTTCCCTACGGACTTCATAATTGTGGATGATATTAGCACAACCATAGACCCTAGCTTGTCCCACGTTATTCTAGGAAAACCATTCATAGAAAGCACCGGGATGACTTATGACCCCTCGTTAGGAGTAGTGCGATTCAAGGATGAGACCGACGACATAGCTTACCAAATGCCGTTTAAGATTGAGAAGTTTTCATCACTCTCTAATGATGAAAAGGAACTTAAACTGTCGGTCTATTACGGAATGATGAGGATAGGAAAAGGAGTAGATTATGTTATGGCTAAGATTTTCGGGTTCTATAAAGATTGTTTGAACTTAGGACCAAAATATAGGACCGAGTGGGAGAGGACGAACTCTTAGAGAGGTGCATCATAGGACACTTCTACAACATGGAATCCCAGATGAGACCGTCAGAGGGCGGTAGTGAGGCAACGTGGAGTCGACTACGAGTCTAGCTACAAGACTCTTAAATAAAGAAAAGCGCTTAGGGAGGCAACCCATGCTTAATTGTTTGCTTGTTAGTGTCATATGTCTTTTATTAATTGTTTATCCTCATGTTTAAATTTGTAAAAATGCTTTATTTTGTTTTTAACCTCGTCTTAATTGCATATAAAGGTATTTTACATAAGGGATAAGTGTAGGGAGGATTACACACGTTTTCAAAAGAAACGTAAACATGAGAATAACAATTAACTAAAAGATATATATGTTTGTTTGTTCGAGTCAAATGCTTGTATCGAGTCATAATGGATGTTTTTGCGAAATTTTCTAGATTCTAAAGATGTAAATTTTCCGAATTTTTTCCGAAAATCGCACCGGTTTTGTCGGGATAACTGATGGCGTCAGATTGCAACTGACGGCGTCGAAGGAGTAAAACATCGATTACTTTTTCTCGTTTTGAGCTACTTATAAATTTTGGAATTTTCCGTGTCTTAATTTTCTTAGAAATTTTGTAAACATCCATTCCACAAGCATTATATCCTAGTTTAAATCGAGTCTTATATATATTATTACCACGATTTTACGAAGGTTTCGTTTGTTTTCTTCAAGTGTCGAGGTTTAGTTTGTCAAGAAGTTACATAAGATTGGAAGGAGCTTTTCACGCATAATTCTTCTTGGAAAGGATTTAACAACCACTTTACACGGATCCTACCGAGCTTACTTATAAATTTTGGAATTTTCCGGTCTTAATTTTCTTAGAATTGTAGTAACATCCATTCCACAAGCATTATATCCTTGTTTAAATCGAGTCTTATATATATTATTACCGCCGATTTTACGTGAAGGTTTCGTTGTTTTCTTCAAGTGTGCGAGTTTAGTTTGTCAAGAAGAAGTTACATAAGATTGGAAGGAGCTTTTCATACAGCAATAATTCTTCTTGGAAAGGATTTAACCACCACTTTCTCGTTTCTCGAGCTACTTATAAATTTTTGGAATTTTCGTGTCTTAATTTTCTTAGAAATTCAAACATCCATTCCACAAGCATTATATCCTAGTTTAAATCGAGTCTTATATATATTATTACCGCTGATTTTACGCGAAGGTTTCGTTTGTTTTCTTCAAGTGTGCAGGTTTAGTTTGTCAAGAAGAAGTTACATAAGATTGGAATGAGCTTTTCACGCAATAATTCTTCTTGGAAAGGATGTACCCCAAGTGTTTTGATCTTTTCAATTCGGGTCAAATTAGTGTTAGAGTAATAAAAACTCAAGTGTAGGGATGTGCCTATAAATCCCTATCATTTTGATGTTACCTTAGAGGATGGTAGAGTAAAAGTGCATGGAAAAAAAAAAAAAAAAAAAAATCAAGAAAATAGAAAAAGAAAAAAAGAAAAAAAAATATAGTGAAAAAAAAAAAATACGGGCTACCATCCTACATCTATCTTTTAAATTTATGTTTGTTATTTCTGTTACCTAGATTTTTAGAGTGTCGAGTCTTGGCTTAGCAACGCCATTCTTCGTATGCATTTAACATAGAGATTTTTGACTTTCCACCACAAAATAGCCTATCCCACCAAACCCTTGTTTCCCTACCGTAAGCCTAACGTTACAACCCTTTAAAAGACCTCTTTGATAGTCTTTCCTAGGTGCTTACGCCAAAGCGATGGAGGTTTGATCTATTCTCAAGCCTATTGTTATCTATGTACTAGGACCGGTTAATGAGTGTTTATCTTCCATTTCCTATTTGTTATATTTTATATATACACCCGAGAGATGTGAGTATCCAAACACCTATGTGAGGTGCTAGTATGTAATTCCGTGCTTGTTGTGACTTTTGCGGGCTTATATGTGTTGTGGACCGTTTTGAATTAATGCTTCATGACCCCTAACTTATAAATTAATTGGCTAAAGCACATTTGCTTGAGGACAAGAAAATAACAAGTGTAGGGATATTTGATAAGGTTTTAAAAGGTACCATTTGAGGGTCGTTTAGCCCTTATTTGATCACTTTTGTATCCGTTATTGCTTAATATCGTTCCTTTTCACTTTTTAGGTCTCTTGAAGGCAAAATGCAGAATGGCACTTATTTGGACGAAAAGGCGCGAATATACGAAGAAAATGGCCAAAGTCGAATCGAGACACTCAAAGTCATTGAAAATAGAAGGGCGTCCATCGCTAACCGTGACGCCGTCGTGAGGATTTTGTTGATCGGTCAAGACAAAACTCAGATTTTCAAGAGGCGGTCGGGCTTTAAAGGAGTAGACCGTCGCAACTCGTGCGGCGTAGATGTGACCCGCACGGCGTCAAAGGCAAGAGGACGGCGTCACAGCATAAGGTGACGTCGTCGCAAGGTTAACGTGGCCAAGACGAAACCCTAATGACGGCGACACGGCGTCATTTAAACATAAGGTGGCCGTCGCATATGTAATCTTATATCTAGAATCCGAATTTTTCGGTTTGGGAGAGTCTTTTGGAGTAAAACCTAAAACCGAACCAAGGGTATCTTGTCTGATATTTAGGGTTCTAAACCCTATTTTACATCAAGATAAGTCTTTACTTCATCAATTCAATTATGTCTTTGATTATTTGTGTGTATGTTTGCATGTTCTCCATGTCCGGCTAATTTACTTGTGTGTTTGCTTAGGAATATGAAACTTAATTATTGAATATTGATTGGTTGTTTCTTATCTTAGTTGACTAATGATCTAGTAATGCGATAGATCATTTGTTGTGTACTTAATGCTTGATTCATCTTTGTGAACCTTAGAATATGATTACCTAAGTAGTTGTAGGCTAAACCATCCAAAGAGTGCTTTAGAGTAAGAGTTATTCATCCCTAGTGGGTTTTGTAGATTTAGACCCTTTGGTAAGTTCAAAGAGTTAGGAGAAACGATACCCTACAACTTTAGACACACAACGCAACTAAGAATAAGGGCGTGACAACTCAACCATCAATAGGAGATAATTAAGAGTAGTAAACCTAAGTAAACACATCTTTAAACTATCATACGAGCACACATTAATTAGACATAGACTCCCACAACCTTAGTTTAGATAATTAGATAATAGTAGAGTAATCGGTAGAAATACCAACCCCCAAATCCAATACCGAGATTCGTACCTTTCAATTTCATAAAATATAAAATCCAAAAATAATCTTCTTCAACCTCAACCTTAGCGTAGTAACTCCTTACTAGCATTCCTATTCCCCAGAGAACGATATCGATACCCGTGGCTTACCCTAATTACTACACTACAACGATTAGGTTCACTGCCTAGGGTGTTATAAAACGTGCTCGAAGAAAAGGAAGTTTCCTTGACCCCGAACGACGCGTGTAGCGTTATCAGTCCCTCCCATTAGTATTTATATACATGGCTGAGTTCATTAATGTGTTTGAGGCTCAGATAGGATAGCATTTGGAAAAAGCGGATACGCCCACCATGGCTACAGCCACAACAGGCTGCCGTGCCAAGATATCAGCCGTCTAACTTTTACCTGACCCGTTAAAACTCATCATAGCCTCTGTGTTGTTAAAACCAACTCTTACAAATGTGCATTTGAATACCCAAAGTGAAACAGCTAGGCAAACAATGTCGCTGAAGCTGCATCAATCGAAAAATATGGGGATGCCCGTGATGGCTGCTACCCTAACAGGATGTCGTGCCAAGATATGGGCAACGTATATCTGTAAACTTTTGTTTATAGCGTTGTCAATCTTAGTCTAATTTGTATTTGTGTTTACAAAACAACCTACATTGACGTTGAATTAAAAAGCAAAATTATATCGCATAATCGACATAATTAAAATAAAAACATCAAATAAAATATCAACCTCATAATTCCTTGTATCCAATTTTGTTTACTAAAACAAAATATCTTTGTCTACTCGATTTAAGTTGGTAAGATGAAAATGGCGCGTTAATAAGGTCGCTTGGAATTCATCGGTTTATGTGAAAGTACTTGACATGATGCATACATTGGTTTGTGTGACAATACTTTTACACTCCTCAGCGGTAAAGATTTGCATTTGACTTGTAAATAAATGTAGGGCCCTAAATGTAGAGTTATTGTTGAGCTTGATGTGATAGTGGGCATTACTTTTTACACTTATATTACAAATTATTTTAAAAAATCGTAAATATAAGCGTGATTTTCCTTCTTTCTTGTACTTGACGATAATGTATACTTGAAACATTTTGTAAATTTGATGCATCAACTTCTAAGCGTCTGAAACCCACTAGTTGTTTTCAACCCATTGCTATGACTTCCTCTTAATATACCACATGAAATTTTTTGTAAATTTTAGATATCGGCTGCTAGCGTCTATGAAACCACCTTTGGTTGTCAATACCTTTGCCGATGGTTTTACGATAATATATACTTGAAATTTTTTGTAAATATGATGTATCAGCGCTATACTTTATCAAACCACTTCTAGTGGTTTGAAATCTCTTCTAACAATTTCATGGTGCATACTTGAGGTGTGTTTAAAATTGATGCTTATTTTTCCCCGAATATTGCGGTTGATGATCTTAATCACTTAGACGCTCACATAAACAATAATCAGCTAATTTCATTTCAAAATACCACATCATATTCCATAAAACTCATAAGCTAAAGTTCTAAAGAGAGATTGAAGTAAAATTGTTCATTCATTCATTCATGAAGCAGTTTCGACTTACAACTTACAAAACCAATCAACTTCAAATGCAACTACAAATCCAAAGTTATACATGATCTCCTACTAATATTTCTACTACTACTAAACCTAATCTAGTGCATATCATCATTCCAACATCTAAAGAAGCGGTGAAGATGAGCATATTTTCGCATCATCACTTGTTAAATCTTTGGTTGCGTTTGTGAAGTCTGCATAACCACCCATTCGTTCTATCCCGATGGGTGGGCTACTGAACTTCTATAACGAAGATGCTAAGGGTCAAGTATGAAGGATGGATTGATGAAAGCGTTGATAATGGAGAAAATAAGGTCTCCTTTGGCTTCCTCCGTATATTTCAACAAATGCAACCGTCACCCTTCCTAGCATTTCTTCTGTCGTGTGTGTGTTGATGCACAAATCCGGTGCGGGAGACCAAGCACCACCTTTCCACCATAGGAAGTGGTTGCTTGCTCGAGGCTGCATTGAGGAGAGTCTTTGGAGGTTGGGAGTAAGATGTTCCCTCCTTATAGTAGTCATGGAATCATCGTGAGATACACTTGGATTCTACACTATCATCTTGATGATGGGAGAAAAGGTGATTTTAGGTAGAGGATCATAAGGATATGGGAAGGCGAGAGGAAATCAACGGATGATGATGATGATGATGATGGAGAGAGGTTCGATTTACAACCTAGGTTTAGTATTCATGGTTTTAGTGGTGAATTATGGTTTATGGCATTTTGGGGTTTGTGGTAGAATTTAGGGTTTGTGAAGAAGATTTGGGGATATTGTGAAGAGATAAGTGTGCATTGGGGTAATTATATGAAGCGGGTGCAAGGTTTAAGGCAACTTAATATGAGTTTGGTGTACAGTAACACTCGATATTTAGGGTCGTTTAGTTGGTGGAAAACAATTTCTCTTATTTTTATCTCTAGTTTTGTAAAATTAATCTCATAAAACACTTGAAAATATAAAAAGCAGCGTTTAGTTGATGTTTCTATTTTGTTTTGAAGAAAGGGAGGGAGGGTTGAGGGTTACAAAGGAAAACAGGAAAACAACTAAAATTTGTTTTGTAAATTCCTTGTTATTTGAGCAACGATCTCGTGTTCCTTGTTTTCACAAAACATTTTGTGAAAAACAAGGGTGTTTTCCCTCGACTAAGCCTTACCTTGCAATCTCTTCTCTTTTGATTGGGTTTTGTGTTTACAAAACAACCTACATGACGTTGAATTAAAAAGCAAAATTATATCGCATAATCGACATAATTAAAATAAAACATAAAATAAAATATCAACCTCATAATTCCTTGTATCAATTTTGGTTACTAAAACAAAATATGTTTGTCTACTCGGTTTAAGTTGGTAAGATGAAAATGGCGCGTTAATAAGGTCATTTGGAATTCATCGGTTTATGTGAAAGTACTTGACATGATGCATACATTGGTTTGTGTGACAATACTTTTTCACTTCTCAATACTTGACATAAATGGGGGCCCTAAATGTAGAGTTATTGTTGGGCTTGATGGGATAGTGATACTTTTGAGTTTTTATTGGACCATTGTAATTTAAAATCTATTTAACAAAATGAGTACTTTCAAATATATTTAAGGAAGTGTGGTATGCTTTAAAATTCTAACTTAAACCATCTTTTAAAGGCTACGTTTATACACAATCAATAATCAACAATAGTTTATCAAATTAAAGAGCAAATTTTATGCATTAATATATAGAGAAAAATTTATGCGATTTGACCAACAAGCTATAGTTGTATATATAAAATGTGTTAGCCGGTTAAAAAATATATACTTGTCATCGTTTGTACCTTGGGTGTATCATTGTTGAATCCGATTATTTAGTCACCTTTTCAAATTTTGATTCGATTCCAAAAAATATTCGATAACAAAAACTTGAATCGCTACACAAAAATAACAAAAACTCGAATCAAGTATTTTAAGATCGTCATAAAATAATCAAAAATTCAATGTGTATGGAATAATCGGTTAGAATAATGATACACACAACTACAAAATAATGATAAATATATACACTTTTAAACAATTAGCTAAAAACAACCTAGCATCATTTGTTTGAAGCTTGTAAAATCGTTTACAAATTTTTTCTCTATATATTAATAGTGTACAAAATTTCTTTAGCAACCTACATATTTTTTGATAAGCGGGTGTTGATTATTGTTTGTGTATAAATGTAACTCTTAAAAATGGTTTACGAGTTAAATTTTAAAACACTCATTATTAAATAAATTTTAGAATTACGATGGTTCAATAAAAACTCCTTTTTACACTTATATTACAAATTATTTTAAAAATGTAAGTCGTAAATATAAGCGTGATTTTCCTTCTTTCTTGTACTTGACACGATAATGTACCACATGGAAACTTTTGTAAATTTTAGATATCCCTTTGCTAGCGTCTATGAAACCCGATAGTGGTCTTGACATGCTAGCGACTTCCTGTAATATGTACCACATGGAAATTTGTTTTGTAAATTTTAGATATCGGCTGCGTCTATGAAACCACGATAGTGTCTTGACCCATTGCTAGCGACTTCTCTTAATGTACCACATGAAATTTTGTTTTGTAAATTTTAGATATCCCTTTGCTAGCGTCTATGAAACCCTGGTGTGTCTTCATTGTGCGACTTCTCTTAATGTACCATATCTTGAAACATTTTAAATTTTATGTGAAAGTACTTGACATGATGCATACATTGGTTTGTGTGACAATACTTTTTAGTTTGACCTCAAAGTGGAAAAGATTTGCATTTGACTTGTAAATAAATGTAGGGGCCCTAAATGTAGAGTTATTGTTGGGCTTGATGTGATAGTGGGCGATAATAGATAAGAAGAAAAAGGCGCAAAAATGTCGCTTTCGAGAATATATTGGATTACGTGATAGTACTATTAAACACATGTCTTATTGCATATATATTTTGGGTACCAAAAATCTTTTACATATAAACATCATACTTTCTTCATACTTGGGTGATATACATGCTTATAAAATATCGCTCAACAATTTAAAATAAAGGAACTAAACTAAATAAAGACATATAAAAGTAGCCCACAAATACAATTGTCGAATATACAATTTAGCAATACAACTATTGTGAGTCCATGCGTTTGCAATACGTTTAAACACGTCTCCTCGAGTAAACTGTCAATTAAAGAAACAAAGGTTCAACATTTCCTCAGTAAACAAATTCATCAAGTAGTGTAGTATACTTATTTTGGTTCAAGTTGGCTATCAAATCAAATCAATATGGCTTATAAGTCAAAATGCCATAATAACTATCGTGGCTATCAAATCAAGACCTTATAATATAAAACACATAAACCAAAGAGCTATCTTAGCTTCTTTGTTTTGTTAAAAAAAAAAAAAACAAAACAAAAACCAAAGAAAATGACTACAAAATGCCTTTACGCGAGGAGTTAGCTGCTGGCTGCTGGTTCTAGTCTCGTTAGAACATGATGGTGGAGAAGTTTAGTAGGAGGTTCTTTGTCACTAGGGTGGAGCGAATTAACCAAAAAGCCCAAGATATTGGTCTCGTGTTACAGGAGGGATTTCGTGATTGCGAGTTGCGACTTTTGTATCCTTTGATTCATGTGCAAAGTATCACAGTTGAATATTTTGCAAAATGAAGATTTAGCGAGACATTGCTAACATGTTGGTGAAGGTTGTGAACAAGCGAGCGAACAAGGGCTTATGTCATTCATTGAGAAGCTTCAGTGTATGGTGTCTTGAGCTGGTTTCTTCGTATATGTTTTGAGTTTAGTATATGGTTAGGAATGTATGATGTTTATTTTTACGCTTATGGATGTTCTATAAACCAATTAAGGTTAATTTTGTTGGATATATGCACTTACTTATTTATGTTTGTCTAAGTACTTTTGTGGGAACATACGTGTATTAACATGCTTTCGTTGATATCTTTGGCTTGTAGCGTAGTGTTGAAAACATAACCTACACCATCAAAAAAGTATAAATATGGATGCGTGTGGTGGTAAGTGTGATATGAATAAATTTGTAACTTTTGAGGTAAAATATAAGTGTCTGCTATAAACAAAATCCCAAAAAAAAAAAAAAAAAAAAAAGCGATATTCACAGAACTTCTCTTTACTTTGTGACACATATATCGCTGGTTTATTAGATGTATGTACAAAGTAGAATCTATTATTCGAAATAGCGTTGATTTGATTTTTTATTTTTTTAATTTTTGCACCACATAATTTTTTATCAATGCACGCAAAGGCTTTATCTTGCTCTTCAATGAAAACCAACTTCGCTTAACATGAGCAGCAACTACATCCCTATGGCTAGAGACATATCGACATCAACATCAATAAGGACGCTTCTTGACATTGATGATAAGCTCATCATATGTCATATTGCTTGCATCTTTAATCTTCTTCCATGTATAATCAATTTGGTTGTATAATCATCTTGAATCACAAAAGTTAAGATTTTGATAATAAAAATCAAATAAGTTTTGGGGATTATGTGCCATATACATCATCGACTTCCATATCGTCGTGGTCATACATGGCGACGCATCCTGTCGCGCTCTATTAGTTTCAATCCTACCTCAATTGACATTGTGGTAAGCGAGAAAAACAACGATTGGAAATTTAGCTCGGTATGTTCTTTGAGCTGGCACATACTATTATAGTCCACTTCATCCTTGGACAAACTCGATAAAAACACCCCGTTTCATACCTCAGCGGTTGGAAATAAAACTCCCCAGATGAGCGTCAAGCAGTGCTGAGGATGCGAACTCCAAATAGGTGCCATCATTTAGGGAACACGTAAAATACAATACTTTAAAAGTAAAAATAATTTGAAATGTAAACCCTAATTAGGTTCGAATATTGAAACATTAAATATAAGCAAATTGATATGGGGACCATGACAATAGTATAATGAACCTTCGCACAATTCAATTTTAATAATCGAGCAAAAGCGGTTGTATTAGATTATTAAGAAGATAGGGTTACGGTCGGTAGGAAGTGAATGTGGAACAAAAGATAAAAGACAAACTATTAGCGTATCATAAATCGCTAAATTGAAAAAAGCGCTTTTAAAAAGTTGCTTTCGAGAATATTTTGGGATATGTGATAGTACATTGATTTGTCGTATAAATGTATGCAATAAATATTTCCCTAAAAGCAACAACCGTTTGGTCAATAAATATTAAAAAAATAAAAAAACAAAAAAAATAAACATTTTCAAAACAATTTTACCGCTCATAAATACCAACTTCACGAAACACATTTTTAACACAATTTCAAACAATTGAAGATCAAAATACTTCCCACAAGATTTAATATGGCTTGCCGTCTCCCCGATACATTGAAGATATAGCAAGTGTGCGTTCAAAATCAATGCAATATCGGCGATCGGCTTTCGGCTATTATAAAGCGTCATCAAATTGTTTGACGAGGCAAGGAAAAGGAACAAATGACAAAACTACGGTTATGACATTACCATTGAAAAAAATCATCAACAAATTTTTAAAGATCAAACACATAGATCGCGAGGTTCGCGACAACTTGTGGCGGTGTGTTTCAATATAACGAACAACGCCCGACACAAAATAAGTTGGAGCTATCGGAGAACAAAAGGCGATGGTGTAAGCGATCTTGTGAAACGAGGAAGATTTGGCTCGGTTGGAGGATTGCTCGTTCTCGTACTCATCGTATGACTCTGCATGCGGGGAGCATTCTGATTAGATTTATGATTTACGTATTTCGGATTGTTTTTATTTAGCATTGTAACATTTTAATTATTAATGAAATTTTAGTTTATGTTAAAAATGATTTTAAAATAAATGATTTTAAAACAAACAGTGGTTAAACAACAGTATTAGCAATGGTTTAATTCTAGCAGTGGTTTAATCCAAGCATTGGATTCATTCTTACAGCGATGGTTTCGACTCTAGCGATGTTTCTTGACTCAGCGATGGTTTAATTCAAGCATTGGTATCATTCTTACAGCGTTGGTTTCATCGACTCTAGCGGTGGTTTGAAATGTCCTAGCGGTGGATACACCAGCGACACTCCAATCATTGACCAAGATTCGTCTACAAAGTAGTGGAAAAATAGTGATATTATGAACTAATATGAAGGATTACAACATAATGGTTGTGTTGTGAAAGTCTACTTACCATAAAGTGTTAAAATTTATATGATCCAATCGAATACAAGTATATACACTCTTTAACCGAAAAGTTTGTTCATGTAACCCAACAAAATATATAGAAAATGTCATAACAATCTACATATATTAAATTTAACCTTATCGATTTCCTAACAAATATGGAAAGAGGATACACCAAACCATCGTATGACTACGTACATGAACTTAAACCTTATCATCTTTCCATGCTCAAACTACGCAATCTTCAAAAAGTAGGTCCGATCACCCTAATGCATTAACATGATTCACCGGAATGGATTGTCTCTATGATACTCAATACGAATTTGCATCATGTGACTTCATCATTCCTAAAAGTGCATTTTGATAAAAATGCATAGGATGATCGAAGAAAATGGTTTGGAATATCTGTTGTGCAACAATTACAAAAATTATATATAATTACATAAATGCATAGACAACAAAGTGCACACAAAACACAAACTTACAAGTTTACATAACGGAAGAATTTGGGTAGACCACGTAAAGACATCAGTTATTCACAAAATGATCAAGGTGACCATCCATTGGCAAATGTGTTGCATTCGCTCATCACTGTTTCAAAAATATCAAAATAAATCTTAAAGATAAATGCTATGATATTATTGAATATGATTATGAATTCAAGCCTACCTCCATCTTAGTTATCAAGATCATTTTGTGGAAAAACAATTGCGTCACACCAAGCGCCCTATCTTTGCCTTGAAACCAAACACGGTTATATTCAACCTATTCTTTGCCAATTTAGTAAAACAATAACGCATGAACTCAATATCGAATATTGAAGCGATCGACCACATCTCATCATCCATAACATACAAAACAAAGGATCATGACCTGGTTCATAGCCCCAGTAACATCCGCATTAAACTCCATTCCTTGACAACAACAACAACGATACCACATGACCCAGTACCATCTAGAAAATTGCAAGACGTATGGAAACACCATCTGGCGATTAACAATTATAACATACACGATACCAAATACGTTTTCTTAAATAAGCGTAAACAAAAATGAGTTATTATAAATAACTGTGGAAATTGAGGTATGGCGGTAAGAACTACGAAACCTTATATGGCGACTTTCTACACGACGTAATCCTCAACTTCCAGCCCAGAATCATAGCGATGCGTAAAAAGTCATCACCTTCTTGTACAAAGTGTAACATTTGAACATCCGTATACATGTTTTCATGAACAAATTCTACCCATTTATTTTCAATCCTAATGGGACCTCTAGTGACCAATAATCCTTACTTTCTTAGTTGTCTTTGTATTCGGTTAAATAAAATCACGATTCCCATTGAAAGCAGTCGACAAATCGAGGAAGCTCGAAACCCGGGTAAAATTTACATTTGGTGCACCCTGAACTCGATGGCCATATAAGGTTAGTTAATGCTAAAATTTTGATGATGAATATTCAAACATAAAGGCAGTCAATATTGATGGGGACCATCACAATAAAGGATCTGAACCTTGTGATTGCCCAAAATAGCTAAAAGATAAGGTTTCTTGTTTCATAAATCGCTTTAAAAAGTCGCTCATACTATATCGGTTAAAAATACGCTTATCTATTATCATGAAATAATTTTCCGCCCTAAACACGTCAACAAAATAAGCATAAATCTGGTCAATTCTATAGTCCACATACAACAATTCACAATGGCTTTGAACTTATACGGAAAGGTAATTGTGAACAAGTGATAAACAAGAAAGGATCTTGATGACAATTTGATAGCACACATACAACAATCCATAACTGGCGAACTTATACGGAAAAGCTAATTGTGAACAAGTGTAAGCAGGGATAGAGGATCTTTGACAATTTGATGGCACATACAACAATCATGATAGCTTTAGATTTTACGAGAAGAAAACTAGATGGTGATATACGTGTAAGGAGAACCAAGATGGCATTACGAGAAAAAGTTAGAAGCGGTGGCAAAAAGGATTAAGAAGCTGGAAGAGTACTTTGAAAAACTCAAGGAAAGGAAATCAAGCGAAGAAGGATGTGGTTCTAGCGATCTTGTTTGAATGGATGTAATAGTTCAATAATAAATGTTATCGGTCTAAATTTTAACAATGTAATGGTTGTGTGGAAAATCTTATCTATGAAACAATTTATTGAGATGATTGTTGTAGTTTTGTTATCGAGATAGTTGTCGATAGACATCGACATATTTAATCATAATAATTGCAATGCATACACATGGTAGTAGAAGCATCATCACATACTAGTTTGTAACATACACTAACAGCCTTCACGCATCACGAAAATAAATTGTTTCATCATGATGACTAGTTAGTGTAGTTTGTAACATACACTAACTAGTCATCATGCAAATTGTTTAACGGTACATACCACGGAAGATCAAATAACTACCACAGCCTTCATAATACCTTGAATTACTTGGATCGAGGAAGAATTTGGTATGACATGGAACCATCGGTGTGGAATCGCAACTATCACGATCATTAACAAGGGTTGCCTCATCACCCTTCCTATCATCAGTTGATTACTACCAACTTAAATTCATCAAATAATCTCCTAGATTTCAAGGTGCGAGTTCAAAGCGACTTTTCTTGGGCATATTGAACTACAGTTGAGCTTCGTTGTAGGAAGGCCATCAATGTCATTAAAAACCTCTTACACTTTAAAATTGTTTTGAATAGATGGGATTAAACTAGTAGAATGTGGATCACGAAGGTCATGATTATCAGTGACCTCGAAAGTCGTTCAAAGGTTCTTACCTCTTAGCGGACTAACCTCGAACCAGCGTTCGTTTGACAAACACTCGATATGGTGGAGTTACGTGTCCAAGAATCTTCAAAGTCATCAAACACATAAGGTCGGATGTAGTCCTTAAACAAGGAGGAATGTATTCAAGGTCATTATTACCACCAAATTGACTTTCCTCTGAATAAACTAGCTTCAACAAAGGCTTGATATAAGGTGTCTAAGGTAGGGTGAATTTTTTCCTCTTCTTCCCGTACCATTAGTTCTTGAAGCGACAGACGATCGACATCTTTTTTTTTTTTTCGTGACTTTTAATTTTAAGCGTCGGATCATCGTCTGAGGAATCAAAGACAAGTTCTTGTGATAGTAAGTAACTAAATGAACACTGTGGTGATGACAAACAGATCTCAACTAGACCATGGAGCTCGGCCATGTCATCACGGTTCTTGACATCATTATCATCTTCTGAGGTCGACCCTCTCGGACTACTAATTGGAAGACAAAAATACCAAGCCAAATATCCTCCTTAATTTCTTTCAACGACATGTCACATATTTGAAATCGATAACCTACTCAACCTAGGTAACCTCGAATGTAAAACATCTCCACTAAATAACAGGGGTAAAAAAGCGCCATGATAAACATCAAACCCAGATCTTGTTGTTTTCGGACATTACGTGTAACAATGGATATAATTGACAAAACAAAATCCTTGTTGAATAAAATTTAATAGAGAAAAAGTAAATGGACAAACTTCTGACCATTCTTGATACCATAATTCATATGACCCTTTGATTACTGTGTTTCGATGCCATATTTAGTAGAAGTCGAAAAGCGATATATAAGATAAAATATGGGGTAGTTTTGGTTAGTAGGTACAAAATATACAAAAGGTACAAAATATTGAGCAGTTAAAAGTGTCTAAAAAGTACATTCACCATATACTCAATAATATATCTAAGATATGTCAAACTCTCCCAAAAAATGCCTAGTGTGTAATGTTGAGTACTTGTCAGATGGGCGATGCTTGTAAACTAGCATGCATGGGTTTGGCCTACTTTGTATATATAATTTGGTGTGTGTTTAATATTTTTGCTTATTTTATAGAAAAATATTACTAGTAAACAAATTTAGCGTCCTTACTTAGCTTGAACACAAGTATAATACAACATATTCAATACAAAACCATTCAAGGGGCATATGGTTATCAATTTGTTTCAAGTAATACATCAACAAAAATAGAACATAGCTAAACCTGAACGGTGTTTAAAAAAAAATAACCATTTGTTCACGGTAAAAGCGCGGACTGAATCGATCCTTCGATCAATGGTAGGCAAAGCGGCGGTATAAAAAATACATACCAAATACCACAATCACCAAATATCACGACTGCTTGATTACTTGTTCGTGATAGTAAATGTAATGAAATAACTAGCGGATCGATGCCTTTCTTCTCAAATACTTGCGCTTCTAGGGACCTCGAGTAATTGTAGTATGTGGACAAAAGTAACTTGTCTTAAAAAACTAATGTTTTAAAGGCTGGTTAAGCGGTTATGTATTAATTCTTATGACATATGAATAAATAGCGAACACATAAACACTCCTCGAGTTTGATATAAAACTCTGCCATTCCTCTTCAAAAGTTTGACCGCTATCATAAAAGGTAACAATGCGGTGTCTATCTCAAACGGGCAAGAAACCAATGGCGTCGGTTTCATTAATCGACGAAAACCTACAGCGTTTGGGTGCAAAACATAATATCAATATATAGCTGTCGGCATTATTAATCGGCATGTATATATATAGTTACTTACATGTAAATCGAGACCATGGAATAGAGTATCTTTCACCATTAGCATACCGCATGGCAAAGAATTTTATATGAACAAAATAGCTACTAACCATCATGATTAGCGTGCTCCGGACTAACATGCAAGGTAATTAACCCGCGACTCTATGTCTTTTAAACATGAATGAGTGTGATAAACTTTATAACAAATCATTTACGTATGTCAGGTTGTATAGTACTTGCCTCATCCTGCCAACCTTTCTAGGCGGGTCTAAGCAAACCAAACTTTCCCAAAACCTTCTATCCATGCGCCGTCGCACCAAAAACTTGCGGTTAAGTGGTCCTATTTGTCCAAGAAATTCATCAAATTCATTTGTAAAATGAACTACATTGGCGACATTAGTCGTGCAAGATCCTGTATGTAAACGATTAAACTTATAATCATTTGTCATTAACAATATATATTTTAAAGGTTGTCAAGAAGTATTTTTCATACCTCGACCCAGGCGTGACAAATTTAAGTTTTCACTCATATACGGATCGGTAAGCTAGAGCATCGTCTTTTCTTTATGCGCATTGGTCCAATAATGAATTAGCTTCACGAGCGTTGTTCGCTCCTCTTGAAGCGCAAAGCAGCTCTCTTGGCTTTCATATGATCGACTTCATGATTGCTTCTCCCTTTTCTTTCGTTCATTTTCATCTGCAACCTCTTTCCTCTTCCTCATTATCAACTTGTCCTCTTCCATCCTCGACCTCTTCTCTTGTTGCATCAGCTACTCTTCTTAAGGCGCTTTCTAATTCTTCATGTCGCAACATTAATTCTTCTTGGATAATAAATTCACATCGGTTTATAAATAACCTATCATTATGATATGTTATGCTACGGAAAAGTTTTACACTTGTTCTTGATTTTGTACATTACCTTTGCAAGATCGTCATGGGAAAATTCATCTGTGGCGATGAACTAGTATCAATGTTGGTGACTTGACTCGAACAAGTCAAGAAAATCATGATTAAGCTCATGTAGCGTGCCTAAGATCTGTAGATCATTAAATAACTCCAATTCTCTAAGAATGAAAATAAGTATTTATAAAAAGGATATACTGAAGATAATGGATACTTGAAGAAATTTGTTTTGTAAATTTAGTGTATCCTTTGCTAGAGTATATGAAACCCTGCTAGAGGTTTTCAATCCACTTTGCTAGAGGTTCACGATAATAATTGAAGGCGGTTTTGTAAATTTCGTGTATCCCGCGCTGGCGTATATCAAACCCTTGCTAGTGGTTTTCAATCAGCTATGACTTCACGATAATACTTGAAGGGCGGTTTTGTAAAGTTCGTGTATCCTGCTAGTATATGAAACCGCACTAGAGTTTTCAATCACTTCTTATGACTTCACGATAATACTTGAAACATTTTGTAAATTCGTGTATCCCTTTGCTGAGTATTAAACTGCGCTAGTGGTTTCAATCCTTTGCTAGCGACTTCACGATAATGTCAAAGTATATATCGATAAAAAAGAAGGATATATTACGTTTCTTTCTCGAGAGAACACGAAAAAGGGCGTATATTATTATCGATTCGTGTGATTATTGATGGGTATATGAGTTTGAACAAATGCTTAAATAACACGAATAATTGTCTCAAGTTTGAACAAGCGCTTATTTAACTTCTGTAATAACACGATCTGTGTTATCTTTGATCTATATCCTCTCACTCCTGCGTATAATAGGTAAATGTTTCCTTCGGTCTTGCCACGTTTGCGTCTGCGTATCTTCTTCAACCACTGTCGTGAGAGATGTGTTGTTTTCAGTGGAGTTCTGGTATGTAATCATGGAAAAATGCGTAAACTTATACCAATCGGATCTCCTCTCGGCAATTGTCGATTATCGGTTCTTTAACGAGTTGAATCCTTAAAAACAAATAATAATGTTCAATAAAGGTGCATTAATGTGAAAAAAGATTGCATTAATAAGAAAATTTTATATTACTTTTACCTTTCAAAAGAAACTTATAATCGGATCTTTTGAAGGTGTATTCTTTGACCACGCTCTCCTCTTGGCATAATATCGGGAACTTTATTCCATAGAATGCTTCTTTCAAAAGACTCGATATCGAATCTATCTGATTTTGGAATTTCAATAAAAATAATAGCATAAAATATTGATACAAAATGAATCAGTTTATATTGATATATAAATATTAACCTTGAAAGCCCAACGAATCTGGCGGTGTATAGGTTGGAACAAATTTGTGGTCTTTATTAATACCTTGAAGGAAATCCAACATGTTTTATGCAACATCAAAATTTCATCATACAAATGCCTCAAATATACTCTCCCCATGGAAGGCATCGATCATCTAGGTTTTCAACTAATCGCATGAGAGAAACATCAACTACAGAACAATAATCGCCCATGAAGATAACCTCCAAGCTAACAATAGACAAAGGCGTCTTGCATCTTGTGCATATGATACAAATGCCTCTTCATCCTCAATTAGGCCAAGAATATCTAAGTTTGTAATTTTGAACTGAATGTTTGGGAAAACCCTTGACATAAAATTGATGTGTCCGGATCCATATTTTTCAAAACTTACTTTTCCAAAATTAAAACCGATGATAGCGAAAACTACGGGCGACCGAAATGAAGGGCGGTCATCAATATAATATACAATCGGCATATCATAATGGTTTTCATTCGGATAACATTGTTTTTGTAAAAACATAATCTATCATATAATAGCCGTGGTCAAGAAAGGTCCAACCATTTCGAAACAAGTTTCACTAAACAACTTCCTTGATTTTATCCACTTGGATTTTATTAAAAAAGTAGTTTGGTTTACTTGGATGATTTTAGCCTCATATTCCTACAAATGAAAAAATAAAATAAATAAATAAAATAAAATAAAAATACTCTACTTAATAACATATAAGAAGTAACAAAGCTGCGTTCGATCATCGAGCTCGCACTTTCAATTTTGTAACAAATGCCGTATACTTTCAAAAGGTAGAACAACGAAAGAATCACATCTGGACACAGGATAAATTACAAACCCGAACACAGATTTTGTAACCTAAACATAATTATTGTTGCAAAACTACTATTAAACATGATTAATTTCAAATAAATAAGGGAAAAACAAATATCGAACAATTTATATATATAAACATAAAAAACATGCGAATACGAAACATTTTTTGCGAGTTTGAGAAAGGCGATGTTCTTGACTTGTAGGAGTAATTTTGTAATGGGGTGTAATGTGTATGTGTTATTCTAATTCATTGGTTAGGAAAGACCTATCACAACTAGCAACACATTTTGTGGTTATCACTCTATATTTCCACACTCTATTTTTAATCCTCTCTAAAAAAAAAAAAACATCTCAACCAACAACAACAATGTCCAACCCCTCTTCCCCTCTTGGATCAACTATCCCGTCTGACAAACCGTCGATCTGTCAAGGCTATGATGATTGTGGAATATTGGGGAGAAGTTAGGGATCTTGTTCGGGATGAATTAGATGCGCGAGAAGATTGTGAGCTAACCGCTCGTGTACAACGTAGGGATGTGCTTATTGGAGGCTGTTGGTTGTGGGTCCAACTAACTTCATCATTGCGTCATTCGGCATATGAGAAGGATGCAAATTGAAGATAGGGCTGAGATTGTAAGGAAGCAGACCTCCATCTTAGAAAAGCGTGCTCGCGTTTCTTCTTTGTTATCCTTCATTGAACATCTTGAGTCAATGGTCCTTTGAATTTGTGAAGCCTTCATGTTAGGGTTTATGTTTTGTTTAGGTTAGTTATGGTGGGTTATGTGTGTACTAGTTAAGTGTAACTACTTTTGTTTATGACGTTGTCAATCTTAGTCTAATTTGTATTTGTGTTTTACAAAACAACCTACATTGACGTTGAATTAAAAAAGCAAAATTATATCGCATAATCGACATAATTAAAATAAAAACATCAAATAAAATATCAACCTCATAATTCCTTGTATCCAATTTTTGTTTACTAAAACAAAATATCTTTGTCTACTCGATTTAAGTTGGTAAGATGAAAATGGCGCGTTAATAAGGTCGCTTGGAATTCATCGGTTTATGTGAAAGTACTTGACATGATGCATACATTGGTTTGTGTGACAATACTTTTTTACACTCCTCAAAGCGGTAAAGATTTGCATTTGACTTGTAAATAAATGTAGGGGCCCTAAATGTAGAGTTATTGTTGGGCTTCGATGTGATAGTGGGCATTACTTTTTTACACTTATATTACAAATTATTTTAAAAAAAGTCGTAAATATAAGCACGTGATTTTCCTTCTTTCTTGTACTTGACACGATAATGTATACTTGAAATTTGTTTTGTAAATTTGATGCATCCGCTTCTAGCGTCTATGAAACCCACTGCTAGTTGTTTTCAACCCGCGCTAGCGACTTCCTCTTAATGTACCACATGGGGGTTGTTTTGTAAATTTTAGATATCGGCTGCTAGCGTCTATGAAACCACGCCTTTGGTTGTCAATGCCTTTGCCGATGGTTTTCGATAATATATACTTGAAATTTGTTTTGTAAATATGATGTATCAAGCTGCTATACTTTATCAAACCACTTCTAGTGGTTTGAAATCTCTGCTAACAATTTCATGGTAATGCATACTTCAGGTGTGTTTTGTAAATTTGATGCAAACTTATTTTTCCCCAAATAGCGCGGTTGAAGTAATTGATCTTCAAATCACTTCCGTTGACGCCCACATAAACCTAACCAATCCAAATCGGTAATTTCATTTCAAAATACCATCATATTCCATAAAACTCACAAAGCTAAAGTTCTAAAGAGAAGAGATTGAAGTAAAATTGTTCATTCATTCATTCATGAAGCAGTTCTGACTTACAACTTACAAAACCCAATCAACTTCAAATGCAACTACAAATCCAAAGTGCTATACATGATCTCCTACTAATATTTCTACTACTACTAAACCTAATCTAGTGCATATCATCATTCCAACATCTAAAGAGCGGTGAAGATGAGCATATTTTCTCACATCTGTCACACTAAATCTTTGGTTGCGTTTGTGAAGTCTGCATAACCACCCATTCGTTCTATCCCGATGGTGGGAGCTACAAGACTTCTATAACGAAGATGCTAAGGGTCAAAAGTATGAAGGATGGATTGATGAAAGCGTTGATAATGGAGAAAATAAAGGTCTCCTTTGTGCTTCCTCCATGTATTTCAACAAAATGCAACCCATCCACCCTTCCTAGCATTTCTTCTATGCGATGTGTTGATGCACCAAATCCGGTGCGGGAAGACCAAGCACCACCTTTCCACCCATAGGAAGTGGCGGATTGCTTGCTCGAGGCTGCATTGAGGCGGAGGTCTTTGGAGGTTGGGAGTAAGATGTTCCTCCTTATAGTAGTCATCGAATCATCGTCAGATACACTTGGATTCTCTACACTATCATCTTCTGATGATGGGAGAAAAGGTGATTTTTTAGGTAGAGGATCATAAGGATATGGAAAGAACTGAAGGAAATCACTGGATGATGATGATGATGATGATGGAGAAGAGGTTCGATTTACAACCTCTGGTTTAGTATTCATGGTTTTTAGTGGTGAATTATGGTTTATGGCATTTTTGGGGTTTGTGGTAGAATTTAGGGTTTGTGAAGAAGATTTGGGGATATTGTGAAGAGATAAGTGTGCATTGGGGTTACATTATATAGGCGGGTGCAAGGTTTAAGGCAACTTAATATGAGTTTGGTGGCACAGTAACACTCAATATATTTAGGGTGCGTTTAGTTGGTGGAAAACAATTTCTCTTATTTTTTATCTCTAGTTTTGTAAAAATTAATCTTCGCAAAACACTTGAAAATATAGAAAACGCGTTTAGTTGATGTTTCTATTTTCTGTTTTGAAGAAAGGGAGGGAGGGTTGAGGGTTACAAAGGAAAACAAGGAAAACAACTAAAATTTGTTTTGTAAATTTCCTTGTTAATTTGAACGCGATCTCTGTGTTCCTTGTTTTCCACAAAACATTTTGTGAAAAACAAGGGTGTTTTCCTCAACTAAGCATAACCTTACCTTCGCAATCTCTTCTCTTTTGATTGGGTTTTGTGTTTTACAAAACAACCTACATTGACGTTGAATTAAAAAAGCAAAATTATATCGCATAATCGACATAATTAAAATAAAAACATAAAATAAAATATCAACCTCATAATTCCTTGTATCCAATTTTTGGTTACTAAAACAAAATATGTTTGTCTACTCGGTTTAAGTTGGTAAGATGAAAATGGCGCGTTAATAAGGTCGCTTGGAATTCATCGGTTTATGTGAAAGTACTTGACATGATGCATACATTGGTTTGTGTGACAATACTTTTTTACACTTCTCAAAGTACTTGACATAAATGTAGGGGCCCTAAATGTAGAGTTATTGTTGGGCTTCGATGGGATAGTGGGCAGTACTTTTTTACAGAGTTTTTTATTGGACCATTGTAATTTTAAAATCTATTTAACAAAATGAGTACTTTCAAATATATTTAAGGAAGTGTGGTATGCTTTAAAATTCTAACTTAAAACCATCTTTTAAAGAGCTACGTTTATACACAATCAATAATCAACAATAGTTTATCAAATTAAAGAGCAAATTTTGTACGCCATTAATATATAGAGAGAAAAATTTGTAAACGATTTGACCAACAAGCTATAGTTGTATATATAAAATGTGTTAGCCGGTTAAAAAATGTATATACTTGTCATCGTTTGTACCTTGGGTGTATCATTGTTGAATCCGATTATTTAGTCACCTTTTCAAATTTTGATTCGATTCCAAAAATACGTTATTCGATAACAAAAACTTGAATCGCTACACAAAAATAACAAAAACTCGAATCAAGTATTTTTAAGAATCGATCATAAAATAATCAAAATTCAAAAAATGTGTATGGAATAATCGGATTGAATAATGATACACACAACTACAAATAATGATAAATATAATACACTTTTAAACAATTAGCTAAAAAGGCAACCTAGCATCATTTGTTTGAAGCTTGTAAAATCGTTTACAAATTTTTTCTCTATATATTAATGGTGTACAAAATTTCTTGTTAGCAACCTACATATTTTTTGATAAGCGGTGTTGATTATTGTTTGTGTATAAATGTAACTCTTAAAAATGGTTTCGAGTTAAATTTTAAAGCACTCATTTTATTAAATAAATTTTAGAATTACGATGGTTCAATAAAAACTCCTTTTTACACTTATATTACAAATTATTTTAAAAAATGTAAGTTAAATAAATATAAGCACGTGATTTTCCTTCTTTCTTGTACTTGACACGATAATGTACCACATGGGGGGCTGTTTTGTAAATTTTAGATATCCATTTGCTAGCGTCTATGAAACCCACGATAGTGGTCTTCAACCCGGCGCTAGCGACTTCCTCTTAATGTACCACATGGGGGTTTTGTAAATTTTAGATATCCACTTGCTAGCGTCTATGAAAACCACGATAGTGGTCTTCAACCCGCGCTAGCGACTTCCTCTTAATGTACCACATGAAATTGTTTTGTAAATTTTAGATATCCATTTGCTAGCGTCTATGAAACCCTGCTAGTGGTCTTCAACCCATTGCTAGCGACTTCCTCTTAATGTACCATATCGGGATGCTTTTGTAAATTTTATGTGAAAGTACTTGACATGATGCATACATTGGTTTGTGTGACAATACTTTTTAGTTTGACCTCAAAGTGGAAAAGATTTGCATTTGACTTGTAAATAAATGTAGGGGCCCTAAATGTAGAGTTATTGTTGGGCTTGATGTGATAGTGGGCGGTAATAGATAAGAAGAAAAAGGCGCTTAAAAAAATGTCGCTCAGAATATATTGGATTACGTGATAGTACTATTAAACACATGTCTTATTGCATATATATTTTTGGGTACCAAAAATGTCTTTTTGCATATAAACATCATACTTTCTTCTACATACTTGGGTGATATACATGCTTATAAAATATCGCTCAACAATTTAAAATAAAGGGAACTAAACTAAATAAAGACATATAAAAGTAGCCCACTTAAATACAATTGTCGAATATACAATTTAGCAATACAACTATTGTGAGTCCATGCACGTTTGCAATACGTTTAAACACGTCTCCTCAAGTAAACTGTCAAATTAAAGAGAAACAAAGGTTCAACATTTCCTCAAGTAAACAAATTCATCAAGTAGTGTAGTATACTTATTTTGGTTCAAGTTGGCTATCAAATCAAATCAATATGGCTTATAAGTCAAAATGCCATAATAACTATGCGTGGCTATCAAATCAAGACCTTATAACTAATATAAAACACACATAAACCAAAGAGCTATCTTAGCTTCTTGTTTTGTTAAAAAAAAAAAAAAAAACAAAACAAAAAAAAAACCAAAAGAAGAAAATGACTACAAAATGCCTTTACGCCGGGAGTTAGGCTGCTGCTTCTGGTTCTAGTCTCGTTAGAGACATGATGGTGGAGAAGTTTAGTAGGAGGTTCTTTGTCACTAGGGTGGAATGACGAAATTAACCAAAAAGCCCAAGATATTAGGTCTCGTGTTCACAGAGAGGATTTCGTGATTGCGAGTTGCGACTTTTGTATCCCTTTGATTCATGTGTGCAAAGTATTTCACAGTTGAATATTTTGCAAAATGAAGATTTAGCGGAACATTGCTAACATGTTGGTGAAGGTTGTGAACAAGCGAAGCGAACAAGGAGCTTATGTCATTCATTGAGAAGCTCAAGTGTATGGTGTCTTGAGCTGGTTTCTTCATATATGTTTTGAGTTTAGTATATGGTTAGGAATGTATGATGTTTATTTTACGCTTATGGATGTTCTATAAACCAATTAAGGTTAATTTTGTTGGATATATATGCACTTACTTATTTATGTTTGTCTAAGTACTTTTGTGGGAACATACGTGTTATAACATGCTCCGTTGATATCTTTGGCTTGTAACGTAGTGTTGAAAACATAACCTACACCATCAAAAAAGTATAATCGATATGGATACGTGTCGTGGTAAGTGTGATATGAATAAATTTGTAACTTTAACGCACCGGTAAAATATAAGTGTCTGCTATAAACAAAATCCCAAAAAAAAAAAAAAAAAAAAAAAAAAACCGCGATATTCTGGTCGCTAAATGCTACTTTGTGACATATATCGCTGGTTTATTAGATGTATGTGTCACAAAGTAGAATCTAACACTCGAAATAGCGTTGATTTGATTTTTTATTTTTTTTAATTTTTTTGCACCACCTTAATTTTTTATCGATCGCTTTGCAAAGGCTTTATCTTGCTCTTCAATGAAAACCAACTTCAGCAACCTTAGGCTTAGCAACTACATCCCTATGGCTATGAGACATATCGACATCAACATCAATAAGGACGCTTGCTTCTTATTGACAATAAGCTCATCATATGTCATATTGCTTGCATCTTTAATCTTCTTCCATGTATAATCAATTTGGTTGTATAATCATCTTGAGAATCACAAAGTTAAGATTTTGATAATAAAAATCAAATAAGTTTTGGGGATTATGTGCCATATACATCATCAACTTCCCATATCGATCGACAAGGTCATACATGGCGACCCGCATCCCTATCGCGCTCTATTAGTTTCAATCCTACCTCTAATTGACATTGTGGTAAGCGGAAAAACAACGATTGGAAATTTAGCTCGGTATGTTCTTTGAAAGCGGCACATACTATTATAGTCCACCTTCCTATCCTTGGACAAACTCAATAAAAACACCCCATTTCATACCTCAGCGGTTGGAAATAAAACTCCCCAAAGATGAGCGTCAAGCAGTGTGAGGATCGAACTCCAAATAGGTGCCATCACATTACGAGAACACGTAAAATACAATACTTTAAAAAGTAAAATAATTTGAAATGTAAACCCTAATTAGGTTCGAATATTGAAACATTAAATATAAGCAAAATTGATATGGGGACCATGACAATAAAGTATAATGAACCTTTCGCACAATTCAATTTTAATAATCGAGCAAAAGCAGCAGTTGTATTAGATTATTAAGAAGATAGGGTTACGGTCGGTAGGAAGTGAATGTGGGAACAAAAGATAAAAGACAAACTATTAGCGTATCATAAATCGCTAAATTGAAAAAGCGCTTTTAAAAGTTGCTCGAGAATATTTTGGGATATGTGATAGTACATTCGGTTGTCGTATAAATGTATGCAATAAATATTTCCCTAAAAGCAACAACCGTTTGGTCAATAAATATTAAAAAAAAATAAAAAACAAAAAAAATAAACATTTTCAAAACAATTTTACCGCTCTATAAATACCAACTTCACACGAAACACATTTTTAACACACAATTTCAAACAATTGAAGATCAAAATACTTCCCACAAGATTTAATATGGCTTGCCGTCTCCCCGATACATTGAAGATAAGCAAGTGTCGTTCAAAATCAATGCAATATCGACGATGCGGCTCGGCGCTATTATTATAAGCGTCATCAAATTGTTTGACCGAGCAAAGGGGAAAAGGAACAAATGAGACAAAACTACGGTTGCAGCGACATTACCATTGAAAGAAAAGGCATCATCAACAAATTTTTAAAGATCAAGCACGCAAAGATCGCGAGGTTCTTGACAACTTGTGGCGGTGTGTTTCAATATAACGAACAACGCCGACACCAAAATAAGTTGGAGCTATCGGAGAACAAAGGCGATGGTGTGAGCGATCTTTGTGAGCGAGGAAGATTTGGCTCGGTTGGAGGATTTGCTCGTTCTCGTACTCCGTCGTATGACTACGCATGCGGGAGCATTACGATTAGATTTATGATTTACGTATTTGGATTGTTTTATTTAGCATTGTAACATTTTAATTATTAATGAAATTTTAGTTTATGTTAAAATGATTTTAAAATAAATGATTTTAAAACAAGCGATGGTTAAACAACGATGTTAGCAATGGTTTAATTCTAGCGATGGTTTAATCCAAGCATTGGATTCATTCTTACGGCGATGGTTTCATCAACTCTAGCGGTGTTTCTTCACTCTAGCGATGGTTTAATTCAAGCATTGGTATCATTCTTACGGCGGTGGTTTCATCAACTCTAGCGGTGGTTTGAAATGTCCTAGCGGTGGATACACCAACGACACTCCAATCATTGACCAAGATTACGTCTACCAAAAGTAGTGGAAAAATAGTGATATTATGAACTAATATGAAGGATTACAACATAATGGTTGTGTTGTGAAAGTCCTACTTACCATAAAGTGTTAAAATTTGTAACGAGTCAATCGAATACAAGTATATACACTCTTTAACCACTGAAAAGTTTGTTCATGTAACCCAACAAAATATATAGAAAATGTCATAACAATCTACATACATTAAATTTAACCTTATCGATTTCCTAACAAATATGGAAAGCAGGATACACCAAACCATCATATGACTCTACATACATGAACTTAAACCTTATCATCTTTCCATGCTCAAACTCACAATCTTCAAAAAGTAGGTCCGATCACCTAATGCATTAACATGATTCACCGGAATGGATTGTCTCTATGATACTCAATCGAATTTGCATCATGTATTCGACTTCATCATTCCTAAAAGTGCATTTTGATAAAATGCATAGGATGATCTGAAGAAAATGGTTTGGAATATCTGTTGTGCAACAATTACAAAATTATATATAATTACATAAATGCATAGACAACAAAGTGCACAAAAACACAAACTTACAAGTTTACATAACGGAAGAATTTGATGAGACCTTACGTAAAAGACATCGGTTCGCTCACCAAAATGATCAAGGTGACCAATCCATTGGCAAATGTGTTGCATTCGCTCATCACTGTTTCAAAAATATCAAAATAAATCTTAAAGATAAATGCTATGATATTATTGAATATGATTATGAGATTTCAAGCCTACCTCCATCTTCGTTATCAAGATCATTTTGTGGAAAAACAATTGCGTCACACCAAGCGCCCCTGTATCTTTGCCCCACCTTGAAACCAAACACGGTTATATTCAACCTATTCTTTGCCAATTTAGTAAAAACAATAACATCGCCAAACTCAATATCGAATATTGAAGAGCGATCGACCACATCTCATCATCCATAACATACAAAACAAGAGGATCATGACCTCGTTCATAGCCCCAGTAACATCCGCATTAAACTCCATTCCTTCAACAACAACAACAACGATTACCACATGCACCCAATACCATCTAGAAAATTACAGGCAATATAAAACACCATCTGGCGATTAACAATTATAACATACACGATACCAAAATACCGTTTTCTTAAATAAGCGTAAACAAAAATGAGTTGTTATAAATAACACGTGGAAATTGAGGGTATGGCGGTAGAGAACTACGAAACCTTATATGACGACTTTCTACACCAGCATAATCCTCAACTTCCAACCCTTTAGAATCATAGCGATGCGTAAAAGAGTCATCACCTTCTTGTACAAAGTGTAACATTTGAACATCCGTATACATGTTTTCATGAACAAATTCTACCCATTTGTTACCTACAATCCTAATGGGACCTCTAATGACCAATAATCCTTACTTTCTTCCGTTGTCTTTGTATTCGGTTAAATAGAAATTACGATTCCCATTGAAAGCACGGTCGACAAATCGAGGAAGCTCGAAACCCGGGTAAAATTTACATTTGGTCGCACCACAAACTCGATGGCCATGTAAAGGTTAGTTAATGCTAAAATTTTGATGATGAATATTCAAACATAAAAGGCAGTCAATATTGATATGGGGACCATCACAATAAAGGATCACGAACCTTGACGATTGCCCAAAATAGCTAAAAGATAAGGTTTCTTGTTTCATAAATCGCTTTAAAAAGTCGCTCATACTATATCGGTTAAAAATAAACATCTATTATCCCGCCAAAATAATTTTCCGCCTAAACACAAGTCAACAAAATAAGCATAAATCGATCAATTCTATAGTCCACATACAACAATTCACAATGGCTTTGAACTTATCTGGAAAAGGTAATTGTGAACAAGTGCCAAACAAGAAAGAGGATGCTGATGACAATTTGATAGCACACATACAACAATCCACAATGGCTTTGAACTTATCTGGAAAAGCTAATTGTGAACAAGTGCCAAACAGGATAGAGGATGCTGATGACAATTTGATGGCACACATACAACAATCCACAATGGCTTTAGATTTTTCTGAGAAGAAAAAACTAGATGGTGATATTACGTGTAAGGAGAACCAAGATGGCATTACACCAGAAAAAGTTAGGGCAGTGGCAAAAAGGATTAAAGAACTGGAAGAGTACTTTGAAAAACTCAAGGAAAGGAAATCAAGCGAAGAAGGATGTGGTTCTAGCGATCTTGTTTGAATGGATGTAATAGTTCAATAATAAATGTTATCGATCTAAATTTTAACAATGTAATGGTTGTGTGGAAAATCTTATCTATGAAACAATTTATTGAGATGATTGTTGTAGTTTTGTTATCGAGATAGTTGTCTTGATAGACATCGACATATTTAATCATAATAATTGCAATGTAACATACACATGGTAGTAGAAGCATCATCACATACTAGTTTGTAACATACACTAACAAGCCTTCACCACATCGAAAATAAATTGTTTCATCATGATGACTAGTTAGTGTAGTTTGTAACATACACTAACTAGTCATCATGCAAATTGTTTAACGGTACATACCACCACGGAAGATCAAATAACTACCACATGGTAGCCTTCATAATACCTTGAATTACTTGGATCGGAAGAATTTGGGTATGACATGGAACCATCACCGTGGAATCGCAACTATCACTGATCATTAACCAAGCGATTGCCTCATCACCCTTCATATCATCAGTTGATTACTACCAACTTCTTCAAATTCATCAAATAATCTCCTAGATTTCAAGGTACCGGTTCAAAGCGACTTTTCTTGGACACATATTGAACTACAGTTGAGCTTCCAACTGTAGGAAGGCCATCAATGTCATTAAAAAACCTCTTACACTTTAAAGGGCTGTTTTGAATAGATGGGATTAAACTAGTAGAATGTGGATCCTGAAGGTCATGATTATCAGCAGCCTCAAAGTCGTTCAAAAGGTTCTTACCTCTTAACGGACTAACCTCGAACCCACGTTCGTTTGACAAACACTCGGTAACAGTGGAGTTCTGTGTCCAAGAATCTTCAAAGTCATCCGACACATAAGGTCGGATGTAGTCCTTAAACAAGGAGGAATGTATTCAAGGTCATTATTACCACCAAATTGGACTTTCCTCTGAATAAACTAGCTTCAACAAAGGCTTGATATAAGGTGTCCTAAGGTAGGTTTGGTGAATTTTTCCTCTTCTTCCCATGCCATTAGTTCTTCAAACGACAGACGATCGACATCTTTTTTTTTTTTTCGTGACTTTTAATTTTAAGCGTCGGATCATCGTCGAGGAATCAAAGACAAGTTCTTGTGATAGTAAGTAACTAAATGAACACATGGTGATGACAAACATAGATCTCAACTAGACCATGGAGCTCGACCATGTCATACGAGTTCTTGACATCATTATCATCTTCTACAAGGTCAACCTTGCTCCGGACTACTAATTGGAAGACAAAATACCAAGCCCAAATATCCTCCTTAATTTCTTTCAACGACATGTCACATATTTGAGAATCGATAACCTACTCAACCTAGGTAACCTCAAATGTAAAACATCTCCACCTAAATAACTTAAGGGTAAAAAAAAAAGCGATCGCCATGATAAACATCAAACCCAAGATCTTGTTGTTTTCGGACATTACGTGTAACAATGGATATAATTGACAAAACAAAATCCTTGTTGAATAAAATTTAATAGAGAAAAAGTAAATGGACAAACTTCGACCATTCTTGATACCATAATTCATATGACCCTTTGATTACGTGTTTTACGATGCCATATTTAGTAGAAGTCGAAAAGCAGAAAATATATGTAAGATAAAATATGGGGTAGTTTTGGTTAGTAGGTACAAAATATACAAAAGGTACAAAATATTGAACAGTTAAAAAGTGTCTAAAAAGTACATTACAGCCATACTCAAATGATATATCTAAGATATAGTCAAACTCTCCCAAAAAAAGTCGCCTAGTGTGTAATGTTGAGTAACGCATACCGAATGGACAGTACTTGTAAACTAGCATGCATGGGTTTGGCCTACTTTGTATATATAATTTGGTGTGTGTTTAATATTTTTGCTTATTTTATAGAAAAATATTACTAGTAAACAAATTTGCAACGTCACTACCTTAGCTTGAACACAAGTATAATACAACATGTTCAATACAAAACCATTCAAGGGAGCATATGGTTATCAATTTGTTTCAAGTAATACATCAACAAAAATAGAACATAGCTAAACACAAACACGGTGTTTAAAAAAACTAGCCATTTGTTCACGGTATGAAAGCGCGACTGAATACGATCCTTCACATCAATGGTAGACCAAAAGCCAAGCGGTATAAAAAATACATACCCAAATACCACAATCACCAAATATCCGGCTGCTTGGTACTTGTTCGTGATAGTAAATGTAATGAAATAACTAGCGGATCAATGCCTTTCTTCTCAAATACTTGCGCTTGTGCTAGGACCTCGGTAATTGTAGCGTGGACAAAAGTAGCACTGTCTTAAAAAACTAATGTTTTAAAAGGCGGTTAAGCGGTTATGTATTAATTCTTATGACATATGAATAAATAGCCAAACATAAACACTCCTCCAGTTTGATATAAAACTCTCGCCATTCCTCTTCAAAAGTTTGACCGCTATCATAAAAGGTAACAATGCCAGTGTCTATCTCCAAACGGGCAAGAAACCAATGAGCGTCAGTTTCATTAATCGGCATGAAAACCTACAACGTTTGGGTCACAAACATAATATCAATATATAGCAAAAGCTAATCAGCATTATTAATCGGCATGTATATATATATCGTTACTTACATGCTTAACGTCAGACCATGGAATAGAGTATCTTTCACCATTAGCATACCACAACGGCAAAGAATTTTGTAACAGAAGCTGAACAAAATAGCTACTAACCATCGCCCAATTAGCCGTATCGGGCCTAACATGCCAAAGGTAATTAACCCACAACTCTATGTCTTTGTAAATTTGAAACATGAATGAGTGTGATAAACTTTATAACAAATCATTTACGTATATACGGTTGTATAGTACTTGCCTCATCCCTTAGCCAACCTTTCTAGGCGGGTCTAAGCAAACCAAACTTTCCCAAAACCTTCTATCCACACACATCGTCACACCAAGGAAACTTGCGGTTAAGTGGTCCTATTTGTCCAAGAAATTCATCAAATTCATTTGTAAAATGAACTCTGTTGACGACATTGGTGCGTGCAAGATCCTAGTATATGAAACGATTAAACTTATAATCATTTGTCATTAACAATATATATTTTAAAGGTTGTCAAGAAGTATTTTCATACCTCAACCCAAGGCGTGACAAATTTAAGTTTTCACTCATATCGGATCGAAGTAAGCTAGAGCATCGTCTTTTCTTTTCGGCATATGCATTGGTCCAATAATCTGAATTAGCTTCACCGACGTTGTTCACTCCTCTTGGAAAGCGCAAAAGCAGCTCTCTTGGCTTTCATATGATCGACTTCATGATTGCTTCTCCCTTTTCTTTCGTTCATTTCATCTGCAACCTCTTTTCCTCTTCCCTCATTATCAACTTGTCCTCTTCCATCCTCAACCTCTTCTCTTGTTGCATCAATCTTTGCTCTTTTAACCGGGCACTTTCTAATTCTTCATGTCGCAACATTAATTCTTCTTGGATAATAAATTCACATCGGTTTATAAATAACCTATCATTATGATATGTTATGCTACGGAAAGAGTTTTACACTTGTTTCTTGATTTTGTACATTACCTTTGCAAGATCGTCATCGGAAAATTCATCTAGCCGCTACGATGAACTAGTATCAATGCTTGGTGACTTGACTCAAACAAGTCAAGAAAATCATGATTAAGCTCATCACAAAGCGTGCACTAAGATGCCGTAGATCATTACATAACTCAATTTCTCCTAAGAATGAAAATAAGTATTTATAAAAAGGATATATCGAAAGATAATGGATACTTGAAGAAATTTGTTTTGTAAATTTAGTGTATCCATTGCTAGAGTATATGAAACCACCGCTAGAGGTTTTCAATCCCTTGCTAGCGAGTTCACGATAATAATTGAAGGCGGTTTTGTAAATTTCGTGTATCCATTTGCTAGCGTATATCAAACCACGCTAGTGGTTTTCAATCAACGCTAGCGACTTCGATAATACTTGAAGGCGGTTTTGTAAAGTTCGTGTATCATTGCTAGAGTATATGAAACCCTTGCTGGGGTTTTCAATCCACTTCTAACGACTTCATAATACTTGAAGAAATTTTTTTGTAAATTCGTGTATCCATTTGCTAGAGTATGTGAAAGCACGCTAGTGGTTTTCAATCCATTGCTAGCGACTTCGATAATGTCAAAGTATATATCGATAAAAAAAAGAAGGATATATTACCCATTTCTTTCTCGAGCAAGAACACGAAAAAGGGCGTATATTATTATCGATATTCGTGTGATTATTGATGGGTATATGAGTTTGAACAAATGCTTAAATAACACGAATAATTGTCTCAAGTTTGAACAAACGCTTATTTAACTCTGTAATAACACGATCACGTGTTATCTTGATCTCTATTATCTTGCTCTCACTCCTGCGTATAATAGGTAAATGTTTCCTTCGGTCTTGCCACGTTTGCGTCTGCGACCATCTTCTTCAACCACTCGTCGTAGAGATGTGTTGTTTTCAGCAGTGGAGTTCTAGGTATGTAATCATGGAAAAATGCCGTAAACTTTATATACCAATCGGATCTCCTCTCGGCAATTGTCGGTGTCGGTTCTTTAACGAGTTGAATCCTTAAAAACAAATAATAATGTTCAATAAAGATTGCATTAATGTAGAAAAAAGATTGCATTAATAAGAAAATTTTATATATTACTTTTACCTTTCAAAAAGAAACTTATAATCGGATCTTTTGAAGGGTGTATTCTTTGACCACGCTACTCCTCTTGGCATAATATCGGGAACTTTATTCCACCATAGAATGCTTCTTTCAAAGACTCCGATATCCAAATCTATACGGATTTTGGAATTTCAATAAAAATAATAGCATAAAATATTGATACACAAAATGAATCCGGTTTATATTGATATATAAAATATTAACCTTGAAAGCCCAAACGAATCTGACGGTGTATAGGTTGGAACAAATTTGTGGTCTTTGTTAATACCTTGAAGGAAATCCCACTTGTGTTTATCGCAACATCCAAAATTTCATCATACAAATGCCTCCAAATATGCTCTCCCATGGAAAGGCATCCCAATCATCTAGGTTTTCAACTAATCGCATGAGAGAAACATCAACTTCACGAACCAATAATCGCCCATGAAGATAACCTCCAAAGCTAACAATAGACAAAGGCGTCTTGCATCTTAAATAGCATATGATACCAAATGCCTCTTCATCCTCAATTAGGCCAAGAATATCTAAGTTTGTAATTTTGAACACGAATGTTTTGGGAAAACCCTTGACATAAAATTGATGTGTCCGGATCCATATTTTCAAAACTTACTTTTCCAAAATTAAAACCGGTGATAAGCGAAAACTACGGGCGACCGAAATGAAGGGGCGGTCATCAATATAATATACAATCGGCATATCATAATGGTTTTCATTCGGATAACATTGTTTTGTAAAACATAATCTATCATATGTGCTTCGTGGTCAAAATAAGAAAGGTCCAACCATTTACGAAACAAGTTTCCTAAACAACTTCCTTGATTTTTATCCAACTTGGATTTTATTAAAGAAAAGTAGTTTGGTTTACTTGATGATGATTTTAGCCTCATATTCCTACAAATGAAAAAATAAAATAAATAAATAAAATAAAATAAAAATACTCTACTTAATAACATATAAGGGGTAACAAAGCGCATTCGATCATCCAAGCCTCACACTACAATTTTGTAACAAATGCCAAGTATACTTTCAAAAGGTAGAACAACAAAGAATCACATCTCGGACACGGATAAATTACAAACCCAAACACAATTTTGTAACCTAAACATAATTGTTGTTGCAAAACTACTATTAAACATGATTAATTTCAAATAAATAAGGGAAAAACAAATATCTGAACAATTTATATATATAAACATAAAAAACATACCGAATCTGAAACATTTTTTTGCGAGTTTCGAGAAGGCGATGTTCTTGACTTGTAGGAGTAATTTTGTAATGGGGTGTAATGTATGTGTTATTCTAATTCATTGGTTAGGAAAGATATGTGATAAGTAAAAAGTATTTTTACCGTGGTGTAAAATTGGGAAAAAGTACAAAAATACTATTTGGCTAAAAACCGCTAAAATTAATTAAGCTTAAGTCGCTCGACATTGGGAAGGAGCAAAAGGAATAAAATATTACTTTTTAAAGTTTGACTTTTTCTCGAAAATATCAAAAAAAAAATCGCTGAATCTTAAAAGGTCGCGGGATATTAGTCGACTAAAATTCATAGGTACGAAAATGATTGGACTCGAAAGCTGTCGGACACGTGTCACTATTACATTGGAAGGATAAAGTCGCAGTCTCAAAGTCTATTTTGGAAATACCCAAACTTTTTTCTAAAAGTGATGACACCTTAATGAAAAATGCATTCTTAGAATTTTCCTATCCAAAAAGAAAACATAAATAACTAATCTTCCAAAATGAATCTAAGATCTCTATGGTCAAAACTTGCTCACTCTACTCTCTCGCCGGATCAGCTATCCCATAAGCTCATCTTGAAATGCTTAAAACCCGCATGAAAAAGAAAAGTGCGGTGAGCTTACAAGGCCCAGTGAGCGGATATAACAGAAACGAAACTAAACAAAGCAAATGCAAACCGAAGCAATGAAACGAATAACGAAGTCGCGGTGAATGAGCATAATGAATCATAGAGGATTCTGCGGAACACAAATATACAGAAATCCAAACAACCACATAACAGTTTAGACATCACATAGCACATTAAGGACGTAAACACAAACATATCAGAACAACCAAACACATAGCATATCAAAATAACAGATTACGTATAAGCCAAACGGAAAGTCTAATGACTAACGGAAAACACTTCAAAACAAATAAACATGACATTCATACAAATCAATTAATTAACATTTAAAACACCTAATTCAATATTGTAGCAATGAGCTTGACAAACAATCATGGCGAGACCAAATCATAAGCAGATAGATACCCTAACGTTATAAGTAAAGTTTACCAAATTAACGGAACAATTATACTTACTAAACTTTCGAGCAGTTGATTATCACCGGCGTAGTCATCACTCGAATCGAAGTTCACATAACAATAAGTTAACAGACAATCGGTTGGCAACATGCGAATCATATTTAAACATATTAATCAGTATCCTAGCATGGCAACTAGTAATCACTTGAACAAATACGTCATAAGCACATTCACTAACATATCATATCGAAATACATAATATAAACACTTGAAATACGAATCATACGAATACTTAACACGAGTAACAGATAAAGATTTAGTCAACTACCACGAGCCGAAACATATCGGATCATAACATATCGTAGTAACCATTGTATTCGGAGGGTGACCTCGAATACCATATATAATATGAGGAGACCTCAAGTAACCAATGGAGTAGCTAGCTCCCGATTTTTGTGAAGACGCGTATTGCACCGACATCATTCACCGGAAAACATATCGGATAACGGATCGGATCTAGGATGCATCCATCGCCCCTTCCTACATATTCACAAATATGCTTCACCATCGAGGCGATGGCGAACATCACTCTATCGCCCTAGAGTCATATCGAGTGCATCATCGACACGGACATGGAACCCCATGACTAGTTAAATATTTGGCTCGGGTGTCAAACTAACTCAGGTCAAACAGATTTGTCATAAATGACACAGATCATAATTCATCGTAAAGTCACAGATAACATATCAGATAGCTCATATCATAAGATTCATATTCAGATATTCAGAAGTTCATATCACAGTGGCATATCATACATTCATAAGCAGAAGTTCATAATCAGAAGTTCATAAATAACCATAGCAAGGTTCAACAATTGCATATCAAATTCTTCCTAACATAAGTTCACATCAGATATTGCATAGTTCACTAGAACATAAGTTCGGATAAATGTGATGATCAAACATTGAAAGGGTTCATAGCAATGGCATCGAAACCCTAATAAGTAAAATAAGCGAGCGAAAAGAACATCATAAGGAACCTTTACTAAAAAGGTCAGAATATCTGTACGATAACACAAGTGTCTTAAAGTAAGACAGAATATCCGTACCTTATTCCAAAAGCAAAACTAACAAAAGCAAGAAACACAGAAAGCCAAGGATCACTCCTTCTTCGCAGAACCTATACAAATTAAATACCACGTATTACTTTTAAGTCAGATGAATTAGGTAACACTCCTTGAGAATTAGATTACTCGTTTTTAGACGGCTTTCCATTTTTAGCAGGTTTCCACCTTTTAGTAATCTTTCCATTTTAAGTACTTTCTATTTTAAGTAACTTTCCATAATTAACAGGTTTCCGTATTTAGCAAGTTTAGCCATCCATGATGCATTTAAAGACATATTAGGTTAAGTGAGTATTATTATACTTTAAGAATCATTTAAGCCAAATTATACAAGTTTGGGGTTCAAAGTGTAAATATTATAAAGTGTAAGGTCCTAAGTGTAAATATACCACATTTACCCATTGTACTCAGTTAGCCATTATAGTTATTATATTTACCAATCAAACCTTATTATTTTTCATAAAAATAGTTTTATCCGTATAATTAACACCCATTTTAATAAGTAAGTTTCATGTTCATTTATATGCGTTAAAGATTAAAAGAGAACGGCATGACGAGACTTTTACAAAAACATAACCATAGGACCTGTTTTACACATATTCATGCCATATATATAAAGTTTAAGAACCTGATTTTAAGTGTTACATGTTAGGTTGTACCCTTGTTAGATTTACTTTCAAAAGTAATATGATTTTAGGTTCATAAATACATGCGTACAAGGCATCAAGTACACTACCAGAATAGTTTCAAAACAGAAAATAACGAGCGCGTAGTTTGATCCGCAACATGACCTTTTTATGATTTTATAAAGTCCATAAGTTAGGTTAATTCATGGTTTTGCTAACTCCTCAAATAAGCCATGTTTTATCTACAATTTAGGCGCATTGTGTACCCAATTAAACCACGACGGACCATGATTCATAACAGAGAATGATAGCCCATAGGTGGACATACTTAGGGGTAATCTCATGCACTTTATGTTGATAATATAATATATTAGTCTTAGCTTTGTTTACACCACCTATGATGACATGATTTTAGAACAAGGATATGCGCATAGCTATAAAACCCTCACGACCAGAATGCAACAAAAATCAGTTTCGTAAGATGTATATGATAACACGTTTAGGGCTTGTCTCATGGTCTAATATCATACAAATATAATAGGTTTTAATATTAAGTGTTTAACGTCTTCATGAACCGTAACTTATAGCTTAAAACATGCGCATGGATACCCCATGTCACGATCAGGTTTTGGTTTCAAAACAGCAAATAAAATAGCGCATAAGTCGACACACGAACGAGGGTTCATCTCATGTTTTTTATGTAACATATATATAGTTAATTTTATTCATTTACGGGACACGTTTTGAGAAGCAAACCATACGCATGATCTGCATTAATACGAGCAGAACAGATCAACCAAAGAGAGTGAGTTTTATGTAGTGGTTTTAGTTGAAGCTTGCATGCATTCTTATGTGTAAGACCTCACGACAGAAAATAATAAACAAAAGAAGGAATTGAAGAGAGTTTAGACCATGCAAACCTTTGTAGCGTATGGAAGAAAAGAAAGTAAGAAACTAACGAATCGATTCGACAAAATCACAACACCTCCTTTTGCTTGCCTTCGAATCGAATGGAGAAGGAAAACACACAAGGAATGCCGTGACTTTTGAAACTAGGGTTTCAAAATTGGTGTTTTGAGTTTGTATATATAGTGCATGCGAATCGGTATAAGGGTTTTGAGGTGTGTGGGCTTCGGCTCAATAGCCCAACCGAACAAACAACGCGCCAAGCTGGGCTCTTGGCTCAAAACTAACGCGGCCCAATCGTATCACAAACAAACGGAAGTTAAGGCCCAAACTTATGTTGCGTGACTTATATTTCCGTCATACAAATGTCGGTTTCTTAATTATGTTCATTAGGTTTTAATTATTCATAAGTTCGATTTTAATTTCGTTAAATGAATCTTCAATGTATTTTACGTATTTAATAAATTTTGATTTCAAGGGTATTTTAGTCTCTTAACGCGTTTCGTATTTTTAGGGTTTTACAACTCTCCCCTTCTAAAAAGAAAATTTCGTCCTCGAAATTGAACAAGGCGGAACGGAACAGAGAACGAATCGGATTTCAGAATTCCTAGGAATATAACGAACGTTAATCTTATATCGGAACAAATGAATTTCTTATCAGAATATTCGAACTCATACTTATTCAGAAATCAAATTGATAGTCAAATACTTATAACAGATAATTATATACTCATCAGAAATAATGGCGGAGACCAAACGAGACGCAGAAAATCAAACGACAAATTTTAACTTATTCAGATATCTAATGATGAGGACATCATATGCATAGACGGAATAAATCCTATCGGCCTTAATAGTCGCAAAAATATGTGGAGACATATGAGCTTAAGGCGGTCATAGTAATCTATAGGTTCGTACAGATCATAACCACTTCGGATTACAAACGTACAAAACTTATACGTAACAAATATCAATGAAATCTCACAAATAGGTACGGAATTCAAACGAACATGAGGAGCACCAGATAACAGATACAAGTTAAAGTCCATTCACACATCAATCACAGGCATTTCCCAGACGTCATATACCTTCAATAAGTTCAGATTATATGATCTCGGTATTATTACGTTGATCAGGCGTCATAATACTTGCATCACATAACAAGTTCTTATTGTCATTATATTCGGTCCGGTCATGACAAAACACATAGCTAATAACATACCACATACAGATAACATACAGATAGCAGGTAACATACTATAACAAACCAGATACTCATGAGTATACCATCATGATGGTCATACTTCATTCAAGCGGTAATCAAACAACATCGCTAAGAAAATAATTAGCAGACGAAACTTATGAGGACTAACGGAAACTTAACGGATCTATCAGAAAGAAAACAGCAGACAGGAACTATACTTTCAAAATTTTGTTTTATTTCCATTAATCAAACAAAATTTGTAGATTTGTCTTAAGGTGAACTTTCAAAACAAAACTTAATAATCAAAGATTCAATCATCTAAGCAAAAGGACCTAAACTCAACATCCAATGTCAGAAATCCCCATAAAGAGGACAACCAATTAGAAGCGCAATTCCTATTCTTGTATCGGATTAAACCTCCTAGTAGCCGTAGATTCTAAATCCGAGTCCACCTCGTATTCTTCCTCATGACTTATTACTGACGATCCAGAAAGAAAAGCTGAGATATACCATAATGCTAAACGATAAAACTTCACGATTCACACCGAGTTTCGAACACATCAAAGAAAACAATACGGATCAGAACCACTTATCAGAATATCAAACCGTCTTGAAACGCATGACAAACGAATCAGAGTGACATAAGTCGCGCCCAAATCATATGGAGTAGATGAATCTTCTCACCACCGGTTGAATCTTGTCTCCGTCTCTTGCGCCTTTGGTTGGTCCATCCAACTTCCTCCAACAACATCCCGATGTCTCCAACGACGACGGCGGTGTGTGGCTTACTCTTCACGAACCTCTCCAAGACAGAAATCGCGAAGAACGCAGGGTCGGCACCATCTTCTTCTGGTTCCACGGGTAGTCTCCATCTAACGATCGACAAACGGACGACGAAAACAAAATAACAAAATTCGATCGCGAACAAAGGAGGCCAATCGGTGAAGGCAAAAGGATATCAAGTCAAATCCGAGCGACCATCAAAAGGAATCGAAAAATTTTACGAGCAGGCGGAAACCTAATGTCTACCCACTTCTCACGGTCATAGCCTAAGCTCTAAGGGTCCTAAAACACGGCTCGATACCATAATTGTAACACCCCGACCCGACAAGGGTAAAGATATCACAATACGGTTTCATATCAGAACTTTAATAACTATACAATAGCGGAAGCCTTAACAAAATATCCAAAAAGAAAACATAAATAACTAATCTTCCAAAATGAATCTAAGATCTCTATGGTCAAAACTTGCTCTCAGCTCTACTCTCACGCCCAGATCAGCTATCCCATAAGCTCATCTTGAAATGCTTAAAACCTGCCGCAGAAAAAGAAAAGTGCGGCTGAGCTTACAAGGCCCAGTGAACAGATATAACAGAAACGGAAACTAAACAAAACAGAAATGAAAAGCAAACGAATGAAACGAATAACGAAGTCGCAGCGAGTGAGCATAATGAATCATAGAGGATTACGGAACACAAATATCTGAAATCGAAACAACCACATAACAGTTTAGACATCACATAGCACATTAAGGACGTAAACACAAACATATCAGAACAACCAAACACATAGCATATCAAAATAACAGATTACGTATAAGCCAAACGGAAAGTCTAATGACTAACGGAAAACACTTCAAAACAAATAAACATGACATTCATACAAATCAATTAATTAACATTTAAAACACCTAATTCAATATTGTAGCAGCGGAAACAGCAAACAATCATGGCAGACCAAATCATAAACAGATAGATACCCTAACGTATAAGTAAAGTTTACCAGATTAACGGAACAATTATACTTACTAAACTTTCAGATCAGTTGATTATCACCGACGTAGTCATCACTCGATCGAGTTCACATAACAATAAGTTAACAGACAATCGGTTGGCGACATGCGAATCATATTTAAGCATATTAATCGTATCCTAGCATGGCAACTAGTAATCACTTGAACAAATACGTCATAAGCACATTCACTAACATATCATATCGAATACATAATATAAACACTTGAAATACCGAATCATCTGAATACTTAACACGTATAATGATAAAGATTTAGTCAACTACCGAGCCCGAAACATATCGGATCATAACATATCGTAGTAACCATTGTATTCGGAGGGTGACCTCGAATACCATATATAATATGAGGGAGACCTCAAGTAACCAATGGAGTAGCTAGCTCTGAATTTTGTGAAGACGCGATTGCACACGACATCATTCACCGAAAACATATAAGATAACAGATCGGATCTAGGATGCATCCATCGCCCCTTCCTACATATTCACAAATATGCTTCACCATCCGAGGCGTGGCGAACATCACTCTATCGCCTAGAGTTATATCGGAGGTGCATCATCGATACGGACATGGAACCCCATGACTAGTAAAATATTTGGCTCGGGTGTCAAACTAACTCAGGTCAAACAGATTTGTCATAAATGACACAGATCATAATTCATCGTATAGTCACAGATAACATATCAGAAAGCTCATATCATAAGATTCATATTCAGATATTCAGAAGTTCATATCACAGTGGCATATCATACATTCATAAGCAGAAGTTCATAATCAGAAGTTCATAAATAACCATAGCAAGGTTCAACAATTGCATATCAAATTCTTCCTAACATAAGTTCACATCAGATATTGCATAGTTCACTAGAACATAAGTTCAGATAAGTAACAGATCAAACATTCAGAAAGGGTTCATAGCAATGGCATCGGAAACCCTAATAAGTAAAATAGAAAGCGAACGAAAAGAACATCATAAGGAACCTTTACTAAAAGGTCGAAATATCTCAGACGATAACACAAGTGTCTTAAAGTAAGATGAATATCCGTACTTATTCCAAAAGCAAAACTAACAAAAGCAAGAAACACGGAAAGCCAAGGATCACTCCTTCTTCGCAGAACCTATACAAATTAAATACCACGTATTACTTTTAAGTCAGATGAATTAGGTAACACTCCATGAGAATTAGATTACTCGTTTTTAGACGGCTTTCCATTTTTAGCAGGTTTCCACCTTTTAGTAATCTTTCCATTTTAAGTACTTTCTATTTTAAGTAACTTTCCATAATTAACGTGTTTCGATTTAGCAAGTTTAGCCATCCATGATGCATTTAAAGACATATTAGGTTAAGTGAGTATTATTATACTTTAAGAATCATTTAAGCCAAATTATACAAGTTTGGGGTTCAAAGTGTAAATATTATAAAGTGTAAGGTCCTAAGTGTAAATATACCACATTTACCCATTGTACTCAGTTAGCCATTATAGTTATTATATTTACCAATCAAACCTTATTATTTTTCATAAAAATAGTTTTATCCGTATAATTAACACCCATTTTAATAAGTAAGTTTCATGTTCATTTATATGCGTTAAAGATTAAAAGAGAACGGCATGACGAGACTTTTACAAAAACATAACCATAGGACCTGTTTTACACATATTCATGCCATATATATAAAGTTTAAGAACCTGATTTTAAGTGTTACATGTTAGGTTGTACCCTTGTTAGATTTACTTTCAAAAGTAATATGATTTTAGGTTCATAAATACATGCGTACAAGGCATCAAGTACACTACCAGAATAGTTTCAAAACAGAAAATAACGAGCGCGTAGTTTGATCCGCAACATGACCTTTTTATGATTTTATAAAGTCCATAAGTTAGGTTAATTCATGGTTTTGCTAACTCCTCAAATAAGCCATGTTTTATCTACAATTTAGGCGCATTGTGTACCCAATTAAACCACGACCAGACCATGATTCATAACAGAGAATGATAGCCCATAGGTGGACATACTTAGGGGTAATCTCATGCACTTTATGTTGATAATATAATATATTAGTCTTAGCTTTGTTTACACCACCTATGATGACATGATTTTAGAACAAGGATATGCGCATAGCTATAAAACCCTCACGACCAGAATGCAACAAAAATCAGTTTCGTAAGATGTATATGATAACACGTTTAGGGCTTGTCTCATGGTCTAATATCATACAAATATAATAGGTTTTAATATTAAGTGTTTAACGTCTTCATGAACCGTAACTTATAGCTTAAAACATGCGCATGGATACCCCATGTCACGATCAGGTTTTGGTTTCAAAACAGCAAATAAAATAGCGCATAAGTCGACACACGAACGAGGGTTCATCTCATGTTTTTTATGTAACATATATAGTTAATTTTATTCATTTACGGACACGTTTTGAGAAGCAAACCATACGCATGATCGCGTGTCTGACGAAAGCGATGATCAACCAAAGAGAGTGAGTTTTATGTAGTGGTTTTAGTTGAAGCTTGCATGCATTCTTATGTGTAAGACCTCACGACAGAAAATAATAAACAAAAGAAGGAATTGAAGAGAGTTTAGACCATGCAAACCTTTGTAGCGTATGGAAGAAAAGAAAGTAAGAAACTAACGAATCGATTCCCGACAAAATCACAACACCTCCTTTTGCTTGCCTTCTGAATCGAATGGAGAAGGAAAAACACACAAGGAATGCCGTGACTTTTGAAACTAGGGTTTCAAAATTGGTGTTTTGAGTTTGTATATATAGTGCATGCCAATCGGTATAAGGGTTTTGAGGTGTGTGGGCTTCGGCTCAATAGCCCAACCGAACAAACAACGCGCCAAGCTGGGCTCTTGGCTCAAAACTAACGCGGCCCAATCGTATCACAAACAAACGGAAGTTAAGGCCCAAACTTATGTTGCGTGACTTATATTTCCGTCATACAAATGTCGGTTTCTTAATTATGTTCATTAGGTTTTAATTATTCATAAGTTCGATTTTAATTTCGTTAAATGAATCTTCAATGTATTTTACGTATTTAATAAATTTTGATTTCAAGGGTATTTTAGTCTCTTAACGCGTTTCGTATTTTTAGGGTTTTACAATATCAGTCCATCCCCATGGCTGCAAACACGTTACAATGATGCTATGTGCTTCTGCTACGAAATCACAATCTTGGTTTAAAATTGCGTTTTGCGATCCGATGTGTTAAAGGTCCCAGAGGCCGATGCGTGATGCGTGTTGCGAATGCGAGCGCATTTTGGACACGATGCGTTTTGTATTAAAAAGTACAGAAAATATTTATATGTAGTAAATTAAAAATTTTACCAAGTAAATTCAATAAATTTACAAATAAGTCACAAAGATACAAAAAAAATAGGCAAATAATCTATTTGTAAAACAAACAAGTAATTAAGTCAGGACATAAAATACTTAGAAACAACATTATAAACTCCAACTAAATTTTGTTTTAAACGAGAAAATCCTTCTTTAATTACTTTAGAATAGTATGAACATGTAAATTTATTTTTAATTTTAGGATCTTGAATTCCATAATTTCTAGATCCTTGTTATTGTTAGTAGTAATGCAATTGAACATGAACGATTATAGTCTATTCTATATATACATGATTTTATACATATACATGATGACATGATATTATAATGTGTTAAAGGTATACTAATAAGTTATACCAGTGGCTAACAATCATAATTAATTCATTACCAAATCAACAACAAAAGTCAAAACTAAAAGTTTTAGTCAAATTTTAATCACACATATGATTTCCAACTCAACTATTTAACATATATGATTATTTTATGATCAAAAAACAATATGAACTATTGCATAACATGAAGCTGTAATAAGATGATTGTTTGCGGGATTTCAAATCATGTTAATGGTGCATGATCTTGAACGGAATGGTAATTTGGATGTAGGGTAATTTGGATGTTGTTATTGTGTTTGTTTTAGACGTCTTTCAACAACTTCTATTTTTCAAAGTCCATTAAAATATTTTTATCTTCTTTTAAATGGTTTATTTTTTTCAAAATGACCTAAATTCCATATTACGACAATTGCGACCGTTGCTAGCATTATACAAATACGGCAAATTGTGGTCTAATGCAAGTGCATTTTGGGATGGCCTCGCATTAGGTATCATGATGCGAAATCCTAAAAGCAATGCAATGATGCACGCAATTTACGCAATGATGCGTGCATTTTTAAAACAAGATCACAATAATACATCAACAACAGATGTCACAAAACACATAAGAGATAACATGGAACTAAACGAACTCACCAACTCTAAAATCAAGTTATGAAATAACAAATTCAATATCAATAACCAATTTCATTAAAGCGGAACACCGCGATGGTCACATTATAAACGCCTCGCCAAGATACGGCGGCTCTCAAAAAATTTTGAGCATAAAAGTGCTTCTATTACGAAATCACGATAATACATCAACAACTGATGTCACAAAACACATAAGACATAACTTGGAACTAAACGGACTCATCAACTCTAAAACCAAGTTATGCCTCAATAGATCATTTGTTAACCTGGAACCAAACGAACCCAAGTCCCTAACAAAAGGCCCAATTGATATAAGATGTTATAGGAACCACCTTCTCGAAACTATGAAACCCTAATTTTTTCAGCAACAAATAATCATCAAAACAACCATTAGCCACAATCTAATCGAAACCCGAAGTTTTAAAATAATCAAATTAACATATAGCCCCAATTTAATCGAAACCTTAATTCTTCCATAAACGAAATTAAAATCAATAACGATCAAAGTATAAAGGTTAAAAAACCACCATCTCAGAAATGAAACCTAACCTCAAATTTCCTCCTGGATTCATTGATATAAAATATAATGAGAGGGAGCGTCTCCAAACAACATCTCATAAACAAAAGTGATAACCTCAACGACATCAAACTACATCCACATATAACATCAAAGAAACTCTAAGCACAAACAACATGCAGCAGGCAGAACACTCAAGATCTGCATGACTCACCTAACACTGGAATGGTAACGTTTCTTACGTGGGAAGAAAGCACACAACACATATAATCGAAAGATATTAAGTGAATCTGGTCAAAGCACGGACGAAGAAACGCCCAAAAGTCTAAACGGCCCAAAAAAACGCACGGTAAGCCCGCAACGAATGGAATAAAAAAGTATAGTTTGAGAGACGTCCCTCCCATTAGTATTTATACTAATTTCAAAAGATAAAATGGTTATTTTACATAGCTAAATAATTACAAAATATTGTCTCACATTTTTTGGGTAAAATGTTTCAATACCCGGTGAAAATAAATGAAATAAATGTTAATTACATGAGACAATGGTGATGAGCCATTCTAAACCAATTGCGAAACACGCAAACCACAAACGTTTCGAGCATGCTCAAAACAACAGCCACTAAACAAAAACAAAAGCAAATCACTTGGCTCAAAGAAATGACAATAAACCACATGGCCAAGTGAGCAACATTAACGTACGTCTCATTATGAGGTAAATGCCAAGCATTTAACATCCTCATCACCCTTGTAGACCTTTTGTACCGTAATGTAAAGAGCTTCAAACGAACCGTCTATATAGTCGCATCATTTATTTGGTGGTCCTCCTTCCTTGTCTCACATTTGTTGTCATGTGTCGCATCTTCCTTATCCTTTTAAAAGGTCGAAAATTTTCTATAGAATTCTAATATTTGCTTTATAATGGTTACACAATATAAGATGTTTTGAAACTTTGATATATTTAATAGGAGAAAGGGTATACATCCACAACATACGAATAGGAAAAAGCATAGTTGTCAAAATAGTGATCCTAATTGTAGGATCGTATGATCCTACGATCTTATATACAAAAAATATCAGGATCTTAATAAGATCGTAATTCAAGTATGAACGTAGGATCGCGTGTAAGATCGTAGGATCGGATCGTAAGATCATTTAGGATCGCCTATTATTAACTTTTTTTTTATTATTATTTTTTTATTTTTTATTTTTTGTTATATTAACTTATTAAGCATAAGCCCATTCTTAAAACCCAATGACTAAGAATTCTTCATGAAAGCTATTATTTTGGTGTTGTTAATTGATTTGTTTTTTGCAAGATTAATGAGTGTCAAATCATTATGTTTTTGTGGACTATTTAGAAATAATTTACATGTGTCTTTTTGGGTTTATGAAAAATGATTTCGTGCTTTGTAACATGTCAAAATCTTGTGTTTGAAGTAAACCATCTAGATACTTGACCCAATTTTGTTCATAATTTATTTTATATTACATATCAAAGCATGAACAATATGTTAAAAAAAATTAGTAATATTCTCATTATATTCTAATTTAATTTATTTGGTCATCAAGAAAAAAAAGATATTGTGTCGCCCTCTATTAAAATTATGTCATTTCATTTTCAGATACAATACATTTATCTTTTTGCATTAATCTATATATTGTAACAAAAAAAAATCACAAAATCATGTATCAATAAATTAACAATATCTTTTTGCATAATTTAAATGTTATAGCAAAAACCTATAATAAAAACATTAAAACAAGAAGTAGGTGCACATATTTAGTACCTTTGTGCAAGTATGCATTTCAATATATTTAATATTCTACTATTACGGTACTTGAACGTATAACTTTTTCTTTTATCATTCATTTAGATTCGTTTATCGTAAGAAATATTATATGGAAATATAAAAGTACAACCCCTATACAAAAATATATGCATTTTCATAGGATCTTGCAATGTTGATCCGATTCTATGATTACGATCTTACAAAGCCGAAAACAATTCTAAATAGGATCCCGATCCTGACAACCTTGGAAAAAAGTATTACACTCGAAGACATGCTATTATTTATACAAGAAATCATGATTTTATTTATTAGGGAAAATGGTCTAAAAAGTCATCTAACTTGTCACTTTTTCCTTTTGTAGGCATCAAACTTTTAATTTTCCTAATGTAGTATCCAACTTTCTTAATTTTCTTATTGTAGCATCCAACTTTATTAATCATCCTATTGTATGCATCCAACTTCCTTAATCTTTATATTCGTAGCCATCCAACATCCTTAATTTTTCTATTGTCGCCTCACTTTTGCGCTTTTTTTCTTCAGTTTCCTGATAGGAAAATTAAGAAAGTTGGATGCTTAAAAAGTTTAATGCCTACAAAAGAAAAAAGTGGCAAACTTGATCCCTTTTAGGTAGGGGTGGCAATTCGAGTCGGGTTCGGGTTCGCGGGTTCGGGTTCGTGGGTTCGCGGTCACAACCTTCAACCCAAACCCGACTGCTTATATAAACGGGTCACTAATCTCAACCCTAACTCGACATTTATAACTCGAATCAACCCATATAACCCATTTAATTAAACAGTCAAAACAAGTTAACGGGTTAGTCAGGTCAAATGGGTTAAACGGGTCAACCTTTTTAAATGTATATGCAAAAGTTCAGCTGTTCAGGATATCAAACATGCTGCAAATATCATGTTACATCAACCAATGAAAATTAGGTTCGAAACTTGCTGCAAAGAGCTTACTATAATCAAATTGCATAAACTAATTAACATAAGCTGAAATACTATAAAGTTTATAACAAAATACCCAAAACACCAAAAGGTACAAAGTTTTTGCCAACATTCCTAAATAAACATGATAAATATAAAAGACATCATCATAACATTAACATCAGGTCTCAAACCATTTAAATTTTTAATATTTTTTATTTTAAATATTTTTAAAAAGTTAAACGGGTTATCGGGTCGACCCATTTAAATTATCCTCAACCCGAACCTGACCCGTTTAATAAACGGGTCAATCAGGTCGACCCAAAAATGACCCGAAACTTATTTAGCCTCAACCCTAACCTGCTAATTTTCGTGTCGGCCTGCGTCGAGTTTCGGGGTCGGTGTAAATCACACCCTACTTTTAGGCTATTTTCCTATTTATTATTATTATTATTATTATTATTATTATTATTATTATTATTATTATTATTATTATTATTATTATTATTATTATTATTATTATTCCTTTTTATATCTTTATAGTAGTTTAAAGCAACATTGTCAAGATAGAGATCCTACAATCTTTTCTCATCAAATATTACATGCACTGTCCTAATTACAAACTCTCACACTTTTGGTTCTCCTTAGCTGAGATATCAAACTTTGCTTTAAACTACTTAAAAGTATAACACCATATATGTATACTAGGCGAGTACCCGTGCCTAGCGGCATCGGTTTTCTAGCGGCAGATAATTAACGATATACGATATTGTGGTAAGTGTTTTGTATAACGTTCAAAATAGAACGTGAAAAATGATGAAAATGTAATTACAAACTGTTGTAACATGTGATAATTCAACTCTAGCAAAAATTCTTAACATATATCAAACGACATAGAAAAATATTTATTGAAACTTAAAATAAAAGATTACATCAATTATGAAATATTAACTAACAACACATGTTACTCGTCACGTAAAAATTCTTGATACACGACATTTGAGGTATAGATTCCTGCTTGACGGAACTCTTTGACCGGTTTAACCAATACCTTTGTTGTTCTACGAGATATCCCTCCGCACAATGCCACATAAAGTCGGCCATGAGAGAAAGCAGAATCGGCAAATAGACACCCACATTTGGAATTGTTTGGCCTGAGCTTTATTAATAGTCATCGCAGCTAAGGCGCACGGGAATTGTGTTCTCTTTAGTTTGAAAGGGAACATGTCGCCTTCGAGATGGAGCAAGAGGAATTCTTGGCAAGAGCACTCTAACTCCAAATAGGTCGTCCACAAAGAATCTCAAGATTGATGACATTAGGATCAAAACATTTGCATATCAACCTCGTTCCATTACATAATCCATTTGCCGGATCAAGATTCCTTAAAAGAATAATCGGGCATCCAATTTTCAAACGCAAGTAATGAGGAGGCAATCCGCTCACGTTGAGTGAGTTTAAGAATTCCAAAGGATAGACGTTATGGGTGTCGTCTTCTGCTTCATCAAAACTATAGTAAACCTTCTCTTCGCCAGGAAATCTGTCAATCAACATATCATTAATGCTGTCAACATGTTCATTTTTAGTGGATAAAATAGCTCTTGAAACTATATCAATAGGTGAATGAGCTATGGTGTGAAGAAGGAAACACTTCATTTATCAATGCATCCTTTGAGGCAACATCTTACGTGTATGGAATCGTCATGTCATCGGTATGTACATAGTCTTCATCGATGACCTCTTCAACTCCGTCACCAACTCGTAATAGGAACTTTGAAAACCATGGGTGCGTCCGTGCCCTCATGTTTATGGTTAAGCGCATTTTTGAATTCTAGACCAAAGAGGTGACATCCGTAGACTCGAATCTACAATTTGCGCTCGTGTTCCACGCCTTATGACCCAAGAAACACGTCTAAAATCCCCACCTAAAACCATTATCTTGCCGCCGAATGGAAGTCGACCCGTAATGTCTTGCATAGTTCGATCAACCGCTTCCACACCTTGCCTTTTAGCCATTGATGCTTCATCCCGGATTATCAACTTGGCTTGGCAAAGTAGCTTAGCAAGGCCACTTTGTTTTTGATGTTGCATCATCGAGTTTGTATTAAGATTGACGGGATCTTAAATCGAGTGAGCGCTTCTTCCCCTGTCATGTTATTTGCCGCACCCACGACGAAGCGGTGGCAAGTGCAATAAGACCACGAGAATGAGCGATTGGCAAGTAACGCTTTATACAAGAATGTTTTACCGGTTCCTCGGGGCCATCAATAAAAAATACGCCCGGAGAATCACCATCAATATGTCTCATGATGGTATCATATGCGGCTTTTTGATCGTTGTTGAGAGAATGTCGAGCGAGTATATCTTCATCTTGTACAACTATTGAGCACTCCTCTTGTAACTCACAAAGAACCAAATGATTCTAAACTTACATTCATGCGGTAATGTTGGGAAGGTCAAAGTCACTAAGACTCTTACCCATAGATTGTAGAATTGATGATATGTCCGTTAGAACCATATTTCGAACCCGCTCAACACTTGTACAATTTAAGGTGTAGTCTTCGAGAGTGATTCGTAATGGTCATCCCATAACTTACGAACATCTCCTCGGCTCACAAAAGATTAGAAGAGTCGCGAATAGCCTTCTAAGAGGGCGGGCATCTCGTGCATCGAGGACTCACGTGAGACAATGATATGTGATCATCACCCTTTATTAATCCCTTTCGAGGGCCGCTTCTGCGAAATGTCTTTGTACTTCACGCCATTCACCGTAAAGATATTCAAACTCGTAGGTCCTTTAACATGTTGCAAAAGTACACGAGATAGAACCGCTCTCCTTCACGGGATTAGCGGAAACCAATCTTCCTCTCATCTTCCCTTTTTCAAGGTTCCACTTGCGTGTACTCTTGTTCGGTATAGTACTTGGGGATGTCTTTATACAAGTATTGCCTCGCGTCTCGTCTGTCTTGTTCAACTCAAAAATGCCGTCAACATCGATCTCTTATCCCTTTCTTTCTCAAGAATGTCGGTCATTACATCGTCTTACGAGAACCTAACCAACCGGTTATTTGGTAGATGAACTTGCAAAGACATGACAGACGGATGGATATTAGATAAAGGAAGCCATAAATTCGCCACATAGCTTGGGTGGTGAAACATAGCGCATCTTGGAATCTCTTTATCTCATTAACGACTTGATCTCCATCTTGATCAACATTTACAACTTGTTTGTCATGACCCTTGTAAACATACTTGAAGACATATTTAACGGATTTTATACTTGAGCATACCTCCACATTTATGTGACAATTGAACATCATCAACAATTTTGGGTTATATGGAACAACCCATCTATTGTCCAGATCTTTGTTTAACGTTTACCTCAATGTCGTTGTCTCTCCGCCGATACAATGGGTACGAGTCATCTCCTTGTTGGGTTGTTTCTTGGAATTGCCTAGGATAATTCCAACGACATTTCTTTGGTTCACCTTCCATACAAGGACACTGGGTATTTAAGTGACCACAAGGACCATGAATCATGTGCTTTAGAACCAGTTGGTGCAATTCAGGATGCTTATTCGAGTCTGGAATTTCAGCACAAACAACTTTGTCGTAGTGATCGATTTGACGACTTGTGGTGAACTCATAATCAAGAGAAAATGTGCATGTGGCAAACCCGTTTTGAAACTCGATAACATAAATGTGTGAGGAAATAACGCCAAGGATGTGCTTGGTGAATAGTTGGTACTGAGATCCTCTAGTTTTGCACGAAAACTCGTGTAACGGTCCGGTCGATCCCGGGTCCGTCTGTCGAGTGATAAAGTTCGATTGTGATTTCGCCAATTGGGATTGCAAGTCATGGTAAGGAAGACATCGAGTTTACCAACATCTTGAACTAACGTCATTGCATCCAAAAATCGCTCACGCATGTCACGTGGCCTCCGATAAAAGACGCAGCAATACAATACGTTGGCTAACTCTATTCGATTGAACCTCTCGGCGTTAACACAATCAACGATTCCTTGATACAAATCTTCTCTAATTTTGATTGATTTTTGACAAAAATGCAAGCGTGAAGTCTCAAGCTTTATGTACGTATCTACCACTTAATTCTTTGAAACAATCGACCTCCAAACAATATCAAGTTATGATATGGACTTATCTGGAATTTGTAACAATAATACTCTCTCATAGCAACTGCTTTTCTACCGGTGTTGTGTTAATACACGATAGTGATGTTAAAATTTTTGTAAGCCATACACATACTATATGATACTATTGTGACTGGTATTAAACAATAATAAGTGATATGATTATAACGGTTGATTTAGTACCTTCTTCGTCTTCTTCATCATCATCGTCATCACCGTCAACTCCATTTATGTCGATGCCTTCTCTTGGTATTCGAGAATGCCATCCAGCCTCACCGTTCGGAAAGAACATTGGATAAGACAAAGGATCATAGGAAGCGAAATAAGGCTGTATTTGCGTAGGGTGTTCAGACCTTCCATACACAACGATACTTCTCTTGTATGCATGATGTTGTTATTACCTTCTACCCGATACCAAATGACCTATGTGATAATATATTTAAGTTGAGAATATAAGATTAGATATGAAATGATCAATTTAGAAAAGGCGTATAACTGTTAGAATGGTATTTATACCTCGACGCGTTGTGGGGCGGTTGTAAAGTCTTTGATCGACTTTAACGGATGCATTTAATTCAACCTTATACTTATCAAGCGGACCAAGGTTACCAAGTGTTCGAATGTCCGAACATACGGTTTAGTGCAAGAACACGTGATAATATCTTAACGATTTCTTTATCAAGATTTGGCCATTGTAGCCTGTGGTCAAGTTCGGATTCTGCGTCATAAAAGTACAACCGCAAGTACCTTGGTTGTCCGTCTCTAGGAACCAAGCGATCCATTCTATGATATATCCCCATGCGCACGAAAAGTATATACATGAGTTCCTAATGTTGTATGTTTTGTCTAAGTTTACACCCATCGATGCAAAGGAAATGTTTGTGTTATGCGCACGTATGTTTTTCCTAAACATTTTTCCTAACTCACATTGGGATGTAAATAGGTTGTATAGTTACGGAGGAATGTCTAAGGGCTTCAAAGTCGTTTTCCCTTCATACAACAAAAGTAGGAAACTCATATTGTATTTTCTTTGCTCCACAAATGACACATGGTGGTTGCTCCTTCAATACACGATGCTCTTTAGGAAGCCCATCGTACACAAAATCGTAAGGATCATCTGGTTTTGTAATTTTAAGACATGTATTAATAATAATATGATGCAAATTTTTGTAAAGAAGAACATAATATGGAAAAATAAATTACCTATGATGGTTTCATGTGCCAAGTCTGAAATATTTTGTGCCATTCCTTCCATTGTGTTTGCTTCCATGTTAGCATTGGCGTCCGCTATTTTCTTTTCTTTCGTCGTTGGTAGCGGGTTTTTTCATATTGTTTCCTTCTTTGAATGTTTGGGTCTACACCAACGTTGGTTCCTACATATGTATATAATGTGAATACATGCAGTAAAGAGCAAAAGCAATTTCATTAATGAAGCTTACCATCCATATTGGTATTGTGATCTTGATCAAATAGGGACAACAATAAGCTGGTGTCATGTGTCAAGTCAGAAAGATTTGGTGTCATTCCTTCCATTGTATGTGCTTCCATGTTATCATTTGCGTCGGCTATTTTCTTTTCTTTATGTTGTTGGTAACGGGATTTGTCGTATTGTTTCTTTTTTTGAATGGTTGGGTCTACACCAACATTGGTTCCTACATAGGTATAATGTAAATAAAGACAAGAAGAGAAAAGACAATGTCTTGAATGAAGCTTACCATCCATAGTTTGAGTGTCCTCTTGATCAAATAGGGCAACAAGATCGCTACTACCATGTCGATCATCCGGTTTGCAATTTAAAACATGTACTAATAAGATGATACTAATTTTCATAAAAAGAACATAATATGGAAAATTATTTTACCTATCTTTGGTTTCACGTGTAAAGTCACGAAATATTTTGTGTCATTCCTTCCATTTTGTCTGCTTCCATGTTAGCATTTGTGTCCGCTACTTTTTTTGTTTCCGTTGTTGGTAATAAAGCCTTTTCTTTTTTTTTTTTGAATGGTTGGGTCCACACCAACATTTGTTCCTACATAGGTATAATGTAAATACATGCATAAAAGAGCAAAAGCAATTTAATTAATGAAGCTTACCATCAATAGTTTGAGTATGCTCTTGATCAAATAGGGGCAACAGTACGCTACTACCATGTCGATCATCTAGTGTGCAATTTAAAACATGTACTAATAAGATGATACTAACTTTCATAAAAAAGAACATAATATGGAAAAGTATTTTACCTATGTTGGTTTCAAGTGTAAAGTCTGAAATATTTTGCGTCATTCCTTCCATTTTGTCTGCTTCCATGTTAGCATTTGCGTCCGCTTCTTTCTTTTGTTTCCGTTGTTGGTAATAAAGCCTTTGGTATTCTTTTTTTTTTTGAATGGTTGGGTCCACACCAACATTTGTTCCTACAGGTATAATGTAAATACATAGAGAAAAGAGCAAAAGCAATTTAATTAATGAAGCTTACCGTCAATAATTTGACTATTTCTCTTATCATATAGGGGCAACAGTATGTTATTACCATTAAAATTTTAAATATTTTGTATTTTTAATATTTTTAAAAAGTTAAACGGGTTATCGGGTCGACCCATTTAAATTATCCTCAACCCGAACCTGACCCGTTTAATAAACGGGTCAATCAGGTCGACCCAAAAATGACCCGAAACTTATTTAGCCTCAACCCTAACCTGCTAATTTTCGTGTCGGTCTCAGGTCGGGTTTCGGGTCGTCTCGGAAATTGCCACCCCTACTTTTAGGCTATTTTCCTATTTATTATTATTATTATTATTATTATTATTATTATTATTATTATTATTATTATTATTATTATTATTATTATTATTATTATTATTCCTTTTTATATCTTTATAGTAGTTTAAAGCAACATTGTCAAGATAGAGATCCTACAATCTTTTCTCATCAAATATTACATGCACTGTCCTAATTACAAACTCTCACACTTTTGGTTCTCTTTAGCTGAGATATCAAACTTTGCTTTAAACTACTTAAAAGTATAACACCATATATGTATATACGTATGAAAAAAAAATAATAATAAATAAAACAAAAATAAATAAAACAACGCGACGATTTTCTATATATCTAATATCATTTCTTTGAGTACTACCTATCGTCTCTTATATGTATATATGAGGCACTTTATTTTGCTTAACAACAAATTCATGCTTACTAAAGGACAAATCCTCACCATTCATCTAGTTTGATTTAATAATAGGGATTAACCTAAGATATAAAAGGTTAACCTAAGTCCATATTTTTTTCTTGTCTTTTTGTCTTTCTTTTTATTCAAATATTTTTGTCTTTTATTTTTAAATTCACGTTTTTTTATTTAATTCAAGTTTTTTTTTTTTTTTTTTTTTTTTTTTTTTAATTAAGCTTTTTCTTAATTCACGTTTTTTTTAAATTCGCGTTTTTTTTTTCGTTTTTAATTCGCGTTTTTCTTCGCCTTATACGTTTAAATACTTTTCATCTGTTTTCGTTCATTTTTGTCCGTTTTCATACGTTTTCGTCCGTTTTCATACGTTTTCGTCCATTTTCATCAGTTTTCTTTCATTTTCATACGTTTTTAGACGTTTTTAGACGTGTTGTTAGGTCACTAGATTTACAACACAAGCTTACTAGAAAGAGACAAAGGCGATTGAACAAGTAAACCAAACACACACACACGTTATGAGTTAGACGGTTACGCGTAGGAGTATGAGTGAAAGAATAACTTGAACAACCAACCTTCAAATGAAGGTTTACAAAGTATTTATAGGCAAGGAGCTGAGGCAACACTCCCACTCCTTCCCTTTTCCTTATTGGACATGGGCCTAAGCTTATGGGCCTTCTACATAAGCTTGACCTTATACAAACATAAAGGCCATAATAAGCTACCTATTACATATGAGTAACTAACACTTGAATTAAGGTTTAGGAGTGATTCCAACAATCTCCCCTCAAGTGTTGGTGACGAAAAAGCAGTGAAGGCGTTGATGTAATAGTAGCTTTGGCGTCTTCTGTCATTCTTCTTTCTTGTGAGAAGGAATGCCTTGATTCGAACAATCTCCCGGTGTAGAGATAGTTTTCTTTGAGCGGTTATGCTTTGGCGTCATTTTAACTTTGTTCTTTGATCATTGTTCTTTGTGATGAAAGTGATAGTATGTTGTTGTCGACATCAAGTGCGCTCAGTGTTCCTTCATTTGCACACAAGTGTCTCCACGTCATTCTTCAACATGCTCACACGCTCTTTGACGTTGGAATTCAAAGATCGATGAAGTTCTTTAAGTCTTTAACTTTGTAGATTCTTTGATTTGACGAAGAATCATTCATCGTTGTGTTGCTTTTGGATAGAACTTCCATTAGTGATGATGTTGGCGTGAGCATGAGAAGAATATGCACGATCATCCCGCTCCGAGCTTCCATAAGAAGAAAACATTTCAAGCGGTTAGTAATAAGCGGATTCCGCACTTACAAGTTTGAACTTCGAGTGTTAATAGCATAGTGTGAAAACACAACTCTAATTCTTACAAAGGCCGTTCTGAGTGAGTCCCACAAGTGAGATAAGGCGATGTAAGAAAGTACATCTGATTCGAGATGAGTCGCCGAGGTACACCAAGCATCACCTCACGACGTAGACCGTTTAAGACACACTAAACGTAATCCGGGGAGTTACCGAACCTGCCGTCGGTCATTAGATGTTGACCTGGCGGAGTTTCCATTCAATCACCGAGGATCACAATTGTGAACCTATCATAAATGTTCTCGACAGTTGCTAAAATCGTGAAGGACTCGATATTGTATCACTTTGAAATTCTTATTGTTGAATGTCAAGTGATGAAATGTCAAGTGTACCTAAGAGATCTTTTGATGAATCTCGTGGCTCTAGACTCGATAGTGCGTTTGGTTTTCTGAGCGGAGACTGGGAGAGGGTCTCCTTCTTCAATACCGGCGATCTCTAAGAGAAAGCCAATAGTTTACGTAGGGTTCCCCGTGAGAATGAAACAAGCTTCAGAGAGAAAGCGGTTTAGTGCATGCGTCCTTGGGTCCATGACGACTTTTAATCTTCAATACCGGCGTCACTAAGTGACAACCAAGAGTATATGAATTGAACCCGATTCTGCGCTAAGTTGAATAATTTGGAGGGCTATTTCTTTTCACCCTTTTCTTTGCATTTCTTTTAATTCTTCAACTCCTTCTTTCTCCGATTCTCATTTCTCCTTTTTATAATCGTACCTAAGGACTTCTAAGTACTAACTATTTGTGATGTCCTTGGGTAGATCCCTCCGGCTCTGGCGGATCATAAGACGGTTATTCCTAACCTTAGTCACCTTATCACTCCATGACTAACCCATGTTGCCATAAAACCAATTTTCAAGAAAATCTCTCAACTGGTTTGTAAATGAAAAAACATGTTTGAACCACTGTGAGAGTTTTATCTTTTACCATAAATACTCCCCCTCCACATGTGCTTTAGAGTTTTGACGGAAATATGCACGGTGTGGGAAAAAGCAGACTTTAGAATTGATCAACTCAAGATAGACAATCCCCGCGAGACAGTTCGTTGCATAGTTAAAGAGATACATTGTCGACTTTTAGGTGACAACTAGCTTTAATAACTACCTTGAAGGTGTAGACAAACCTCGAAGGTTGTCATACCGTCGAGTTCATGTCTACCAAGAGTTTCTCGAATGGTACTTTCTACTTGGACAAGTCCTTTGCGAGACATGTTTACATTACTAGCGAACTAGCTTGAAATTATTACCCGTTCCGGACAAGTCTTTTCGAGTTACTAACAGTTTAGTAGCGTCAATTCGTTGGTTAAGTCTATTATACAAAGATTCATTTGCATTTGCACAACATATTTCTTATCACATAATTTTCTCCCCCTCAAAAATGGCATATAAAATGTTATTTTTGAAAAGTTGAGAATAAATATGACCATTTCGAGTGTTGGAAGATGACCACTATGAACAATTTGTGAACAAAGTTTTAATTCAAATACTCCCCTCAACAAGTGATATAAGCGGTTGAGGTTTTGAAAACATCTGAGGAAGTACTTGTTCTTTTGAGCAAAACCTTGAAAAAATGAAAGGTTTGATAGGTTTTACTCAAAAGTAAGAAGCTTTAACTCCTTTTATAAGGATTGTGCAATTTGAAGCGTACTACGGTGTCCTTTCTTGACAATAACGGGTTGTACATCGTTATGCGTGCACAAGCCATAGACATATATAATCACACATCCAAATTTATAATGAAAGAAGCGGTTCAAGGGTACCGGAAGTCCAGATGTCGCCAGAGTGTGAATCGGGCGTTGAAAGCGGTGATGTTAATCTGGGTTGACCACCAACATAGCTTTCCAATCTTACGGCCGATCCTTCTATACAACCGTTCATCAATCATCTTGATGATCCTCCTCACATCCCTTCGATCTTGAGAATTCCATCACTTAGGAGACCCAATCTTTTGGCGATATCCTTCAACCTATAAGCCAATCCGTCCCTAACCATCTTCAAAGTGTGATCCCCAAACTTTGAAGATCACTACACGCCATTAAGCAATTTCGTTGAAGTTCACTCGCGGTAACGACGCCAAAGGTTTCTTGATGGCGTATATTAGAGCGGTTGATGTCGGGAAGATCAAATTGAGGTGGAGTTAAGTTGATACGGTCCGATATGATTCAATCTGCGGTGGAGATCTTCTACACGTTCTTTGATGACTATGCGTCGATGAATATGAGCACCGACTTGATGAATTCACGTTGTACTTGATGGAGAATTGTCTCATACGACCACGTACTTTGGCAAGGTACATGTCTTCGATGTCATTGATAGACAAATTCTCAAAGTCAGCTTCAGAGAATGCATAATCCCGTTCATCTTGCCTTTTGGCCACAATCTTCTTGAGAAAATTGTAGTCCCATTTGGTCAAAAGATCAACATGTTTGATGTCAACGATATCCTTAGTCTTGAACACTACATGTTGAGACTTCGAACTGGCGACTTATAGTAGATTCTTCTGCTCGCCAATGATGAATCCGTTACATTGCATATCGATCGTATGCTTCCTTTTGTTAGAGAACAAGTGATTAGCTCTTTCCTCGATAGCTATGCAGTTTGAGTATATGGCTGTTGGGAATGGAATTGTCAAAGCTGTAGCCTATTTCCTTGATCCATCACCACCGTGTAGAAGAAATTCCAAGTCTTTGTTGAAGAAATATCTGAATGGAATCCTAGGTTCATTTGGTTGGCCAATTGTTGGTAGAGGTTTAGACCGATCGATGTAATATGGAGGGTTGTCCCGTTTGGTGAAGTCGATGTTTGCTTCGGGTTGAGCCAATCCATGTTGTTAGACATAGCTCGACAATGTTTTCAAGGTGATATTCGACCTCGATGGCACTTCGAGCTATCTTTCCACGGTTGAAAAGCTTCATTCTTGATTCGCCTCAACTCGGATTTCGTCATCTTCTTCACATGAAACTTTTCTTGCGTAATCTTAGCATGCTCCAAAGTATTACCGTCTACGGATCTTGACCTTCATCGTGTAGGGGTTGAATTGACAAGTGTAGAAACCATTCAAATTCCTCTGTTGTATCTTCATCTAGCCATGATACGACGTCGGTCTTAGGGCGCCTTCTTCTTCTTTCTTAGGCCCGGATGAGGATCCTGGTTTACGAACTTGTTTGGGAGAGGTGGGTTGTTGTAGGGGCTCACGGACTTCCTCATCGTCACCACCCGTATACTCAAAGTGATCACCGGTTTTTGAGTCTCGGGCGGTAACTCGAATCCTAAGGTTTATTAGTAGAAGAGCTAGGAGGAGTTCTTTGAGAAGTCGGAGTCCTTTGGGGAGGAGATTGCATGGAATCTTGAATAGAGGATGATTCATCGACTTCTTTGAGCGTTGGGCTCTTTATCCTTATCCCGATCTTTGTCTTCATCTTTTCTTGAGCGTTTAGGCCTAACGACTTCTTCTCGAATGAGGACCCGAGTTGGTATTCCAATAGAGCTTCAAGCAGTTTAGCTTCGTGTGAGGCAAACGTGCGAGCTTTTCGACATTTGTGCAACTAGCGGTTCACCAATTCATCATCTAAGAAGATTGTAGATTCAATCGGATTGATGCTTAAATTCATCGGAGTTGATTTCATGGCTTGTTTGGCTAGATGCAGCAGATTTGGATACGGTTATGCAGTATACATCTCCTTTGTCGGTTTCGAACGACCTCCATAAGGAACGGTGAGTGTATCCTTTGATCATTTCGTCCATTTTCCCTTGAAGATCATCTTTCATGAGCTTACGGACATACTCCTTTTCATCTTGCATCTTGTCGAGATCATCATGAATATCTCAGATGTCGATCGGCATAGATGTCTTTCTTTCGACTTGTTTGATAGCATTCCCAATTCTTTTATGAGCATGAGATATCCAAGATCGAGTTGGCTTCTTCACTGATTTGGATGTTGATTTGGTTGATCTTGTAGATGGTGGTGGTGAGGAGTGAGATGATGAATCTAATGAGGAGGAGACATGAGGAGGCTCGGGGTCCTTAGGAGGTGCGATATCCTCCTTGGAGCAGTTGGATTGAGAAGATAATCATCATAATTCTCTTCGTTATCTTGTCCGCATTAGCCTTTTCTTCCGCCCGAGCCCGAGTTTCTTCATCGCTTTCTCTTTCTCGCCTTATCCTTTTACTGCTTCCTCAATGTTATAATCGGTGACTCTCCACAAGCGTTTGTTGTTGCACAAGAGTGGTGGCACCAGCTCCCTTATCGGGTTAATTAATCGCATCAGGACCTGGTGAAGAGTGGACACCACCACTCGACCCTCCGAGGCCACCCATTTGTTCTTGTTCAAATTCTTTAGCTTTTTGAAGGTGTCTAACTAATTTAAACTTCTTCCTGTAGGATTTATCCAGTTGCTCTTCATCACTTTCAGAGCTTGAGCTTTGATCATACTGCACAAGCACCTGAGTCTTCCTTTGCCATGTTCAACTATTGGACTTGGAGGTTTCGGTACTAATGGAGTGTCATCCTTTGCGCTTTGAGTATGTAATCTCTTCTTCGATTCAAGACCTTCCGAGTCCTCGTCAATTAGCTTTCTTTGGGGTTCGTGTTTAGGCACGGGAATGGGAGCGCTTCCTTAGAAGGAAGGTCCTTTACGAGGAGGATTCCTCTTGGGAAACTTCCTTTGACTTTCGATGCTTTGCAAGACTTCACGCACCGCCTCTTCTCGGTTCTCCTTATAGGTGTTCGAAGACTTGTCATCGAGATGACCAACTTTACCTTCTCTTACTGCTACTAGATACCTTTTGTATGTCTCGAGCTTTTTGATTTCTTTAGATAGTGGGTGATCGGGTAACACAAAGACTGCTTCTTTGTAGACGATTCCTTGATTCGGATCGATAGGGTTGGCTCACCAACATATCGTGATTATGCGGGTCATTGATCCTTTGTGGAATATCGGGATGAAGTCCAAGTGCTCTCTAGATCAACAATTTTGTGTATCGACATAGGGAATCTTTGAGCCAAGTTTCTTGTGAAATGACATCATGTCTTCCCATAACAAAGCTTCAATTTTGATGTCCTTTTGTTGATTAATGACCGAAAATTTGTAGTTCCATGAGCTTGGGATGCTCATAGCCACTATCACGACCGAGAGACCGATTTGGTGATGATGATGTGAGGGTTCTCCACGGTTGAGGAATGTTCTTAAGCTCCACATGAGAATGCTTAGAGATAGTTCTCAAGCTTCATCATAGCCAATATCAATCGAGAATTGAAGAACTGCTCCTCGAGGGTGTGGCAAAGAAGTCGGTTGGCTCGATTTAGGAATGAGAAGAACAACCGTAAGTCTCGCATGAGTGATTGTGACTTGTTTGTGATTGAGCGTCATCACACACGCACTTTGACTGTGATCCTCTCGCATTGAATTCCGAATTGTCGAATGTAGATTTACATCAGAGCAGAGTGTGAGAGCATGTTCGGTAGGGATGATTCTTTAGAATATCCAACAATGAGACAAGAAGATTACGAGCATGTGAGGGTTTCAAAGTCAACCCTAAGGTTGTTCTTTCCAATCTTTCTAGGATAGCCATTAGGGAAGATGTCGAGAATTGTGAGAACTTCGTGCATCCACATTTGTTTGAGCAACCATGTCGTGATCTCGAAATAACATTAGCCAAAAGAACCAACATATCGAAAGACATAATGTTAGTCAACGAAGGTTTTATTGTCTAATTATTGAATGTACAAAGTGTTAAAGATTGTTACGAGTCCAAAGTCACTTGTTTGTTCAATAGTCCAATGTCGCCGTGATAAGTTTCGTGAGTTAGTTAACTTTAAGTTTTAAAGTTTATGTTATCACATGTTTAACACAACATATTAAACGATTAAGTTTATTAGTGACATTATTGGTTTCGTGACGATATGATTTGTTTATTAACAAGTTTGTACACGTAACAATTCATAATGAAGGTGTATCAAGGCTTAGGCGTAGATTTGGCAAAGTTACGCGTGGATGTGATATACGGCGTGACGAAAGCTTATGCGTGGGATCCTAACTACGCGTAAGAGATGTTACGCGTGGGAAAAGGGCACCTTATGCGTGGAGAGCTTACGCCAGGCGTATAAGGACCTTCGTGTAAGGTTTACTCGTGAAGCGCACCTTATGCGTGAAGTCACTTTTACGCATATCCTTCACGGGATACGCGTGGTCCCATTGTAGAACCTTATGCGTAGTAGTTACGCGTGGATTTCTCTTACGATAACTATCTACGCGTAAGTGATCCTTATGCGTAGAGTAACAATCGACCTTGATTCCGAATTTTACAAGTAGTAAGCCTAAAATAAAATCATCATATCATCAATCTTAACATGTATAGTCATATTAAAACAGATTATGGCATGAAATATATTACACGGTTCTGGCGTGAAACACATACGCGTAAGTAAAAAAACCCTAATAGTTCAAGAATTACGCATAACAATTCTAACCATGGAATTTGCACCAAACTTTTCTCGGTAGGTCTTAGGTGTTGTGAGAGTCTATAAACCAAGTTTAACACCCAATTCTCGTTGAATCAAAAATACGAAACTCAAGACCATTAAACCCTAATTCCTAATTCGACTTAATTAGTGTTTCGGGTTGTTATAGGGCACGAAATCATTAATTCAACATGATATGAACATCACACAACAATCTTTTGACCAAAACCTTCACATTTGAAAACACCCAATTCCACGCATAAACCCTAGTAATCAAATACACTCAATTTGTATTTCGGAGTGCGTTTGATGATTAAAGAAGTATCATTGATGTTTTAAGAACGTTTGACACAACTCTTATAACCACAAACACCCTATTATGATTTGGTGTTCTTGCGCTTCGCGTAAGACACAAAGCGATGATATCTCAAGTTTGAACCGTTGGATTTTGAAAATTCAAAACCATTGCTTAAAAACTTGTTATAAACACGAAATCACTTACAAATTGATGATCCAAACACGGATTTGTCAAGCGATTATTAGGCGTAGGATCTTTTGGTGTAAGTAATAAATGTGATGGAATAGTTAGGTGGAGAGTGTTTTTATTAAAATGACTTTAACATTTAGACAGCTTTGGTCCCTCCACCTTTCCTTTTTCATACAAAGCCATTTAACTTCCATTATGGTTACCAAACAAAGATTTTGAGAAAGAAACTTGACGACACCCCCTCGACTTAAGAAAATAATGAGAGGTTATAAATTTTAGTCCGAGGAGTGTCATTTAACCAGAAAAGTTTACCACCATTGATAAAAGAAATAGCCGGTATAGAATAACATGCAAGTACACGAATGTTTTTGAAACAGTTTGGTATTAATTTTCTCCCCCTCAACACTTGATCGGAAAAAATACTGAATTTTGAAAGATTATAGTGTTGATGGAAGAAATGTACTTGCCATGTTGAAAGAAAAATAGATTAGAAGAATATTTTGTTGTTTTATCGTGTTTTATATTTTTGTATTTTGTTTTGAAAAATTATTTACAAAAGAGATTTTGGTGTTTGACGGTTTTAAGACTGTTTTAGGAGGTCATCCAATTCCTCTTGAGTCAAACACCTCATACCAATCCGGTGGATCAACTCATTAAACCTAGCGGGAGGCAAGGCTTTGGTGAGAAGATCCGCCAATTGGTGTCTGCACCAATGTATAATTCAAATGTACCCTATTCCACGTGGTCCTTGATGAAATGATAACGAAGATTGATGTGCTTTGATTTCGAATGTTGAACCGAGTTGCGAGATCGCAATGGCACTCGATTGTCGCGATACATCGAGATTCATCAAATACGTAACCATAGTCTTTGAGTTGTGTTCTCATCCGGATGACTTGAGCACAACACGCGGACATGGCTACATATTCTGCCGGTTGATGACAATGATGTACAATCCGCTTCTTTGATTGCCAAGACACGGTTTATCACCAAGAAATTATAGAGCTCTGAAGTACTTTTCCTTGAGTCTAAGCATCCTGCGTGGTCGATTAGCTAAAAGCGATTAGTTCAAAACCGAATCCTTCGGATACGGATCCCAAGTTAATGGTTCCCTTGATGTATCGGAGGATTCTTTTAGCCTCGAGAGGTGTGTTTCAATTGGTCGCGATCGATAAGGGAGCATAGATAAGCGGCAAAGACAATATCAGTGCGCTGGTAGTTAGATACATGAGAGATCCAATAATATTTCGGTATTTGGTAGGGTCTACTAATTTCCCATATAAATCGCCTAGCTTCTTGGTATGAGTCATTGGTGTGGCATAGGTGTCACGGTTTTCATTCCAAATTTGTTTAACAATTCAAGGGCATATTTGGACTAACTCAAGAAAATACCACGGGGTGATTGATGAACTTGCGATCCTAGAAAGAACGTGAGTTCACCCATCATGGACATTTCAAAATTTTTCTTCATTAGTTTTGCAAAAGCGATTGAAAACTTTTATGTGTAGACCCAAAATGATGTCATCCACGTAAATTTGAACAATTAAGATATGTGCCCGTGATATTGTATAAAAAGTTGGGTCAACCGAACCTTTGGTGAAATTATTAGCAATGAGGAAAGATGATAGCTTATCGTACCATGCCCGAGGCTTGTTTGAGACCATAAAGAGCTTTGTTCGGTTTGTAGACATGGTTCGGGAACTCGGGATCAACGAATCCATCGGTTAGATGACATAAACCGTTTTTTCATTTGTCCATTGAGAAACGCCATTTTGACATCCATCCGATATACCGTCATATTCATATGAGCATGAACGCGAAATATCCGAACAACCTCAAGACGAGCGGCCGGAGCAAAAGATTCTTCAAAGTCTATTCCTCTTCCCGACGATAACCCTTAGCAAGTAGACGTGACTTGTTTTGGATTACGTTTCCTTGACATCAATTTGTTTTTCCAAATCCATTTGAGACCAATGACGTAGACCCTGTTGGTCTTTCAACCGCCCCCATACTTCAAGACGTTTGAATTGGTTGAGTTCTTCTTGCATGGATTCAATCCGCTTATCTTTTGTCATTCGTCTTTAATGTTTTTAGGCTCAGTTAGCGATGGTGAGTGCATAAATGCAATGTTCACCATCTGTATGAAGACGCTTCTCGTAACGATGGTTGATTTGGGTTGCCAATAATATTTGCCGAGGATGGTCTTTGTCCATCTATGTGTGGAGGGTTGATTTTGGTATATATTGTGCAGTTATGAGGATTCAAATGGTTTGTTGAAGATTCTGCGACATCCGTGCAAAGCAGATTCATTAGCAAACGGGTTAAAGAACGATTTGGATCAAAATCTGCGGTGGGGGTACTTCATTCATAATATCATCACCGGTTCATCATTTTTGGAAGCGGTTTGTTCAATCATGTGGTGGAGTCAATGGTGGTGCTTGTGATGGTTGTTGTAGCAGTGTATCGGTATGAGTATTATCGGGTTGAGCAATGAAACAATGGATACACCGAGCACGTTCATCAATATCGTTCTTGAACAGTGAGCAAATAACCTTTCCATTTGTTGACGAGTGAGTGGGGGCTTTGTTCGATTGATGACGGGGTTGGGGAAGTTTAAGCGGTTGTGACCGGGTTCTAAGTTGTTATACTCGAAGCCATTTCATAAGTTCATCAAAATGAGCATGAATCGTTTCCATCACTTGCTTTGTACGACGATTCGGATCCGGTAACCTTTAGAATTCTCACAAGATCCAATAAAGACTCCAATGTCGGCTTTGGCTTTGAGCTTTCCAAATCATCACGATCATTATTTGGATAACAAAGGGATCCAAATACATGAAAGTGTTTGAGATTCGGTTTATGGTTGTGGACAAGGTCGAAAGGTGTTTTGTTGTGGCGCTTGTGATCATAGAACGGTTTTGAGTATAGCATGCGATGAATCGACACCGACAAGTAACTGAAGTTTAGCATTTATTAACATTGTTTTGCGACTTCCACTAACGTTCGGTTTAGCTCTTTCAACAACTCCGTTTTGTTCGGTGTACGTGCAATTGATGTTTGATCTTTGAATTCCCACTTTCTCATAAAATTCACGAAGGGTTTGGTTAAAAATTCGGTTCCTTTATGCATTCGATTAGTCGGCGGTGTTGCGGGCTGAACTCGTATTTTTGTGAAAGGTGATGATCATCTTTGAGCTTGGTCTTTGCTTGAAGAAAGTAGACCCAAGTCCAGCGTGTAGTCATCAACAATTACTAAGATGTAGCGTTTGCCATTGATCGTTTGCACGCGCGTCGGGCCACATAAATCCATGTGAAGAAGATGAAGCACATCTTGAGAGTCGTATTCCACCTTTGAAGGAAAATGAGCATGAGTGCTTTTCCTTGTTCACGGTGAGCAAAGGTGATCTTTTGAATCTTGAAATCGTGTGAGACCTTCAACTAGTTTGTGTCGAGCAAGGTTGGTGATGGTTTGAAAGTTTAGATGTGAGAGGCAGCGGTGCCATAGCCGAGATTTTGTTGATGTTGCCTTTGAAAGTAGCGGATGGGAGATGAAGCAACCATGTCTTGCATAGAGATAGTGTAGAGACTAGAATTACGCGAGCGACATAAGGTCATTTCTTGTAGATCACGAATGAAACAAGTTTTCTCCCTGAAAGCAACCTCCAAATCTCCATCACAAAACCGACCTCATCGAAAGCGGATTGTGGTGAGGCCTTCCACATAGTAAACCCCGCTGATTTTGATGTTCCCATTGACATAGTCTTCGTAGCCCATGATAGGCTGCAGTGATCATTCGAACTCGACGGTGCCAATGAACTTTGCAATAAAGTTTGATAACGATTGAAGGTTGCCTGTCATGTGTCGAGAACATCCGCTATCAACAATCCAGAGAATGATATGTATCACTGCGGTACACACATGCATTTACACGGATGGAATAGAGTAGATGTGGAACCCAAATGTTAGTGGGGTTCAAGCGTGTATATTAGACATACACATTAATAATTTTGGGCATCTATTTTAATCCTAATGTGTTATATATCCATTTATGCCATCTATAACTACTCTTTGCTTTTGTCATTGTGAATGGACCGGTGGTACTACATTCTTAGGAGGTGGCCCGAGCTACAGGGGACAACAATGCTTGCCTTAGAATCTAAAGAAGGCGGTCTACCAAGCCACGACTTAGAATGATTAGTGGGCCTAGAGGTATGCCGATTCTTAGGATTCCGTAAGCGAGATTATAGCTTTAGCAACACATTTGTCATGACAATCGAATTCATACTTTTACGACAAATAACACAAGGTGCATCGATGAATATCAAAAGTACTTAACGGTTTAGCATTCGTTACATCACTATTTCTATTACATTTGCCGACGCAATGTCTATAGTGGAAGCAACGTGAGTCTTATTCATAGTCCTAGGGTGTTCTTCTACTTTAGCATTCCTTATTGATCTTTTATTAGTCGCAACTTCCTATTCTTCGATTGAGTGCTCTAGGTCGTGAAGTACGGACGTTTGGAAAAGATGCAACTATTCTGTTTCGAGAGAAGGAAGCACGTTAGCAACTTGAGATTTGGCGTAGAGGATTCTAGGTTCACGATTACTAAGTGTTACCGGTGCTAATATCTTAATGATGGTAGGCGGAAGTTGTTCATACTTTCCTAACATTTCTCTTAACTTAGAGATAGTGTGAATCAAATCTTGATTTTCGAGCGAATATTACCAAAGAAAATTCATGACTTCTCTAGTGTGAGCAAGATAGTGATCAAGTTCGTTTGATGCTTCATGACGAGTCTTATTGAGTAAATCAAATATGACACCATATTCCTGTTTAACTTTTACAAGTTCATGTTCATATTTTGAGATTTGACTTTTCAAAGACACGTTTTGATCATCCAGTTGCTGAATTTTTGGATCAGAAGATGTTGACCGCAACTGAGCGATTTTCTTTTGAAAACCAAGTTGTTGATTGTGAATATCTTTTTCACACCAATTAATGCGTTTTGCAATGTAAAGTTTGTTAAGTAATCGTTTATTTTCAGTTTTTAAAGACTTGATCTGAAGCACATTATCAGTATTCTCAACGGTTACCACAGAGTCAACATTATCAGCAGAGATATAATTAGATGCATGTGGCAAAGAATTGAATAACACAACATTATGGATATCAGCACATATAACATCTTTCAAGAGTCGATCAACATTTTCTTTTTACGTTTAGTGTTAGAAATAGATGTTTCGCTTTCTCGAAAACGACCTTCATTACTCCAAGTTCCTATGAAAATCCTTTTCCCAAGCTAATGCACAACTTTTCAAATTTTTAACGTTAGGTAAAAGATTTTTCTTAAAATGTCTCTTTGTTCTCGCGCGAGGCGATTGAAAATGATCAATTTTGATTTGAGCGATATCCTATCTCATGTTGTAAAATTTTGAGGTCACCCATGAAAATGTCAAAATATCTAAGAATTTTTGATTTTCGGGTTTTGAGTTTACTTCATCGATGGAAGGTAAAGGACCATAAATTTGTGCATAATCGGTTGGGGATTAACATTAGAAGACTCGAGTGTTTTGATGATAACCCTTGGTGTGTTTGAAGAATCATTGGTGTGACAAAAGTGACCGGTTTGAATAATTAAAGGTTTGTTGTAAACAATGCTTTTAATTTTGATCGACTCGTCTTACGCATCTAATTCCTCTTGACGATGATATTCAACAACACTCATAACAAGATTATTAATTTTATATTCTGACCGAAACTTGAGTTTGGTTTGAATGTTTTTAGTGAAAGCTTTGGTTTGTAATCGGCTAGATTTGGTCCATATCCTTTTGGATTGGGTTTTAAAGTAAACTTTTCAATAGTCACTTGATTCACCATGTTTGTAAACAATGATTTTAAACTCTTTAAGTTTGTTTTGCAAGCGATAATTTCTTCAAGAAGGTCATCTACTCGATTCGTTGAATGCTTTTGTATCTGAGAACTGCTTTTGACAAGTTAACAACTCGACCTTAGCTTTTTGATTTCCCAAGGTAAGGCGTTAATTTGCTTTTTATGTTCATGTTTCGATTGTTCTATCTCGGACAACAAAGCATTCTTGAAGCGGATAGATCACGATCCGTCTCTAAATATTTTTCGTTTGATGAGATTTAGCAAAAGCGGCTTCAAAACCTTTTTACGGTTTTCTTGAGTTTTGAAAAGTTGAGTTGCATTTGTAAGCATTCAAAATCCTTGGTTAACAGATGCATTTTGCTTTTAAGTCCTTATTTAATGCATAACATTCCTCCATTTTGATTTGATGGTCTTTAATTAAGCGAGCAAAATATGGATGAGGCAACAGTTCGGCTTGTTCAACGTGAGTCACAATATGATCATTATTTAGATCCTCGAAGTACAACCACGAGTCAATTTGATTATCAAAGGAAACCATAAGGTCATCTTGATCGTCAAATATAACTACGGGTTTATTTGAAAATCGTCGAATGAGATGTAGATGACTCATTTTGAGCGATGCGAGCCGTGCGAATTCGAGATATTGGCGGAGATATTAGTTCGAGATATGATAATGGTTTGTTCGGCACTGAGACAAGCCATCGATGTCATCTATCGGGCTGTTTCACTCATGTGTAACTCATGCATATTAGCCATCAACATAACATTTGCATTGGCACGCAAGTCCTCCGATCATCATCTCGAGTCGCATCGCCATATAGCTCGTTCTTTGTTTGTGAGAGATCCACCACTTCATCCTTAGAGCCAAAGAAGAGCCTCTTTGAAATAAGCACTACCCTAGTCCTCGGCTTTGGGCATGCATTAGTCAGTGTCCTTCTCATTGCGGTTGTAGCATCGAAGACCATTCAACTCATCTTGAGCATTTCCTGTTCCACCACTTGAGCTCATTGTTATTCCTACCCATAGCATTAAACCCTTGACCACCTCCCATTTGACGACCATAACCACGATTTTGAACTTCAACTCTTCCATTGTTCACACTGATTTCGTGTATTGGATGAGGAACGAATACGATTGTTGGATTTGTTGGTATAACGACTAAAAGCATTAGCAATCATAACAAATCCTGTTGCAATGCTTTGAACGGATCGGATTCCTCATTAGTTTGACTATGAAGTGCTTGATCATTGTTGTTGTTGTAAGGAACCAATTGATTTTGTTGAGGTTCTTGTGATTGATCGTTTGGTGTGGTTGAGGCGGTTGGTTGAGTTGCTTGTTGAGGAGGATAAGTTTGTTGAGCATATAAGGCAAGTTGTTGATTTTCCGGATGTGTAGGTGGAGCAATTTGAGCACGGAGAATCCTTTCCCGGTCAACTTCCTTTTCATGAGGCTTCAAGTAATCGTACAACAATCCATAAGTAGAATGATGCATATTCTTCGCAGCGGAGAAAATGACATACTTCTCCATTCGGACCAAGACTACTCGTGAACTTAGTATTCACCGCAATTCTTGGCATGATGATGTTGTGTTTATCCAAATCATTGATGATGTCTAAAATCGATGATGATAGGACTCTAGTGTCTCTCGTGTTCAATCATGAAGTGTTCATAAGCCAAGTAAATTTTGGATTCCAAATCCTCCCGATTGAGTACGATCCTTCCATAAGAAGCGAATATGATCCCACATTTTCTATGCGTCTTTTGAGCATCAACACTCTGAAGAATTGGGTTTGGTAATCCTAAGAGGATATATTCCATTGCAAGTTCATCCGCTTCATAGTGTAGAAGTTCTTGAGGATTCAATTACAATGTGAGCAATGTTCGCTTGTTCATCTCTTGGTGGAATAGCATTTGGATCTCCTGGTACAATGACGGTAGGCATCTCAAATGGACCTTCAAGATAACCTTCTTTAAGAACTTTGCATGTGGCTTCTTCGGATCACAAAATCTAAAGAACCTTATCACCCATTAATTGTAGTTTCTGGAGTGAGCATTGGAGGTCTATCAGTGATCCACCTCATGAATTGATTGTTGGTCGCTAAAGCTTCACACATCTTTGCAAACCAAGTGGGTTCCTTCATAGTGTTCCTTGATGGATGTTGATTGAAATCGTTTGTGTAGGGTTGAACTTGAAGACTTGGCGGTGTTTGAACCATTTGTGGTGGAAGAATTGCTCCAAGTTGTGAAGTATGTTGTTGATTAAATTGTTGTTGATTAAATTGTTGTTGATAAATTGCTTGTTGTTGATTCCATTGTTGATGTTGTGGACTTAGTTGTTGTTGTCGTTGAGTATACGTGTAAGGGAAATAGTTAGAGTATGGTGGTTGAGACATGTTGATTAACTTGTGTTGGTAAAATGGATCTTTGTAGTCGAATGAACCTTTGTTGATGAAGTGTCCTTAGGCGTAGAAATCACAATAATCCAAGTAGCACTTATGCGTAAAACACCAAAGTTACGCGTAACAATCACTAGTTCTGCGTAGAATTTAGCTTACGCGTAAGTATGGAAAAGACTCTAAAGTTATGCGTGAGACACAAAGTTAGGCGTAGAAACTTTTGCGTGGGATTACCTTATGCGTAAGACTTGGCTTAGGCGTAAGATGAATCTTATGCGTGGGATTTCTCTGCGTAAGCTTTATGCTTATGCGTAAGTTTAGGTTTTATCCCAAATGATCTTTTACACTTCACGGTGCAAAAGATATCCAAAGTCGACGTATTTTCGGGCTTATCCAAGCAAGAAAACACGGAGTAAACCACGGCGAAGATCAAACTACGGATAAAGTAGCGCGTAAGATTAGGGTTTTGATACGCGTAATCTTACTCGTAAAATGATTATGCCCAAATTTGTTTTTAAACCGGATTTTGTTATGGAATAGCGTTAATAGTACCAAAATAACACAAAAGTGTGAACCTTGATGAACCAAAGCGGCTAAGCGGGTTCGCGTAGAACTTCACCCACGAAAAAAACAAGCTTAAAAACTTAGATCCACACGTAAAGGTTGAAACTTTTGCCAAAACAAGTATTTTAACACCTTAAAGCGTTGAAAGTACAAGAATCTTGGATTAAAAGTGTAAAAACAAGTTTATAAGCGAACCAAAGAGCACGTCTTCTTTACGCGTAAGACCAAAACCAAAACTTCAAAACAAAAGTGTTCACCCAACTATTTGGCGATTGATACCATTTGTTAGGTCACTAGATTTACAACACAAGCTTACTAGAAAGAGACAAAGCGATTGAACAAGTAAACCAAACACACACACGTTATGAGTTAGGCAGTTCTGCGTGCAGTATGAGTGAAAGAATAACTTGAACAACCAACCTTCAAATGAAGGTTTACAAAAGTATTTATAGGCAAGGAGCTAGGCAACACTCCCACTCCTTCCCTTTTCCTTATTGGACATGGGCCTAAGCTTATGGGCCTTCTACATAAGCTTGACCTTATACAAACATAAAGGCCATAATAAGCTACCTATTACATATGAGTAACTAACACTTGAATTAAGGTTTAGGAGTGATTCCAACACGTGTTTTTACACTTTCATACGTATTCGTCTGTTTTCTTACGTTTTCATTTGTTTACATTTGTTTACATTTAGATTAAACAACTTAAACAAGTTGATTTTGCTTTAAACACATAATTATTTAGTGTACTTTTGTTTATTATTTAAGCTGTGATTGAATTTGTCTATTTAGATGATATATTGTGAGTATATCAATAGCTTTTACAACGGATTTGAAAATATCTATGGTTGATCAGTGAAGAAGCTATGGTTAAACAAAGCACAACATCTTCATAAACAAACTGAAAAGCTCAAACACATGTTACATCACAGGTGATATCACGTGTGGTATCACACGTGATTTCACAAGTGATATCATCTGTGATATCACACATGATTCAACAAAATAGAAGAAGGCGACATATACGTGATGTTACTAGTAATATCAAATTCTCCTCCAAAAGTTGCACATCATGAGAATTAGATACGAAAAATTAGCAATAAAAGTGTGGTAGTTAGTAGTTATTCAAAAATCACAGTGATATTCGAATATCACAAAGTGATATTCAAAAATCACAAGCGATATTCAAAATATCATAAAATAATATTCGAATATCACGAATATCACTTGTGATAGTCCAAACATATAAAACGTAAGAAAGCGGATGAAAGCGTAAAAAGCGGACGAATACATATGAAAGCAGACGAAACGTGAAAGCGTAAAACACGTATGAAAATGAGCGAAAATGAAATAAACCGTATGAAAATTGACGAAAACGTGTGAAAGCGAGCGAAAATGGACGAAAACGTGTTAATAATGGACGGAAGCGTGAAAGCGAACAAAAACGTGTGAAACGAACGAAACGTATGAAAGCGGACGAAAATAGATGAAAATGTATGAAAACAAGCGAAACGTGAAAGCGAATGAAAAAACGCGAATTAAAAAAACGTTAAAAACGTGAAAAAATAAAATAAAACGTGAATTAGAAGAAGAAAAAAAAGACAAAAAAAAAAGTGAAGAAAATTAAAAAGACAAAAATAGAGTGAAGAAAAAGAAAATACAAAAAGACAATACAAAAAACATGGACTTGGGTTTATCAATTAAATTTTAAGTTAATCCCACCATTAGATTAAACTAGATGAATAGTGGGGATTTATCCTATAGAAGACCAAAATAAGAGTAGAAAAAACGTTCCTCATGTATATATATATCTTTTTTTTGTTAAAAATTTCAAAGTTTCAAATTAAAACTCCTTGCATTGTGTGTTGATTACACAAGACACGTTAAATTAAGAGTAGGCCATTTTATAGAAAAAGGGTTAAATTAATATAATAGCAATAAAATTTTCAAATGTCTGCATATCAGCATTAACCTAAGAAGTATTACAATACCATACAAACTATGCTGTTTTTGTGTTAATATGATCGTAAACTCGCTTTTTTACATGAATGTTCCACGTCATCTTTCATGTGTGCACGCCACGTCACGAAATGGTTGTGTTTGGATGATGTGTTTGCCATATCATATACTTCTGGTTGTGTTTGGATGATGTATTCGTTGAGTATCATTTATGCTTAATTGTACGATAGTATTATTTTCCTTAAATAAAAAATTAAAATTCTTGGCCGGATTTTCGTCAGTTAACTTATTATATATTGATAATGTAACACCCTCAAAATCGGTGCAACGGAAGCATACAAGTCACTGGGGTGCTACGTATTAGATCGCAATACAAAGTAATAAAAAACGGTTTTACCTTAACCGTTTAGAAGAAATTTTCATCATTTAAAAGTATAAAGTTTACATCATTCTAAGATAATGTGAAAAATACAAGCCTATAATAAAGCGGTCCCCATATATAAATATCAAAGTCGTACATGATCATCACGCCATGCCATTGCTTTGCGCTTCAAAGTTTAGCTATCACCTTTAATCCCGAAAATACATGCTAAAAAGTCAACACAATGGTTAAGTGAATTCATACGTTTAGTAGTAAAGCGATTGATCACAAGATTTCAAGTTTAAAAACAGTGGGCTACGTTGGTATCGCCAAAATCGAAAGTAGTTGTTATTGCCCTAAGCTCATGATCGAACCCTTAAGTATTCCAGTTCTGTGTTGGTGTCTACGCAGCCAAGCACTTGTAGGCATTTAAGTACCCATGTAGGTATCAACGTACCCAAGTAAAGTAGGTAGTTACGCACCCAAGCAATGCAGCTATCTATGCAAGTAAAGTAGCTACCGGTTTCTAACTTAGGCAATAATAAAATCAGAAGAACATTCATTTGTAAACAATTGTGATCATAGAAAAAGTAAATAGCATGTATTTTCCCCCATGGAGTTTATAAAAACAATTAAAGTAAAGATGGGGCTATGAACTTACCTTGAAGCAATAGATCATTTAGCAGAAAATAAGGAATTAAGAGATATTGCACAACGATAACCGAATGGCTCGACCTATAAGATACGATTTATCTTAATGCTTATGACACGCTAAAATAAAGTAATGAAATTGAGTTCTTGAAGGATAGTTACATCAACACGACACGTTGATAAAAGATTTAGTTTCTTAAGTTTTAATAGTTTGGTGGTTGGTTAAATAAAATAAATCGAAAGAATAAGTCAAAGTATGTAACATATACACCTTTATCAAAATAAACAAGTATATAGTTCGCAGCATGAATTATATAATAAAGATGAACATCCCAAAATAATCAAAGTGTATATAATACATGGCATGTATTATATATAAGAAGGAATGAGAAAATAAAATAGTCAAAGTATATAATACATTGCATGTATTATATAAGAAAATCAGAAAATAAATAAAACACTATAATTCGACACGTTACCGGAAACCTCAAAATGATGAAATAAAGTGTTTCCATTTAAAAGAAAATATACGATTAAGTGTTATAAAATAAATAAAAGAAGTTTTAAAAGTTTTGTAAATTTTTATATTTTTCGTCTTTTTGTCAGAATTTGTGAAAAGTAAAATTTTGTGAATATATTCTAAGTATAGAAATTTTAGAAAAATTTCTGCATGACCCGTTCGTATATAGGACTTTCCATATTTTTCAAAATTGCCAATTAACTAATGAAAACTATCCAACAAAATCACAAGTATCAGTTTCAAAAATACATACTTTAAAATATCAATTTGATACAATAACGGACCCGAGACGCCCCTTTTGGTTCATCAATACCAAAAGTGCATAGCCTGGAGTTGCTCTTAGTTTCTAAGAATGAACTATATGGCAATTGTTGCGTAATTGTTATAGCTGACACCAAACTTGAAAGTATGGAAGACATCAAACATTACACAATAGATATTAAAGTTTACGGATTTTTAAAGAGCATATTGTTGTTTGTATACAATAATGTTGGTTTAATTGAGATGACACTCAATACTAGTCATGGTAGGATTTCATCCTTGTTAATGGCCATGTGAACTAGTTGTGCTTAACTAAGAGTACAGTTGCATTATACATTAAAGAATAAGAATACTTTAAACTTTAAAATGTTTGAAAGTTTAATTGTTATAAATTGGTGGTAGAGGATGTCACACACTATGATGTGGCAATGAACTTCACTAATTAAATTCTTGAAATAAGTATTCTCAAAATTGCGATAGATCAAGTTGGTTGATTTATACGTTCTCAACAAGTATGATTGTCATAACTTGAGGCATAATTCATCAACTAGAATTTTTATGCATTGATCTATTTAGTATTTATATAAGGGATGTTAAACAATTATTACAACGAATTAAAATACTTGGTATGTTTGATTTTATAATATATTGTATCCTATATTTGCATGTTTAATCCGTGAATAATTTAGTTATTCTAAATAGTCCGTTGTCAATTAATGATATGGGATTATCATTAAATTAAGACACATCGAGTTTTAGTATAATATACTTAAAAGTATATTGATGCGTTGACATGCCAATTTTACATGATATTCAATGGATTGAATATAAGACTTATTCCAATTACATGATTGTACTTTATTGATCTTCTATGAAGTAAATCATGAAATAGTTATCCTTAGACTTGAGATACCAGAAAACTATCATGGATGTAGTGCGTTTTTGTAAAGCAATTTAAAGCTATACGTAACTGGCAGTTATAAGGATTGTTTTCAGAAGTATTGAAAAATGCATGGGTTCTGCTTTTAGTCAATAAAGAATTTGTTCTTTCAAATTCGTTTTGAATTGGGCCCCTCATAGGATTGACAAGATGTTTGCATGGCCATGCCCAAGATCTATCTAGAATACGCTCGAAGATTTGATAATCTTGATCAATCATAAACATCGAGACGGAATAGTTAAATAAAGGAATGACTTAGATCCATATCTTTATTTAACATGGTATTACTAACAAAAGGATAATAATAATAATGATGAATCATTAAAAGGTTTTCCAGGAGACCTTGCTCGAGTTGTCTTTGGAGGCATTGGCGTATTGCTAGACGTTAACCAATGCCATTACAATATTAAGATATGTCCAGTGGGAGTATTAGTTTTATGGACGATAATTAATATGTATATGTCAGAATCGAACTCGAGACTACGGGATTGCACACTTTACGTATGATAATTAAACTTTAATAATTAAATATAGAATGTTGTATTTGATTATTAATTACAAAAAACGACTAAAGACCATTAGTAATTAATGAAAATTGACTAACGGATAGAAATAAGGACTATAGATGAAAATAGAGGTCAAGGAGCTTCCGAAATCCCTTGGGGATTGATTGGTTGATCGGTTGGGCTAGGGGAAACCCAATCCCACCCTAACTTGTCTTCTAAGTTTGTCATGCTATAAATACAAGGCTAAGGGTTAATTGTTTTATATATCTTGTACATACAATAACCCTAAAACTTGTGTTCTCTTTTCTTTGGGTATTGCCGATCGTACAAACACCATTAAAGGGTCGATCGGTTTGGTTTTTCAAAACCAAATCGTTTTGTGTTTTCTAAGCTAGTATTTAATTTAATTTCTTTAATAGTACGTGTGTACAAGAACGTGGTGTAAACACACTATTGTTTACATCTTGGTTTGAATTGAAAAAAACGGTAAGGATCAATTCTTTAATCCATATAAATCCTAATTAGGGTTCATCCTATTAATTGCTAGCTTGGAATTGCAAGAAGTACGCATACTATTTATTTTTCAATTAGTTAATTACATGTTATATGATCCTCACGCTTCCGTACTTGATTTGATGTTTATGTGTTTTAATTTATGATATGTCATATTATTAAACTCCAACAAAATCTTGGCTACAATTTATTTTAGTCTAACAAATTAATAAAACCTATTGCTACAATTTATTTAGACATAGCTCTTCCAACAACTTTTTTATTAGATTAAAGCATGTACCCCATTTGTGTATATATATATATATATATATATATATATATATATATATATATATATATATATATATATATATATATATATATATATATATATATATATATATATATATCATATATAAATATATATATATATATATATATATATATATATATATATATATATATATATATATATATATATATATATATATATATATATATATATATATATATATATATATATATATATATATATAAAAAAAGTGAAAAAGTGAAAAAGTGAAATAATCAAATGAGAGAGAGAGACATATGTAAAGGCATATTTAATACTCTCTTATCACAACTCACTCAAAAACACATACAAAATGCTCCCATTTTCCACACATCCACAAAACCCCTCCACCACCGGACCACTACACCACCGCATATCGTTAATTGTCTGCCGCTAGGAACCGCTGCCGTCAGGCGCGGGTACTCGCCTAGTATATATATATGTATATATTCCCTCTAACTTTATTATATTGTTTCTTTAGTAGCAGTTTTTATAAGTCTGAGACTTCAATCATGTCCATGTTTCTTTAACCTTCTCAGAATCTCAAACAATAAAAGCATAATCACTCAAGTAAGTACTTTATCGGTGTATCTTGTGTTTTTTTGGGGTAAAAGGTCAAAGATCCGGTAAATATATTACTTCAAAAAACGTTTAAGTACAAAGGATATGGGTGAATCCCATATCTCAGTCCGTTACATAGGCGGAAAAACTTAAATAACAAGATACTTCCTATTTTTTAAACAAGAAAATAAACCACTACTCAAAAGATAACATTATACACCTATGAAAACAAAATTACTTCCTATCAAGGCATTGGAGCTTGATACCTTACGTGTCATAGAAATCATCCAAATTCATTGGAAGATCGTAGACCTGATCCACATAGTCATCATAATCATAGTCATCATAATCATCTTCACGATCATGACCACCACCAAAAGGTTCATTGACTCATCAAAAGTGTTCACAACCTTCTTTTCATCACCGCCGGAATCAACAATCTCTCCCACCTTAGAAATGGGTTAACCTCTTTGTAGAAGAAGTAGACGAAAAATCATTTTTATTATCCGGATAATCAACCTTTTTTAATAGGATTACCATCATCATCCACAAGAGTAGCTTTCTCATCAATAAAAAGCTTTTCAAACTCCCCAGTTTTCTCAACAATAGGAGTAGAACCAACCTCGTTAGCTTCCATTGAATCACTTAGAAGCGGTTCATGCAATGTATTACTTGTCTTTGGAGACTCATTCTTCTTTTCTTCCATTGTACTACCAACATCCACATCCTTATTCACTCCCTTAGTAGGAATACCAAAGTTATAAGTATCATCCATACTAAGAGCATCAAATTTATTGAATGTAGCAACTTTTGTTCCACTCGCACTAAACACATCAGCAACTTTTTTCTTAATGACATCGACTTGCTTAAGTTCAGCTCTTGGGCTGATACTCTGATAATGTAAGTGAAGCGAAGCACAAAAACACATACACAAGTATTTAGAAACTACACAAACACAAAAAATAACTAAATAATTTCACAGTACCCAAGCACAAATACACATATACAACTACTCGAAAACTTCACATGAATTACACATCGACCCTACTGTGGTATTTGTTTTCTTGACACAATATTCGTACCTAAGTAGATGAGTTATTTATTTTCTTGATTGAAACAACAAAGGACTGCAACGAGAGGACCACTAAATTAACGCCAAATGCACTAGGGTTTCGATGGATGTGAATTAGAGATACTTGCCCTAGTAATAATAGGCGCAGGATTAGATTTCGTATCGAATAATGTAATGGTTTTAAAATTTTGAACTAGAATTACACTTTACATTTGTTAAAAAAATTAAACTTTATATTTCGTTTATGCACAAGTTGTTAATATAAAAGTAGAAAAATGAGTAATACATGTTCTATCCAAGTCCAAATTTCATTGATTGTGTTTTTTGTGTTGGATTTTTTATAAGTTTACAATTTATGAAATATACCTCATGAATATAAAAGTTATAAAATCAAAATATATTATTATTGTTAACGTAACATCTCGGGACAACAATATTTTTTTGTTTCTTACAGCCTTGCAGGCTCACAACTTTATTTTTGTAATAGGCTCGAATTCGAAATAATATGGACATGCGAAGACTTTCTAGCAAGTCACTAACGTGTAACAACTTTAACATGAGAACGCTTATAGTGCAAAGTAATTATTTTTTGGGGTAAAAGGTCGGTAAGTATGTTACTCCAAAAAATGTTTAAGTACAAAAGATATGGGTGAATCTCATATCTCAGCCCGTTACATAGGCAGAAAACTTACATAACAAGATACTTCCTATTCTTTATACAAGAAAATAAACTACTACTCAAAAGATAACATTAGACTCCTATGAAAACAAATTACTTCCTACCAAGGCCTTAGAGCTTTATACCATACGTGTCATAATAAGCATCAAAATTCCTTGGAAGATCGTAGACCTGATTCGCATAGTCATCATAATCATCTTCACGATCATGACCACCACCAAATATGTTCATTGACTCATCAAAAGTGTTCACAACCTCCTCTTCATTACTATCGGAGTCAATAATTTCTCCCACCTTAGAGAATGGGTTAACCCTCTTAGTAGAAGAAGTTGACGGAAAATCATTTTTATTACCTCGATCAACCTTTTTAATAGGATTACCATCATCATCAACAAGAGTAGCTTTCCAATCAATAAGAAGCTTTTCAAACTCCCCAATTTTCTCAACAATAGGGGTAGGACCAACCTAGTTAGCTTCCATTAAATCACTCACAAGCGGTTCTTGTGATACATTACCGGTCTTAAACCCAACCTCATTTGCTTCCATTGTACTACCAGAATCCATTACGTCAGTAGGAGTGCCACATTCATCAGTATCGATCATATTAAGTGCAACAAAAGATTAGATGTAGTAATCTTCGTCCCACTCGTACTAGCTACTTCAGTGGCTTTCTTCTTTGTATTATCCACCTTCTTGGCTTCAGGAGAAGGCGCTTTAGAAGGTGTTTGGGTTTAGTGGAAAGTAATTATGGCATCAACTTACTGTAGTCCACAAACGCATTATGTCTAGCAAGACGGATATGATAATTATGTGAAATATTTTAAAATCTTGGGCTTGGTTCGGACTTGACTCCTTTTTATGATATTTCTAAACGAGAAAAAGCTCAACTCTAGCTCGGCTTGTCAAGTACACTAGGCTCGAACTCATTTATTTAATTTAAACTTTTTATATATAAATAAACATAAGTTCGTATACAGTTATATGCATATGAATTATGTTGATCAAAATATTGAATGTTTTGTAAGTAGGCTAACGACATTGGTTTTATGGGTTCGGAAGTGCTCATATCATAATAAATAATTATACGACTATAAATACGTGAGCCATGGGGTCACACACGTATACACAGAGGTATCATTATTTATAATTTATTTAATGTAATTATAGTAGTTACGTTATTATATTAGTTAACTGTCTTAGGATCGATTAACGGCCGTTTAAGTAATTCTTTAGAGTTTAGACTAATTAATTAATTAACGGGGTGAATTAGTAAGTAATGGACTTAATAATTAGGTTGGACAAAAAACAAATAGGAAGCTCATATGGTCCATGATGGCCGGCCATATGGAGTAAAAAAGGGAAGGGAAAACACAATGTAATTACTAAGTATTTTGATGAGATTACAATTCATTCTAATCCATAACTTGAAAAGAAAGAAAACTATATCCTCTCCTTTATTCTCTCTCATGATCGGCCAAAACTCACCCTATCTTAGGGTTTTCGATTTTGGTCATCAAGCTTGACAAAACGGTTGTACAAGGTGAGATCAAGAGATACGCGGGACTAGCATCCGGTGATACACGAAGACTTGTAGTGTGGATACACATAGTGACAATCTACTTTGATTGTTTTAAGGGTTTGGTATGGATTCATATGGAAATCAATGTTCATGGTTAAGCTTCATTAAAATCAACTGATCACGCTTCAAAAGTATGATAATTTTTATTGTCATAAATCAATTTACGCATCATATGGATCCAATGTTTAGTGAACTTTTCCGATGCTATTTAAATATTTTTAAATGATTTACATGTTAAATCACCAACATTATGGATCTTATTAGTAAACAAGGTCACTTATTTAATATGCCACAGTTACCAACAAACGCATTGTGTCTAGTAACTAAGATCAAGACATTATTTATGTCTCAAACATTTTCTTTCAATATTAGCCGACGTTTGGGTGTTATCTATGATACACTACTCTTAGGCAAAACACGGGTTGTGGATCTACGAGCATATACTATAAGAACTCTACGATAGGGATGCTTACGTGAAAGTAATAGCGTGCTCGTGGGTGACCGGGAGTTTTCAAACTTGTTCCATAAAAGTAAAGTAGTGAGGCTACTTACAAGGTGGATAATATTTTAAATTGAGTAGGTGGAATGTTACAAGTGGTAACAGAGCAACCTTTAATCGGATTTGAATGTGTTGCGCTATTTAATGAAAATATTAAGTTTTGTTGAGAGAAGGTAAGAGTGATTTATCATAAAGATAACCATCCAAACATTGGCTAACACACATTAAATAACATAAGTAGGGATGTAAACTAGTCAAGTCACTCGTTAAATGTTCGTTTAAGCTCCACTCGTTTCGATATGTTACCACTTGTAACATTTCATCTACTCAGTCAATAATATTGTCCGCTTTGTATAAAGGCTTGCGACTTTGCTTTTATGGACCTCGTTTGAAGACTTCCCAGCATGTCACCCACAAGCACAATACTACTTTCACGTGAGCATGTCTAATTGCAGAGTTCTTATAGTATATACTCGTAGTAGTCCACAAAATGTGTTTTGTCTAAAGAGTAGTGTATCATAAAGATACCCATCCACACATCCACTAATACATAAATGAAATGGTTGAGGCATAAATGATATCTTGAGCTTACTAGACGCGACGCATTTGTTGGTAACTTCGGCGTATCTAATAGGAATTTTGCAGGTAGGCGTGGTCATGCAAAAGTAGTAACTAATAGGTGACGTGCTTTACTGATAAGGTCCATAAAAGCAAAATCGTAAGCCTATCTACAAAACATAAAATATTGTGGTCTTAGTATGTGATATTATTCATGATCAACGATACAAATTCTTCCGTGCCTAAGATGACCTGGTGAGCCATTGTAAATGGTTATGTTGGCCGCAATGGACATGATTTACTGTCTCCGCTGATATATGGGTTAAAGCACTATAATTCTTAGACATGTCAAATAAACTTAGGGCCCGTTTGGTTTATAGATGGGTTTATGATTAGAATTTGAATTTGAATTTAAATTTGGTTTAGCATTTGAATTAATTATAATTGTTTAAAATATTATTTATTTTGTAATTAATTATAAGAGTAAAAGACAAAAAAATATATTATTAAAAAACATAATAAGAGAAAGAAAGAGAGAATAAGTGTAAATATAGCCCACATGATTTTACTAAAAGACAAAAACAAACCAAACATTCATTTTTTACAATGAGTCTAAATCCTTTGCCAAAACCCTTCAACCAAGCGGACCCTTATACTTTGAAAAACAGAGAAACATATATGATAGAATTAATTGATCATACATGATTTATGATGATTATACATCATATTACAAGAACTCGCAACTCAAATTAAAGCAAAATCATCATGTTTGTGATGTAAACAAGAAATTCGAATAAATAACACATTTATGCAGAATAACACACTTATGGTTCCAAGAGAAGAAAAAGAATGGATAAATTTACTTGTACTTGTTAATAGACATTAAAGCTTTCTTATCCCTGTGTTCTTTAGTTGGCAGCTTAACATTTGTGGCTAACCCTAAAGCTTTGAGAAACATTATTGTATACCAACAAAAGTCGATTTGCCACCATTCTAACCCATGTCGAGCTGAATATTCGAAAGCATGATGGTTGTTATGCCACCCTTCACCAAAAGTAACCAACGCCACCCACCTGTATACGTACATATATGAAAGTTAAATATAAAGTGTCAAATATTTCTCAATCCATTGAGTTTTTAAAGTTAGTAGTTGTGTACCAGTTATTCTTAGATAGATCATTTGTGTTCCAGGTTTGATTTCCCCATACGTGACAAGCTGAATTCACTAGAAACGTCACATGGTAACCCCATGTGGTAGCAACACCCTACACATGCATGCATAGAAATTTCAATAAGCTCAGCTCATTATTTGCTGTTGTAAGTTAAAACTGTTTGCTACTTTACAAGGACAACAATTCTCACATGTAACAATTTGAAGTACAATTCATCAAAAATATATTTATATTGTCCCGATTTTTCCCTTTGAATTCGTATCAATGAAACTAGCCATATATTTATTATAAATTTATCCAAAAAAAATATATATTTTGGTGGTCTCACAGGCAATTGATGTATATTAAACTTTCATATTTATATACATGTATGTAGTAAATAGCAACGTATTACCATCATCCATACGAGATACGCAAATCCTCCAAGAGCATAAATGACGGTCGCGTATACAAATAAATGGTACATATAAGTTCTTCTAATGAACCTATAAAACACTTGACTCTTTAAATCTTCTACATTATTACGTTCTTGAAACTGCAAAGAATAAAATCAACTTAAACAAGATAATTAGTACTCAAAACAACTTCCGTATTAGAGTGCAAATGTATAACGTACCTTTTCAATAATGTAGCCAGTATCAAAGAGCCAACCCATATGGCTAAACCAAAACCCGAAGATGGGAGAGTGTGGATCTTTCTCAGATTCAACGTATTGATGGTGAAATCTATGAATGCTCACCCAAAATATTGGATCCCTCTACGGTAAATTACAATTTAGTTCATCAGAGGAAGTGAATAATACACATTACATCAAACATAATACATTTTTGCATTAAATGTAAACCCTTAAAATAACATTTTTGACATCACAAATGATACAGCTCCATAACTATAAATATATGAAAGTAGAATAAAAATTAGTATCTATACTGTGTAAATATTAATTAGGCGACTATCCGTGCATAGCAACGTGATTTTATAGCGGCAAAAAATTATAGTTGTGATATTATGGTTAAGTGTTTCGTGTAACGTTTATACATCAACATAAAACAATCAAAATGTAACTGAAAAATGTTGTAATATGCGATAAATAAATTAAAAAACAATTTTTAAATATATCAAAAATCGTATAAAAACATTTTGTGAAACGGATAACGAAACATTACATCAACTTTTAATATGGTTTCTTATATAATAGAGTTTGTGGATGATTAAAAATTATTAATGTTGGATCAAATAAAAAAAAATCTCTTTTTCTTAGAAACTACATTAAAAAAAGTTGTCATGCAAATTTTGAAATTTTCGGTAGGAACATTGTTAAGGCAATTATTGATAAAGACTACATTGTTTGAAGTTTTATGTGGAAAAGTAAATAAAAGATTAAATTGAGTTTTAAAAAAGTATTTTGAGTATTGAACATTACCCACTTTTAAAGTTTTGGACTTTTTAACAAAAACATTTTTGATTTATATGTAATGGAGATGAGAAAAGTATGAAAGTTTATTTAAGTTATTATCTCACACTTTTAAGTGCTCTATGAAGATTTTTAAGTGTGATGGTTTAAAGTGATCCACGTACTGTGCATACTTCTTCGTAAGGTACCTATATAAAAGTTGTTAATTTGGCCAAACTGTTGTTGTAGTGATTACATGCATGCAAGAAATAAAAAGATACCTGGAAAGATAGGACTCCAAGATAAGCAAAGATGTACTCGAGCAACTTAGGCACCTTGAGACTACGGTGTGCTAGAATACGGTGATATGTGAGAGTTACACCAAAAAGCCCACAAAGTATATAACGCACAACTCCTGCCCAGAAAGCACCCCAGGTGAAAGTAAATGGCGCGAAAAGTGCAAGTATATGGATAGCTAAAACCCCGACAGCCATGTGAACGTCGAGCATCCTCCATTTACGTCCCCATAAAAGGTTCCTCTTCTTTGTAATCACAACATTAGAGAGAAATATTTTGCCATATTCCAACTCCTTTACACCATTCGAAACTGTGACCATTATTTTTTTATTATTATTATTGTCTTATGACAATCAAAATGGGCGTAGGATATGGCATTTGTCTGTTGGGAGTACAAGTATTTATAGGAAGGCACATGATCAAATTATGAGGTTTGATGAGGGTATTTAATGAAGATGAGCATATGTCTCATTCTTTTAGCGGCTATATGTATATAGAAAACTAAGATGTTAGAATGAGTTACACAATAGAAGATAAAGAATTACAAAAGAAAACTAAAAGCAACTTTTTTACTTGCATTACTAAACCAATCTAGCAGGTCTTATTAAATTTGAAATCATTGTTTTTTATTATAGATACATGGTATATTAGGCAAATTTGCAGTTACTTGTGTTACAACTACATAAAGTTCTAGCAAAAAATACTTCTCTCCCTCGAAGTGGCGACCTTGGAGAAAAAACATATTCCTAAATCGGTTCAATCTTCATTCGTTTTCTCTTCAATCTTTATTATTGTTTGATATTAACTGTTTAATCAATTGTCTCAAGTCCTATCAATTCAATTTCAATCAATTAATAATCAATTGGTTACTTTTTGATAGGAAACGAATCTCACCGATTTTTAGAGGTTGTTTTAATTGATTTATTAATTCGTTGGTGGGGGATAGATGTTGGTTAACTCAATTTTTCTAAACCGTTTCTAAACCTATATTCTAAACATATATTCGTTGGTGTTGTTGATTGTTAAAACCTTCTAGGGTTTTCTTAGGCGGTAGAAGCTAGGGTTATATATAGTGCTTCTTGTTTCTTGTTTTGGTTCGTATGTAGTAAGTATGGAGTATGGAGCGGGGTTTTCTGAGTTCGGGAGGGAGATGTGTCAAACAAAAGAAGGGTACGTATATTGAGTGTACAGTGGCGAACAAGGATAACAATGATGATTCTGCTAAGGATATCACGAGTTCTAACGTTAGTAACGACAATCATGTTAGTGTGACTGAGGAGGACACATGTTCAATAGCTACAAAGATTCGTGATATGGACCGTCAAATGCTTGAGGGTAAGCTTGTGTTAGTGCGTGATGATGGGATACCTTTAAAACCTGTGAATGCTGATACTCAAGCTATTAATATGGAACCGTTTCCATGCTTGTCAAACACGTTTAGTTCCCGTAACACATCCTCTAAAGCGGCTATTGTTGGTGATAAATCGAATGGTATGGGGCATGTTTCGAATGCTGATCGTTTAAATGGTGGGCCAAGTAAGAAAGTTGCTAACTTCGTACCTTAATTGCCCCGGCTGGTAATGGAGCTGATTTCCTACAGGTCAAATAGCGTTTTGAGAACTCGGTATATGGGTTCTTTCTGGGTAAAAGAGTTGTGTATCATGTGGTTGAAAACTATGTAAAGAATGCGTCGAGTTGATTTGGTCTTTCTCGGACTATGATAAATTCGAAAGGTATTTTATTCTTCAAATTCAAGTATAATAATGGTATGGAATCAATGCCTAAGAATGGACCATGGATGATACGTAATGTTTCATTGATTCTTCGCAAGTGCTCTCCTTTGGCGAATGTGTCTAAGGAAGACTTGAAAAGTGTATCCGTTTGGGTTAAACTCCATGATGTCCCTATCACGGCATTCACGGAGGATGGATTGAGTGCTATTGCTAAAAAACTTGGTACCCCATTGATATTAGATAACTATACAGCCTCTATGTGTATGGAATTATGTGGTCGATCTAGTTTCTTGAGAGCAATGATTGATCTACATGCAGATGTTGAATTGAAAGAGAACCTTGTTGTGGTTGTGCCGAAAATTGAAGGTAATGGTGTGACAACGGTAATTTTTAAAATACATTTTTAAAATCGTAGCTATTTTTGATTATTTATCATTTGCAGTATTATTCGGGGAACCTGAGAATTTAGCACAACGCGTATCGGCATGAGTCTTGACCTAATATTCGTTTGTTATTGATTTTTATTATTTTTGTGCAAAGTTAGTCGTGTGACTACTTGATTTTGTTGTAAAAATTATTCTGAACGCAAAGGCGTAATTTTTGTGTTTTGAATCGTTCATTATCAAGCCTAACGTGTCATGAACCTCAATTTATAAAAGATATAAAAAATTATGCATTTGGCCCTGGGGTTATTGATACGCATAAAACGCGCGTTCGGGGTCAAAGGAAACTTCCTTTTCTTCGAGCAAGTTTTTCAACCACCTAGACAGTGAACCTAATCATTGTAGTGTAGTAATAGGGTAAGCCTCGGGATTGATATCGTTCTCTAGGGGAATAGGAATGCTAGTAAGAAATTACTATGCTAAGGTTGGGGTTGAGGAAGATTATTTTTTATCTTTTTTATATTTTTTAGAAAATTGAAAGGTACGATCTCGGGGTATTGGATTTGGGGGGTGGTACTTCTACTGATTACTCTACTTATCTAATTATCTAATCTAAGCTAAGGGGTAGTCTATTTCTATTGATGTGTGCTCGTATGATGATTAAAAATGTGTCTACCTAGATACTATTACTCCCTAGTTATCTTTTATTGATGGTTGAATTGTCACGTCCTTATTCTTAACGTGTTGTGTCTTCTAAGGTCGTAGGGTATGCTTTTCTACTTAACTCTTTGAGAATACCTTAAGGTTATTCCCTAAAAAATCTCTTGGATTCATAAACTAACTCGAAGGTTATCTTTTGATTTTTAGCCTACAATTACTCTAGGTGATCATAAACTAAGGTTCACAAAGATTACTCAAGCATTAAAAACACAGCGATGGCCTATTGCAATCCTAAGCCAATTACAATTATGATAAGAGACAACCAATCAATATTCAATAACTATGTTTCATAGATCTAAGCAAACACACAAGTAAATTAGCCGAACATGTTAAACATGCAAGCATACACACATACAATCGAAGACATAATAAAATCAATGAAGTAAATAACTTATCTTGATGTAAAATAGGGTATGAGAACCCTAAGATACTGCTCAAACCGGACAAAAGTCATTTTTGGTTTTTACTCCATAAATCTACCTCTCCAAAAGTCTGAAAATTTGAATTCTATATATAGAGTTACAGCTGCGACGGCGTCACCTTTTAAATGTGACGACGTCAGATCGCCGCCATTAGGGTTTTGTCTTGGCCAAGTCAACTTTGGGATGGCATCACATTGTGGTTGTGACGCCGTCAGCTTCAACTTCTGACGCCGTCTGAATATGGCTCTAGGCCGTCTGAGGGAAAAGGTCTTCGTGACGCCCTAGTCTTCAAAGCCTGATGCCATTAGGTACAAAATAGCAATTTCACTCCTGAGCCGTCACAAATATAGGGACGGCGTCGCTCTTTGTTTGTGACGCCGTCGGGTGCACTTCCAGCAGCTTGAGTGTATTGATCTTGACTTTGGCCATTTTCATCACATATTCACGCCTTTTCGTCCCAAATAAGTGTCATTCCGAGATTTTGCCTTCAAGAGACCTAAAAGTGAAAAGGAGCGAAATTAGCGAACGGATATAAAAGTGGTCGATTAAGGGCTTAAATGACCCCTCAAAAGTGTACGTTTTAAATCTTTGTCAAATATCCCACACTTGGTATTTGATTGTCCTCAAGCAAATGTGCTTTTGGCCAATCAATTTATAAGTTAGGGGGCATGAAGCATTGGTTTAGAACAATTCATAACAAGTATAAGCCCCGCAAAAGTCATAACAAGCACGAAAATTATATACTAGCACCTCACAAGTGGTTTTTGGATACTCTCATCTCTCGGGTGTATATGAAATTTATCAAATTGGAAATGGAAGATAAACACTCATTAACCGGTCACATTACATAGATTACCATAGGCTTGAGACTAGATCAAACCTCCACCGCTTTGGCGTAAGCACCTAGGAAAACTATCTAAGAGGTCTTTTAAAGGGTTGTAACGTTAGGCTTACGGTAGGGAAAACAAAGGGTTTGGTTGGATGGGCGATTTAGTGGTGGCAAGTCAAAAATCTTTATGTTACAAGCATGAGAAGAATGGCGTTGCTAAGCCATGACTCGACTCTCTAAACTCTAGATAACTTTGAAACAAACAAACATAAATATAAAGATAGATGTAGAATGGTAGCCCGTATGCTTTTTCTTTTTTCTTTTTTTTCAACACTCTTTTTTTTCGATTTTTTTTCCATTCACTTTTACTCTACCATCCTCTACGATAACATCAAAATATAAGGGATTTATAGGCACATCCCTACACTTGAGTTTTTATTACTCTAACACTAATTTGACCCGAATTGAAAAGATAAAAACACTTAGAGTACATTATTACGTAAATAAAGGGAATTTGAATTTAACGTTCTTTCCCGTCACTCCATAAAATTTAACTTTACCCACGAGTCCCAATCGTCCCAAAACTGTGTACAAAGGATATGACTCGACTTAGCAACTTATGCAAGTAACTAGATAATTGAACTAAGGGTTTAGTATGATAACAATAATGCACTAAAAGTAAGTGCATACAAGGTAGGCTAAGGCGATTTGGGTGTACATTTAGGGGTGGATTGTAAACAATGCTCTTCATAGATATTCCAGAAAACTGAAACATCACGAGAACCGCGAAATGGATAGGCTCTGAGGGGTTAACTAGGGGTATCCTGTACTAAAGATGAGTAAATCGCAAGGGTGTGGGGGAATTACTCAACCGATGTGGAAGAAGTAATTATAATACGGGTATCAAACAAGGGTTATCTTAATGCCTCTTATCATTTAGTTATTCCTAACTACACAAGTGTAGTCTCACTAGCGATCTCGGGATGCATCACAAAACAAGTTCTAGAATCTATTATACTACCGGTACACTCTCGAAGCATTAAAGATGAATGCTTTAATTCCTACAAATATAGGGGTGAACCTCACATTTTTGGGGTGGAATTTGAGTGGTAAAGGGTTTTTGTGCTAGTCATATAACTTCCTATCCATGAGACGCTTTATTAAGACTAATTTCCCACTCCTACATGTCATGAAAAATTTTAAATTTGGTACCAAAATTACCCTAACCGATATTTCTCATGGTTTATTACACAAATGAAATAGGACAAGACAAATAGTAAAGGATAAGCATAGTTTCAAAGTTCCTATTTTATTCTCCTCCCTACACTTAAAGCGAACATTGTTCCCAGTGTTCCCAAAAGTATCAAAGTTATGATAACGGAAGGTAATTAAAGAGAAAGAAACTAATACTCCCCGATTAGCTCGGTAGGATCCGTGTTAAGTAGTGGTTAAATTCTTCTTCAAAAAGAATGTACGCGTGAGAAGCTCCATCCAATCTTATGTATCTTCTTCTTGATAAATAAAACCTGCACACTTTAAGAAAATAGACGAAACCTTCGCGTAAAATCGGCGGTAAAACTATATATGACTCTACTAAACTAGGATATAATGCTTGTGGAATGGATGTTTGCAGATTTTCTGGAAAATTAAGACCTGAGAAATTCCAAAAATTTATAAGTAGCACAGAAAACGAGAGAAAGTTAGATAAGTTTTTTGCTCCTCCCGACGCTCGTCGGTAGCGAGTTGTGACACCGTCAGTTATCCCGACATAAAGCGGCTCATTGCGTTTTCGGAAAAATTCTAGAAAATTTACACCTTTAAAATCTTGAAAAATTCCTACAAAACATCCATTATGACTCGATACAAGCATTTGACTCTAACAAACACACATATATATCTTTTCCAAGAATTGTAATTCTCATGTTCACGTTCTTTTGAAAACGTGTGTAATCTTCCCTACACTTATCTTTTTGTAAAATACCTTTATATGTAATTAAGACGAGGTTAAAGACAAAATAAAGTATTTTCACAAACTCAAACATGAGAATAAACAATCAATGAAAAGATATATGACACACAAACAAGCAAACAATAAAGCATGGGTTGCCTCTCTCGAAGCGCTTTTCTTTATTTATGAGTCTTGTAGCTAGACTCGAAGTCGTGCCCCTACGTGACTTCATTGCCGTTCTTTTTTTCTTTCACCAAGCCTTCCAAAAATTTATATAAGCATAGAAAACGTCTATGAACACGAAGTCCACCGGATAGACAATATTGGCCACCTCAATTAAGACATCCTCCGCTATTCCTACGGGATAGACATATGTGTGATTTGCTAAGGAAAGTCTAAGATTGGTCTTGGTTGGCTCCTCCTTAGTCATTTTACTATAGACTGATAGCGGCATTATGTTTACATCAGATCCCTGATCGGCTAAAGCATTTATATTATCGATGTCGCCTATGCTACATGGTATTACGAAATTCCCCGTGGTTTCTCGTTTTTTAGTCACTTGTTTTTTTAGAACTAATTCGTACATAGGTCCCATAGGCAGGGTGTCATATTCTTCTTTAGTAATTTCTCCTTCGAGGGCTTTCCTAAGAACCTCATTGTACCTAAAGTTGTTCACTTGGTTAACAAATGTTTTATTATTAATCTTGTACTTAAGGTAGTATTCAATGGTCTCGGGTTCATCATTGGTTTCAGCCCCCTCCTTTTCCTTATTATTCTTGCTTTTCTCAATCTCCTTCTTCTCAACTACCCCAACTTCATCGGATACAATGGAAATGGCGTTAACAAACGAAGTGGGGGGAGGGTGATCATCGGTTCTCACTAGCACCTTCTCGGGAACCTTCGTCTTAGTATATTCTTTCACCAAGTTCATCATCTCCGTCATTTTTGCCTGCATTTCCTCCCTTTGCCTATAAACCTCTTCTTCAAATTTTGCTAATCTTTCCGTATGGGCTGCCATGTACTCTCTCATTTATTCCTTAAAGCTTGGTGAGAGTGGTATTGGAGAAGTAGAACGGAATCGACGTTCGGAAGTGAGATTTTGCTCACGGCTTGGTGATTCAAAGAGAGGTGTTGGGTGGTTGGCGGAGTTAGCGGAATTAACCGTTGTTCGAGAGATTGGTTTAGGAGCTCTCTTCTGCCTCTCAATTAGATAATCGATCCTTCTCTCAAGAGCACTCATTTGCTCTTCAGTGATGTTGGAAGGCTCATGAGGAATTGATATGGCATTAACCACTTTAACGGGGGTTTCATGGGATTCACTCCAATTTCGTAGCTTTGATCGGCAAGCTCTTCTATAAAATCCCACGATTCTTCTGCGTTGAAGTTGCTAAGCCTTCCACCGGCGGCTCGATCAATGGATCGCCTGGTGATGAAGTTGGTATGGCCATAGAAGATTTGGACTTGAAGCCAAAGATCAATACCATGATGAGGGACTTTATGGAGCAGGTCTTTGAGTCGGGTCCATGCCTCATAGAGAGACTCGCCTTGAAGTTGTTGTAATGTCAAGATGTCTCGTCTAAGCTTAGTAGTTCTCCCCGGTGGGAAAAATTAGGCAAGGAAATGAGTGGTGAGATATCCCTACTTGACATGGATCTGGCGGGAAGTCGCTCAAGCCAATTACTAGCTTGGTCCCGTAGAGATAATTGGAAGAGACGCAAGCGCGTGGTCTCCCGAGTAATAGCATCAAGGTCGATGGAATCGACGATTTTAAGGAAATCTTTAAGATGCTGATTAGGATCTTCGGAACGAAGTCCATGGAATGCACATCCGTTTTGCACCAACCGGATGGTGTCGGATCGTAGGGCCGTATTTTGAGCTTGATCGGGAAGCTCAATGGTGTTCCTATAGCCTAGGTAGCTTGGTCTTAAGTATTCACCAAGAGTGCGGCCTCTTGGCGGGTCATTTGGTGGTGGGTTGATGAGTGGTGGTTGATTATCACCTTCCATGATGAAAAGTGATGGGATTGCTAACAAATTCACGGAGAATGGGATAGACTACGAGGAAGCAAAGAATGGTAAAAAAAAAAAAAAAAAAAAAAAAAAAAAGCTTACTTGATAGGAATCAAGCAAGAAAATCTAAACGAGATAGAGATCTAACTAGCTATTCTATTCCCGTGGTGCCAAAAACTTGATCGCGCATACAGCGCGTTCGAAGTCAAAAAACTTCCTTTTCTTGAGCAAGTTTTTCAACCACCTGGCGATGAACCTAATCGTTGTAGTGTAGTATTAGGGTAAGCCTCGGGAATGATATCGTTCTCTGGGGAATAAGAATGCTAGTGAGAAATTACTACGCTAAGGTTGGGGTTGAGGAAGATTATTTTTTATCTTTCTTATATTTTTTAGAAAATTGAAAGGTACGATCTCGGGGTATTGGATTTGGGGGGTGGTACTTCTACCAATTACTCTACTTATCTAATTATCTAATCTAAGCTAATGGGTAGTCTATTTCTATTGATGTGTGCTCGTATGATGATTAAAAATGTGTCTACCTAGATACTATTACTCCCTAGTTATCTTTTATTGATGGTTGAACTGTCACGTCCTTATTCTTAACGCGTTATGTCTTCTAAGGTCGTAGGGTATGCTTTTCTCCCTAACTCTTTGAGAATACCTTAAGGTTATTGCCTACAAAATCTCTAGGATTCATAAACTAAATCTAAGGTTATCTTTGGATTTTTAGCCTAAAATTACTCTTGGCGATCATAAACTAAGGTTCACAAAGATTACTCAAGCATTAAAAATACAACGATGGCCTATTGCAATCCTAAGCCAATTACAATTAAGATAAGAGACAACCAATCAATATTCAATAACTAGGTTTCATAGATCTAAGCAAACACACAAGTAAATTAGCTTGGACATGTTAAACATGCAAGCATACACACATACAATTGAAGACATAATGAAATCAATGAAGTAAATAACTTATCTTGATGTAAAATAGGTATGAGAACCCTAAGATCTTGAACGGACAAAAGTCGTTTTAGGTTTTTACTCCACAAATCTACCTCTCTAAAAGTCCGAAAATTCAATTCTATACATAGAGTTACAAGCTGCGACGGCGTCACCTTTAATTGTGATGCCGTTAGATCGCCAATCATTAAGGTTTCGTCTTGGCCATTCAACTTTGGGACGGCCTCACGTTGTGGTTGTGGCGCGTCGGCTTCAACTTCCGCGCCGTGCGAATCGGATCTAGGCCGTGCGAGGAAAAGGTCTTCGTGACGCCCTACTCTTCAAAGCTCGGCGCGTCGGTACAAAATAACAATTTCAATTCGAGTCCGTCACAAATATAGGGACGGCGTCTCTCTTTGTTGGTGACGCCATGGTGCACTTCCGCTGACTGAAGTGTCTTGATTTTGACTTTGTCCATTTTCTTCACATATTTACGCCTTTTAGTCCAAATAAGTGTCATTCCAGCATTTTGCCTTCAAGAGACCTAAAAAGTGAAAAAGAACGAAATTAAGCAGTAACGGATATAAAAGTGGTCGATTAAGGGCTTAAATGACCCCTCAAAAATGTACGTTTTAAATCTTTATCAGTTATATTTACATCGCACACCCCTAGAGTTTTGGAAAATTTTCAAGTTGTAATTTAAGGTTTTGTGTATTTAAGGTTATGAGTTAAGGTTTTGACACATTTATGCAACCCTATCACCCTCCTCCTCCCTCTCTCTCTCTCTCTCTTTTGTATAGCCGATGGCCACCCTTTGGCCGCCGAGAACCGCCACACCACCGCGAACCACCACTACCACCATCATTCCTACGAAGGACTCATTGTTTTGAAGGTATTTGTGTGTAGATCAAGTGTTTTGAGCCGTGTTTTACCCGTAAGCCACCATGTTTCTCTCTTTTTCTTCTTAGTACATGAATGAAATGAGTTTTATATAAAAGGTTCTGTTAAAATAAGGATTTATACATGTTTGTGTCAATCGGTTTTCGGTATAAAACTTGAATAAAAACAAAAAGGTGTCATCTTTCTCGTGCTTTTATCTAAGTTTGGTGTCAAAAGCTATAAATAAGCTCACGTAGAGCTTATTCTTGATGAGTGTCTAAATACTCATCATTTTTGTACAAAATAAACCGCAAAATCATCGAAACACTCGAAACACATCAAAATGATCAAAATATCACAAATCGTTGTTTTATGTGTTTTAAATACAAAAATATCAAAATCGGATGAAAAACATATCAAATTTGCAAAATTGCGCTTTAGTCCCCAAGTTTCTAAAATTGTCAAAATAGTCCACGAGTCATAATTTCAAAAGTAAAGTCACCAAAGGTCCTTTTAAAATCAAAAGTTATCAAATTTAGTCCTTTGGTGAAAAATATCAAAAGTTTGAGAAAATTACAAAATGGTCCTCGAAGTTTGAAAATTGGCAAAATTAGCCCAGAAAATTGCAAATTGGCAATTTGGTCCCTATACTTTTGAAGCTTGTCAAATTCAGTCCTTGGAACAACTTTGATGAATTGGCGTGAATGGTCCTTGAATTTCGAATTTACAACTTAAGTCCTTATGATATTAAAACCTTTAAAAATTTTGGACCTTCAAATAACCAAATTAAACCCCGCCATTATCCCTTTGGACCCCTGTCACTACCCATTTTGACCCTTTGGTCAAATAAAGTCAAAACAGAAAACCCGCCCACTGTTCCTTTATCCTCCCCCCAACTTGGTTCTGCAAACTCGTGCATCACTTCACCCTTTTCCACCCCCTCCTCATCATACCCACCTAACTTACCTCCACATTTAATGCCACCCCCCTAGCTAGATATCACGCTCACAAGTCAATTTGCTTTCCGCCAAAATGGTAAGACACTAAAAGACACTCCATTGGTCCAAAAAGGGTGGGAAACACTATCGAAGGCCACGTGTAAGCTAAATGGAGGATAAAGAAGAGGAAGAGTCAAAGAGAAGCAAGTTCGCTTTTTTAGTTTTAATTTTACTCTTATGTCGTTTTTTTATAATGTCTTAAGTTTACTTTAAATTGTAATCTTTTGTTTTTAATTACTAAACTAAAGTTATATTGTCAATTTGATCAAGTTTTAAGCAATAATTCCAAGTTTCATGTTGTTTCATCTTTATATACTCACCGTTGAAATTTTCGTTTCCATCTCAATACTTAAACCTTCTTTAGCTTATTTTCGCTTAATATAAGTCTATATAAGCTTTTCATAGCTTTATATGAGCCTAAGTTTAAGTTTCCATCACATTTGAACCTTGGTCAACAAAAGTCAACAAGGGTAGAAGAATTGATGCGGAACAGGCATGGAATGGTTGTTGATGCGAGATGGAATGGGTTGGTTAATAGCTAATGGGATTGATCAAATAGGTTAGAGGTCATTGTTTCACATTTGGCATGCCATTGTGGCTTGGACTACTTGTAAGCATTTTTCAATTTCTTAGCATAACTTTAATTTGTAGTTTAAAGTTGTTAAAATCTGTTTTAATAAGTTTTAATTAGGTCTATATAAGTTAGTTTGATCATAAATATAACTAGGTTCATGGTTGTCTCACAAGCTCAAAACAAGTTATAAAGGTGTGTTTGGAATAGTTATCATCTCATTGGTCTTTAATTTGAACTTGAAAATTGCATTAGCAATCTTAATTTCTCTTGGTTCAAGTAAGTGAACTCATTTGAGTTGGTTAGTCTTGCATTTGAACCTTAATAGTCAAAATTATGCCTTAATCCTTTCCCACCGATCATTTGTTGTAATTTTGGATGTGCAGATCATCAATTTGTGTTTAGAAATCATCAATATTGTTTGCATTACACTTGTTACACCTTATAACATTAATATCGATGGTAAAATTGGATCCAAAGTTCAACAAAGTCAAACTTGCACTTTTGCTTTAAAAGTCAAAAACAGAAAAGCCGGTTTTGGGCGATTAGCAAGATTTATCACATGCTCATTCTTGGACCAAATTAATTCAAACCTTGGGTTTTATAAGTTCCCTTGCTCTAGTTTCTTATCAGTATTTTGCTTATTTTGTTAATTTTCTAAAGAGCTCAAACAGGCTCATCAAGCGAGGCTATCGCCTCGCTCAAAAGCTCATCAGTCGAGACTTTCTTAGCTTATTGCTAAGCACGCCTGAGCTCTACATAGCTTCTTTAGATCTGATTTTTGGTTTAAGAGTACTTAGCCAGGTCTATCACAAGTTCCAGTTCATAGTTTTTACTTTGAGCTTATTTATAAGCCTGTGTTTATGCTTAAACTTGCCACCTTGAAACTGTTTTGCAATTGAAATCAAATTAAGCCAAATCAGTCTAGTTGCATTTCAGTGGTTAAAAGCAGTTGTGATTAGTTGCATTTTGGTTCTTATAGCCTATTACAACTTCTGTTTCAGTCTAGTGCTTGTTTGAGTTCAATAGCTTATTTGAAGTGCTTATTGAAAAGCACTTGGAATTGCAGTTTCATAATCTCACACACAAGCCCATGTTTTTCTATTTTTCCTAGATTCAGTATACTATTTTAGACTTTTCCTGAAATTTTCAGATTTTTCTAAGTAGTTTTGCTATTTTTCTTAATTTAAATTAGTTTTTAAGCACTTTTAAATAGTATTTAATACAAAAAATTAGAAAAAGGTTCAAAAAATTAATTTTCCAATTTTCTTAGACTTAGATAAATATAAAAGTAAAAAAGTAATTTTCTAGATTTTTCGTAGTTTATTTGGTAATTTTTAATAATTTAATTAGTTTTTAATAGTTTAAAATTAATAGAAAATAGAAAAATAATCATAAAAACACAAAAATAGTTTTGAAAATTCTAGTTTGATATTTTAGACTTTTTCATTTCATAATTTTATTTTTCTAGCTTTGTTTCCTCATTTTTTGTATTTTAGGTAATTATTTAATAGTTAAAAATAGTTTTTAATTTATAATAATTAGATAATTAGTTGTAAAATTAATTTTCTTTTTTTTTCTTAAAATTTTCTTATCTCATTAGGTTTATAAAAATATAATTTTCATATTTTTAGGGTCAATATTGTGTAAGTTTCACGTTTTTGTTTATACGTCGCGTAGTTTTTAATTAAGTTTTATTAAAACAAAAGAACAAAACATTAGTTTAAAAATAGTGATAGCGTTTATTTAATAGATTTTATCTTTTAGATTTCCTTTAATTTGCATTTAAGCCACTGTAATTTGTTGGCTATTTCGTAGTTATAATCATAAATCAAATCTCTTTTCCATTCAAATCTTCTCGATCACTAAACGTTTGACTATTCTCGCACGGCTCGTTGGGACTTAACGACCGGGAAACACTATACTCTCCGGACTTCATTGCATTCGTGCACGAGCTGTTTTAGGTTCTCTTACACAAGTGCGTGAGATAACTTGATGGTTTCTTGTGAATAAAATTTTAAGCGCCACGGGAGCAGAGTGCTAATAGTCTTACTTCTAGCAGTTAGTAGTTTGAATATTCACTCTCTGTTCATACCATCTATCTATATCTATATATTTCTATAAAAATCCAAAACTCAAAAATGACCAAAAACGTATAAAACACAAAATATTTTGCTTTTGTTTCTATATATGTATCAAATATAAAATACAAAAGATTCGTGTTTTCTTAAATAATAAACAACATAAAATCTTACCACCGAAACCAAGGCAAGGCACTACCTAACTGGGGTGCGACCATAATAAGTTCCCAAACCAAAGATTTAAAACTTGCCTTTGTGTCCTTGTGATTGGTGTACCTTTTCAAAGAAGCCATTCATCTTGGATTATTGGTTAAGTTCAACATTGTTTTGCCTCGATCTTGTGTTAATTGATTTTGTTGTGATATCGACGTTTGAACCGGAAAACCTAAAAGATTCTCCTTACCCCATTTTCACCAATTTCATAATTCCTCTCCTTAACTCGAGATCCTTTAGAGTTAACTCTAGTGCATCTTTTCTCGCTCTTCTAGATCATTGAGTCCTTTTCGTGATCTAGCGAGACATTCCTAGACGACGTTCTCGTGAGCGTCTTTGCCCAAATAGTCGAACCCGAGATTCGCACTATTTCAAACATCAAAATGGCGACGAACGTACTATGGCGGAAATGCTCCGAGCACCCACCGAGGGTTATGGAGATGCCATCATTCTACCAAGAATCAACTCGATCACTTTGAATTGAAGACACATTTGATCACACTTGTGTCTACAAATCAATTCCACGGTTTGATCGTGAAGACCCGTATGCACACATCCGTTGGTTTAACAAGTTAACTTCAACTATCAATTACAAGGATGTGCCACGAAAGTCATCAAGTTGATGCTATTTCCATTCTCACTGAGGCGGCCGGTTGGTGGAAAAAGAACCCCTCGATCCATCGAAACTTGGGAGGAACTTGTTCAAAAGTTTGTCAATCATTTCTTTCCTCCATCAAAGACGACTAATCTTAAAATGAAATTTCGGATTTCGTCAAAATTTCGATGAAAACTTTGGAGAGGCATGGGAGAGATTCAAAGATCTCCTCGAAATGCCTCACCATGGATTCACGAGCTTCAACAAATCAATATCTTTTACAATGGGTTGAATGGTAACGATCAAGATTCCTTGAATGCACCGCAGGTGGCAATATCTTGAATCGTAAGCCTAAAGATGTGATTGAAATTTGCGAGCAAAATCGAAAGTTCCTATTTCTCGCAACAAAGTCAATACTCCTAACACTCCGCTTCTTCATCCAAGAACTCTTACGAGTTAGGCGCTCCGATAGCGCTCTAACGGATGCCATCCGTTGTATGATTAAGGATGTTAAGGAAATCAAAAGCGAGATTCATAAACCGTAACCAATCAAAGCCGTAAACAAGGTGTGTGAAACTTGTGGTGGTCCACACGCGTATTATGATTGTCAAGCAACCGATGCTTCCTTTACCAAGCTCCCGTAGCTTGTAAACCACAATCAATACCGACCACAGGTGATCCTCACTACCGTGCACCTAGCGGTATGACACCACCGGTTTTCCTCCTGTGCAAAACCATGGCAATCGAATCGCTTTGTTCGAATCAAGGACAAAATTTCAATCAAAACCGAACAATCACAACCCACCCTACCAAGCTCCAAATCGGCATAATTATCAACAACCTTCTCATGCTCCCCACCAAATGACTTCATGAAAGTTCTTGAGTCAAGCATACGTTCAATGCAAACTCGGATCAATAACATGAGGGTTGAGTGAAGAAGGAAATTGATACCACAATGTCTCGGCGGACAAATGAGTTGAAGAATATGATGAGCGGTTTCATGAACATGAATACGAACCAAGCTTCATCATCTTCCGGAGGACTCCCAAGCAATACTATTACCAATCCAAATGCCGAGTTGAAAGCCGTCACCACTCGTAGTGGTAAGACGCACAATGGACCTAAGACTCCAATGCCCCTCCTCCTGTGGCATTTAGTCAAGTTACCAAGGAGACAACGGACAAGGTGCATTATTCAAGCCCACGGTACCGCACACGTCCAACCTTCGGTAGTCAAGCTTTAAGTCCGAACCCGAAGTTCAAGACACATTCGAGCGAAAACACTTCCATCCCGCTCAAAAGTCTAGTCGACTTCCTTACCCATCAAGAATGAATGATGAGAAGCAAAAGACAAAACAAAGAGCGAGATGGAAAAATTTTCCAAATCTTCAATGAGCTTCACTTTGATATAAGCTTCGTTGATGCTCGTTCTAATGCCTAAATTTGCATCCACGCTTAAAGGCTTCTCGAGCAACAAAGATAAGTTGTGCGAGATGACGAAAACCCTACGAATGAGCAATGCTCGTGGCCATTCTTAACAAGCTTCCCGAAAAGCTTGAAGACCTGGCCGGTTTTAATCCCGTGTGATTTCTTGGGATGTTTCAATGCTCCGCTTGGCCGATCTTGGCGCTAGCATTAACCTCATGCCACTCTCGGTATGGAAGAAACGTCTCTTCCTAAGCTTTCATCCACTTGTATGACACTCGAGCTAGCGGACCGTACCATAACTCGTCCACTTGGGATAGCCGAGGATGTCGTGATGAAAGTGGGAAAGTTTCACTTTCCTACCGACTTTGTTGTAGTAGACTTCGATGCAGATTCTAGAGTTCCCTCATCTTGGAAGAGCTTTCTTAAGAACAGTCGTGCTCGATTGATGTGTTCATTGAAGAGTTGACCATACGGGTTGACAATGAAGAGCTCACGTTGAATATCAACGAACTCCAAACCTCAGACAAGCGAGTGTTGCCACAATTGATCAAAAATCGAAGATTCATGCAACACTCTCAAATTTCACGGTTAAGAGGAGTTCTCAAAACGTCTTGAGCTCAAAGCTTTGAAAATCACCCCGGTTCAAACAAATGGTTTGAAAGTCGTATCGGGGAAGTCAAGAGTGTTCTTGATGATGATGATGATCTAGATTCGGAGACTTCAACGGAAGTGGTGGAAGCTGCTAGCTCTAAGAGCACGCCACTTGTCCCACCTCCGAATCGGTTTGTCGCATCGAGTTTGTTAACTCGTGGATGAAACGAAACTCTCTTACGCTTCATCCGAGTTGGATGATGATGTTTGTGATCCAATGGGAGACATTCTTCCCATTGATGAATTGCTCAAAATGATCAATCATCTTCCGGTCTTATTCCGACTCTTCCATCCCTTCCTTCACTCGATGAGGAAGATGACAATTTTGGAATGAAGTCGAGGCATTTCTTAGTGATGAGTCAATTCCTCGAGAATTGATAACACTTACTTGGATCCGGAGGAGACATCCTTTTCCGGAAAGTCTGTTGATTGAAGAACCATTTCCCACCCTCCTCCGGACATCTTCTCGACAATCACCATATAAGCTTCAAATTTAAGCTTAAAATGTCAAAATGGTGATTTGCTTCTTTCGATGAGGAATGGACTTGCATTGTCATGCATATCTTTGTTCCATTCTTCACGGATGGTGTGGTTGCTCTTTCCTTTTCTCTTTCGGGAATGAGGACACCATCTTTGACCCCGGTATCATTCTTAATAGTTTTCACTATTAACAATACCATGGTTGTGTCTCGTCGGTGTGGAACTTTCGATGTTCATATGTTTGTTAACACCGTGAACGAAAGTCCGACCGAGATTGGTTTTCCACGTTACTTTCCCCATGAACAAATTAATTCGGGTCGAGTCAAGCTAGCGACTCGGTAATCAAAAACATTAGCTAAACATGGGTTTTCACCCGTGTGTACCACCCTAGTGTGGGGAGTTGCCCACTGTTGTATATAAGATCAAAAAAAAAAAAAAAAAAAAAAAAAAAAAAAAAATCCTTTTCTAAATAATGGCCGTAGTATTTCCCTTTACGTTCTTTGTTTCGGCATAACCGCGCGGTACTTTGAATATTGAGGGCAATATTCATTTCTAAGTGTGGGGAATTTCTCACAATTTCATATAATTATACCCAATTCCCGTTTTTGGCCAAAATTTTTTTTGGAGTAAGTGTTTTACACTTTCTCATTTGGTTATCGATCCGCCATGTCTAATAAGACAAAAGGATTGGCTAATCCAGAGCAAACGGCTCTTGGTAAAGATATCTCAAATCCGTTTATATGGCTTGCAATTTGCCCAAAATTGTATGGTATTCATTTCACCATATCCTAAAAAGTGAAGAGTTGGCTAGCCCGCAAGATTATGGCTTGTGGTAAAGGCGATGGAAAAACCATAATTGGTAATCACTCACCAAAGATAATATTGATAATTTATCTAAGAGTTGGCTAGTCCGGAAGGGTGCGGCTTCGGTAAAGACAAATCAAATCAGTTGAAAGTCGGTGGTTTGCTCAAAATCACATGGTTATCGGTGTACCATGGTTCTTACTTGAATGAAACATTTGGCTACTCCGAAGTAATGGCTTTTGGTAAAGAGATTAAAATCCATTATGTTTTCTCAAATCATTGCTAGGGACTAGCAATATCTCGATGTGGGGATTGATGAGTGTCTAAATACTCATCATTTTTGTACAAAATAAACGCAAAATCATCGAAAACACTCGAAACACATAAAATGATCAAAATATCACAAATCGGTGTTTTATGTGTTTTAAATGCAAAAATATCAAAATCGGATGAAAAACATATCAAATTTGCAAAATTGCGCTTTAGTCCCCAAGTTTCTAAAATTGTCAAAAATAGTCCACGAGTCATAATTTCAAAAGTAAAGTCACCAAAGGTCCTTTTAAAATCAAAAGTTGTCAAATTTAGTCCTTTGGTGAAAAATATGAAAAGTTTGAGAAAATTGCAAAATGGTCCTCCAAGTTTGAAATTTGGCAAAATTAGCCCTGGAAAATTGCAAATTGGCAATTTTGGTCCCTATACTTTTGAAGTTTGTCATTTTCAGCCCTTGGAACAAGTTTGATGAATTAGCGGTAATGGTCCTTGAAGTTTCGATTTACAACTAAGGTCCTTATATTTATTAAGCCTAATACTAATTTTGGACCTTACCTCCAAATTAAACCCCGCCATTATCCCTTTGGACCCCCTGTCTTTTCATTTTGACCCTTTGGTCAAATAAAGTCAAAACCGTAAAAAGGCGCCACTGTTCCTTATCTTCTTCCCAACTTGTTCTGCAACCTCGGGCACCATCACTTCACCCTTTTCCACCCCTCCTCATCATACCCACCTAACTTACCTCCACATTTAATGCCACCCCCTAGCTAGATATCACGGTCAACAAGTCAAATTTGCTTTCCGCCAAAATGGTAAAGACACTAAAACTCAAGACACCCATTGGCCCAAAAGTGGTGGGAAACACTCGAAAGGCCACGTGTAAGCTAAATGGAGCATAAAAGAAGGAAGGAGCAAAGAGAAGTTCAGTTTTTTAGTTTTTAATTTTACTCTTATGTCGTTTTTTTTATAATGTCTTAGTTTACTTTCAAATCTGTAATCTTTTGTTTTTAATTACTAAACTAAAGTTATATTGTCAGTTTAATCAAGTTTTAAGCAATAATTCCAAGTTTCATGTTGTTTCATCTTTATATACTCACTTTGTTGAAAATTTGAGTTTCCATCTCAATACTTATGCTTAGAGCTTATTTTCGTGCTTAATATAAGTCATATAAGCTTTTCATAGCTTTATATAAGCTTAAGTTTAAGTTTTGATCACATTTGAACCTTGGTCAACAAAAGTCAACAAGGGTACAAAAATGATGCGAGATGGAAATGGTTGTTGATGATGCGAGACATGGAATGGGTTGAATAATAGCTAATTGGATTGGGTTTGATAGGTTAGTGGTCATTGTTTCACATTTGGCATGCCATTGTGGCTTGGACTACTTGTAAGCATTTTTCAATTTCCACCGCATAACTTTATTGTAGTTTAAAGTTGTTAAAATCTGTTTTTATAGTTTTAATTAGGTCTATAAGTTAGTTTGATCATAAATATAACTAGGTTCATGGTTAAAAGTCACAGCTCAAAACAAGTTATAAAGGTGTGTTTGGAATAGTCTTAGTTATCATTGGTCTTTAATTTGAACTTGAAAATTGCATTAGCAATCTTAATTAAGTAGAAGTAAACTCATTTGAGTTGGTTAATTGTGCATTTGAACCTTAAAAGTCAAAATTATGCCTTAATCCTTTCCCACCGATCATTTGTTGTAATTTTGGATGCGCAGATCATCAATTTGTGTTTAGAAATCATCAATATTGTTTGCATTACACTTGTTACACCTTATAACATTAATATCGATGGTAAAATTGGATCCAAAGTTCAACAAAGTCAAACTTGCACTTTTGCTTTAAAAGTCAAAAAAAAAGCGGTTTTGGGCCATTAGCAAGATTTATCACATGCTCATTCTTGGACCAAATTAATTCAAACCTTGGGTTTTATAAGTTCCCTTGCTCTAGTTTCTTATCAGTATTTTTGCTTATTTTTGTTAATTTTCTAAAGAGCTCAAACAGGCTCATCAAGGGCTATCTATCCTCTTTCAAAAGCTCGATCAAAGTGAGACTTTCTTAGCTTATTGCTAAGCACCTGAGCTCTACATAGCTTCTTTAGATCTGATTTTTGGTTTAAGAGTACTTAGCCAGGTCTATCACAAGTTCCAGTTCATAGTTTTTACTTTGAGCTTATTTATAAGCCTGTGTTTATGCTTAAACTTGCCACTTGAAACTGTTTTGCAATTGAAATCAAATTAAGCCAAATCGGTCTAGTTGCATTTCGGTGGTTAAAAGCAGTTGTGATTAGTTGCATTTGGTTCTTATAGCCTATTACAACTTCATTTCGGTCTAGTGCTTGTTTGAGTTCAATAGCTTATTTGAAGTCTTATTGAAAAGCACTTGGAATTGCGATTCATAATCTCACACACAAGCCCATGTTTTCTATTTTTCCTAGATTCAAGATACTATTTTAGACTTTTCACGAAATTTTCAGATTTTTCTAAGTAGTTTTGCTATTTTTCTTAATTTAAATTAGTTTTAAGCACTTTTAAATAGTATTTAATACAAAAATTAGAAAAGGTTCAAAAATTAATTTTCCAATTTTCTTAGACTTAGATAAATATAAAAAGTAAAAAAGTAATTTTCTAGATTTTTCGTAGTTTATTTGGTAATTTTAATAATTTAATTAGTTTTTAATAGTTTAAAATTAATAGAAAATAGAAAAATAATCATAAAAACACAAAAATAGTTTTGAAAATTCTAGTTTGATATTTTAGACTTTTTCATTTCATAATTTTATTTTTCTAGCTTTGTTTCCTCATTTCTTGTATTTTAGGTAATTATTTAATAGTTAAAATAGTTTTTAATTTATAATAATTAGATAATTAGTTGTAAAATTAATTTTCTTTTTCTTAAAATTTTCTTATCTCATTAGGTTTATAAAATATAATTTTCATATTTTTAGGGTCAATATTGTGTAAGTTTCACGTTTTTGTTTATACGTCACGTAGTTTTTAATTAAGTTTTATTAAAACAAAAGAACAAAACATTAGTTTAAAAATAGTGATAGCGTTTATTTAATAGATTTTATCTTTTAGATTTCCTTTAATTTGCATTTAAGCATTTTGTAATTTGTTGGCTATTTCGTAGTTATAATCATAAATCAAATCTCTTTGATCCATTCAAATCTTCTCGATCACTAAACGTTTGACTATTCTCGCACTGACTCGTTGGGACTTAACGACCGGGAAACACTATACTCTCCGTGCCATTTTGGTAACTTTTTGGTTTAGTATTGACTTCATTGCATTCGTGTATGTATTGACTTTTGATAAAAGCGAGACACGAGGGTTCGTTGGACTTTTCGAGACACATTAGTTTATAAGACTTTTGAGAATTGTTGGATGTGATTAATCGTGGGCTTGGATATTTGGATTCGATTATAAGTTAGGGATTGGCTTAGCGTTAATAGACCCGACCGATATAGTTATTGGACTTATTGAGTTGACAATCCCAATAAGAGCCCAATAACTACATTGCAGGAATTTATTAGCCCGTGATTCATCCTAATGACTTATCGTTTACTTGTGATATTGTATGTTTGGATTGGATTAATAAGCGAGACAAAAGGATTATTGGACTTATTGGGTTGACGAATCCAATAAGGATTCAATAATTCATCCGGACACCTTATTAAGCTTTAACAACCTTTAGACCCTTTGACTTTTAACCGTATTTTGAGCTTGACTTGATATCGATTTGGTAGTCGATTTCTTTTGGGATTGCAACATTGAAATGGATTATATATGTTGGTTTAGACTTATTGGACTTATATTGAACTTTGTACATTTTGGACTTATTGGACTCGAGATGAATAAAGTACATTTGACTTTTAATGAATTTAATGTATTCGATTCGTAACGGACATACGATATGGAAATAATGTCTAACGGCTAATAAGCTTTATTTCTGTAATTGTTTTCTATTAAATTGAATTGGGAATTGAATTTGCAATAAAGTCTTTTGACTTGGAGACATTCGACAAATGAGCGAGTCATGGCGAAATTTTATATAATTTTACTTAAACTTAATTTCAAAAACTTTTTATTTTAAGTCCAAACTTGTTTTATTTATAAAACATTTGTGTTTATGAAACATACTTGGGAATATGGGTAAATCCGACACTTACAAATCGACTTACCTTATTTGACCTTTTTATTTATCGCCGCTTTCTCGACTTCTTTTGTCGTTTCTTCTCGATTCAAGTTCTCACGACACTCTTAAGTGACTATTTCGTTAATTATCCCTTTTCGTGTGTATTCTTGAGTCCGTATTTCTTACCACTACACAAATGATGATACAAAACTCTTTTATAATTATGATACAAATTATTTTGAGAATGGAAATGTCTTGACTTTTGGAAATTCTTGCGCATTTGATTACTTTTCATGAGTCATGTTTTGAGACAAGTCTTTATATATTAGGTCGTGTGGGTATTGTGCTGTGATATTGCTTGATACCGTTGTGTTGTATTATCCCCTAATACTGTTGTATGATTTCATTGTTGTGATTGAGGTAAGTTTCATAGCCCCACTTTTACTAGCATTACTTGTTTTATAAAATCTTGAGGTAAGAAGCATGCAAAACCTTTTGATTGGACCTGAAATTGTGTTTCTGCTTTTATTGGAATTATTACATGAACTGGATAAGGTTTAGTATCCCATTATTTGCCCATTCATGAACCGTTAATTTCTGCGAGAAAGCGCGAATGTTATTGATAGATCTATCGGGGATGACTACCCTGTCTGGACTTTGGATACCCAACTTGCTATGATTCTTATCTAGACTTTGGATGCTCCAACTTGCCAGGACGTATAACATGTCAGATTTTATGAGTGTTTTGGGGATAAATATTGCGTTTAGGGCTTTTGAATTGTTTGGTGGTTATGCACGTTGTCGAGCGTCTGTATCATGACTTAGCCAGCGTAATAGATAGACTTGTTTACTTTGTTATATGGTCCAAACTATTATTTTATGATTAAACCTATGAACTCACCAACGTTTGGCTGACTTTTTGCATGTCTTTCTCAGGTAACTGATGTTGGATTTGGTGGCTATCTTTTAGAGGCGTTTGGCAGAGGGGCATGACTATGGATAAATGCGACTCTGATATCTTATTTGGGACAGATTTTTATATGTTTTTATGGGCCTTATTTCAGTACTTTTTGAATAATGTAAACCTTGATACCTTTGAATTATGCCATGTTTTTTGTAAAACAGATGAGGTAATTTCGTTTCCCTATGCTTGTGTTAGGTACCAATTAGTAGCATCCCATTACTAGTTATGCCTTAGTTGTACCATTTTGGGGGGTGTTACAAATGGTTATATCTTGCATTTGAATCGTGTGGTATGAGTGGGAACCGATTAGATGTTCAACATGTAAGGTTTTGGTCATTCATTTGGACCAATGTCCCAGGAGAATTGTATCCGATGTTAATACGACTGCAAAGAATGACACAAAGACAAGTTGTTAGAGGATTACCTATTGGACCTAAATCTCATTTTTTCTACAGACCTGTTCAGAATACGACTACAAAGAAGGTGAATAATAAGCAGGCCAAACTGAAAGATATGAATTCTAATATGGTTGGGGATAATAATAAATCCTGTTCGGGTGATGTGGCTCTTTCAAGTGGTACAAAAGTTGTGACATCAAACCCGTTTGATGTTCTCAATATGGTTGATAATGATGTTTGGATTACTCTTAGTGATTCAGTTAACTCAAAGGTGACAACGAAATTGTTGGTAATAGTAAAGTTGTTAACTTGGATAATGAGGTTAATGATAGCGAAAATTATGTGGAAGAGGATGATAATGAAACGACGAAATTTATGGCACCGAAAAGTGATAAGGGTATAAACTCCTTGAAAACCGGAGGTGGGCTGGATGAAGAGCTTATACGACGTTAAAATATGATTATGATGATAAACCATAGGATGATGGTGAGTGCGAAGATTTAACGGAAGAGCAATTGGCCTTCTGTGACGCTTATAATATAAGGGTTCGTGGTCATACTTAGGGGTGTCCAAAAAAACCGAAGAACCAAAAGAACCGATGAACCATACCGGTACCGACCGGGAACGGAACCGTATATTAGAACCGTGGTACGGTTCTTGGTTCCTAAAATTTCAAAATTTCGGTTCTCGGGACGGTTCGGTCGGAACCATCCGTTCCGTACTTTCGAAAGAATCGACTTTTATGAAAATATGCAATTTTATAGGGTTTGTTTGGGATATTGTGTACATGCAAGTATGCGGCCTTTTAAGAAAATAGAAAAACCTTACCTAAACCTAAAAACTCATAAACCTTAACCTTTAATCCATTGATTCCATTCAAAGATTCAAACAGCATTCATCAATATGAAAGTAAGTTTTTTCTAAACTGGAATATAGAGTATGCGTATAGCCGCATATCGAATAATTCTGTGTTGCTCAGTAACAACTAGCAAGAAGTTGTAATTAACTATTGGTATTTGTTTTTCATTAAACTTAATGATAAAAGTTGAGAAACAATTAACGATTATGGCGTCACTGCATGATATATCGTCACCATGTAAGTTATTGTAAGCTAGTCACCATGATTGATATATAATATTCTCAACGAGTTTGCAATTATTTTCATGGATGATGAGTTTGCAATTATTTTCATGGATGATGAGTTTGCTATTACCGGAGATATGTTTTTTTGTTTGTTTGTAAGTCAAGTTGTGGAATACTATTAAGGTTGTCAACTTCTTTCGAAGTTCTACAATCCGAGTACCATAAATTCATATCCATCAAAATATATTTTTTTTAACACTGTGGTACTCATGGGAATTACCGAAATTCCCGTACCGGAACCGAACCGAAAAAATTGGGACGGTTCTTGGTTCCACTTTTTTCCTTATTTTCGGTTCTCGGTTCTTTCGGTTCGGTTCCGGTTCGGGACGGTTCTAGTACCATGGACACCCCTAGTCATACTAGACGTAAGTAGTTTTTCATAAGTTTGGTTGGTTATGATTATGATAGTTTTGGTTTGAAGCACAAATGGCGCGTTTGTTTCTCGCCTATGTAACACGATGAGATTTGATATTCACTCATATCTTATGTACTTAACTGTTTTCTGAAGTAATAAAAATTACTAGTGTAACAACCTTTTACCTAAAAAATTAGCAATATGTTTATCCTTTTAGTGAACTACGTGAGTGCCTTAGGTTTGTGGATGTATTTGGATTCGGATTTAGATTTGATACACGTTTTAGTATAACATAAAAGAAATAAGTGGTTGAATTAAGATGAGGGCCTATATATTTGGAAAAAGATACGAAACAGTTTGTAATCATTAGACCTTTTGCCAAGGTGCATTAGAAACCAAGTGTGTTTGGTAGAGAGAAATGGTATAAGAGAAATGGAAATGAACCGAATTCCATTGTTTGGTTGCTTAGAGAAATTAAAATGTGGAGAATTGAGAAGAATTGGGAGAATTGCTAATGAGTTGGTAGTGTAAATTTTGGAGTTTCATTTTCATCCCTTTTGGTTGGGAAATTGGAGAAATGAGAATTGTTAGTATTCGTAATAATTTTTCATGATATGTTTTTTTTTTTTTTTTTTTCTTTTTCAACTTTTATTTGTACTTTAGTTCCAAACATAAGTTTTTTAAATATTTTATTTAAATAAATACATTTTTAAAACATGTTTTAAAAAATATTTTTTTAAAATAAGTTTTTTAAATAAATACATTTTCAAAAATATTTTTTTAAATAAGTTTTTTAAATACATTTAAAAAATTAATTAAAAATATTTTATAAAAATATAAGTTTTTTAAATAAATACATTTTAAAAAAATTTAAATAAGTTTTTAAATGCATTTTTAAAAATAATTTTTTTTTAAATATTTTTTTTAAAATATATATTTTTTTAAAAATATTTTTTTTAAAAAAATAATTTTTTTAAATAAATACATTTTTTTAAAAAATATTTTTTTAAAAAATAAAAGTTTTTTTTAAATAAATACATTTTAAAAAAAAAAAATTTAAAAACAAGTTTTTTTTTAAATAAATACATTTTTAAAAAATAATTTTTTTAAATAATTTTTTTTAAAGAAAGTACATAAATTTTAAAAAATATATATATATTTTTTTTAAATAAAATTTTTTAAAATTTTAAAAAAAAATTAAATCTTTTTTAAGAATTGTTATTTAGAAAAAATAAAAAATAGATTTTTTAAAAAGAAAAATCAACAAACAAATACATATAAGCCTTTATACGACAAAATGTTATTTAAATATATTTTTTTCGCTTCTTCTAGGTTAAGTCTCATATTACCAAACATTATAATCGAACAAAA
>CM040239.1:282953679-282990651 GCA_022545495.1 Chrysanthemum lavandulifolium | reverse complement strand
GTGGAAATTTACTACCCTAATACCCTAAGGGTGCCACGTCACCTCTATCCAATAAAAACCTTCCAACTCAAAACTACCCCAATACTACCTTACTCTACATAACAGTGGGGTGAGTGCACTTCTTCAATTCCATTTTTTTTTTTTTAATACGTAAAATCGCATCTGATATTTAAAATAAAAAGCATCTAGTTTCATTAAAAAAAAAAACATTACATAATACTTAAAAGCTACGGTTTCGAGCAGGAAAACTTCGACATGGATGATGATGTTGTAGTGTTGTGGATTCAATTTGAGGAGGACCCGTATTATATGGAAAAATTGTGGAGATTGGGGTTGTGGGCATAAAATTGATTCGAGGATGGTTGAGAATAAAATTGGTATTTAATCTACGGAGTTTGGTTTGGTTGATTCATAGATGGTTGAGGAAGCAAGCTTGAAGTGAAAGTTTTTTAGCTCTCCTTGGATCCATAGTTTAGTGTTTTGAAAGATTATGTGTGTTGTGGGTTTTTATTTTGAAAATAGAAGTGAAAGATTAGTTTAAATAGGGTGAAATTTTTTTTTTTTAGTTGGGTTTTAGCGGTTGTAAGTAACTCTATGATCTAAGCGGTCCAAAAAAATCCAACGTTCTAGCGGCTTAGAGCTTCATAAAATCAACCTGAGGCGAACCCGAGGTAGGCGGAGGCGGTGTTCCCTTCAGGTTCAAGAACCACTTGCCCAACCGATCTTGCTCCGTTGTGCCTTAGAAAAGGATCTGCTAATGTCTGAGCTCTTCGCAGGCTGTCGCTTCGTCCTTTTCATCGGTGATGGGCCTCCCTCTCTCTCCACTTTCGTCATTTTTTTTTTTTTTTTTTCTAATTTGATTTGATTTGATGTGTATTGTTTATTTTGTATGTATATATTTAATTTGTGTAGTGTTTTATATGTAGGTATTTATTTGTGTATTGTTTGTTTAATTAATGATATGATAGATAAAACATTTATAAATTTTTTACGTTACTTTTTATAAACTTTTTTATAAACTTTTTTATAAACTTTTTTTATAAACTTTTTTAAACTTTAGTTTATAAAAAGTTTATAAAAGTTATAAAAAGTTTATAAAAAGTTCTATAAAAAAGTTTATAAAAAAGTTTATAAAAAGTTTATAAAAAGTTTATAAAAAAGTTTATAAAATGTTTTATTGTTGTTGTTTAATTAAATGAAACAATACACAAATACATCTCTACGTATAAAAATACTACTGAAATTAAATATCTGCATGAAATAAATACACTATCATATAAAAGCAATCTGTAATTAAAAATATCATCACGAAATAAACTATCTGCGTCAATCGAATCAAATAAAAAAAAGGGGACAAAGTTGCATGTGGGAGGGGCCACTTTTGGTATGGGGGTAGGCCGTTGAAATAAAATTGTGGCCAGGCGTAATAGCTAGCGTACGCTTGAAAATATCGCGTTGTTGAAAATCGAGATTTTCAACATCTTTATCGATGTTTTGAAACACAGATCGACCGACCCGGGTTAACGAATGGACGAGTTCGAGAAAAAAAGGTCAAATAACCGGGTGTAAAACCCTAAAAATCTAAAACGTATGAAAAGACTATTTTACCCCTCAAGCATTATATTTGTAAAATACGTATAATATGTGAATCTCTTTAACTACGTCAATCTCGTTAAGTACGTTTAACATTTAACTCATGAATGATTTAAGCAAGACAATATTAAGTTAAAGTTCACTTATGCCTACCTTATAAATATCACATCAAGATAGATTTACTTGGACCATTACATGTACAAATTACCAACACAATTAAATTAAACAAATGTACCTATAATATAGCTAAATATGGTAAACTAAGAAAATTGATTTGGTCTAATTTTTTTTCCCTTGATTGGCCGAATAAACCTCCCCCCTCCCCTTCATTTTTTCGTGACCTTGCCAATGAAGTTTAGTATCAATCTTTTTTTTTTCAGTTACCAAAGTTATGAGAATGTTTCTAAATTGATGCCTTAAAATTAGGCAAGTTATTCTACAATTTGACCATGATACTCGTAATCAATCTTTTGGTCAAAAGATCCCATCATACAGCATATATTTTGTCATTCATGTAGACCGAAATTGTTGGTATAAATTACCGAATTGGTATTGATCAGTAGTAGTACAAAATAACTTGAGTCAGTTAGGCCCAAAAGAGAATATTTTCCTTAACTTATATCATCATCATATAATCATTCCATTTTCATTCTCCCCTACTGCATACCAACCTAAGATCAATGTCAAATATTTCACACAATCATCTCACGCATAAAAACCTACTTCTCTAAAGTAGCGGCACCAAGTTCTTTTCCCTCCCTTTCTCCATTCGACAACAAAGCAGGATAACAAAAAGCCGTGTGATCATAGCTGCTGGTCGAGGGTGTGTTGCTGCTGTCGTGGATCCTCAAGGTTCGATGGGAGGTTGGGTGTGTTGTGTCGTGGGCTGCTAGGGGCAAAAGGAAGGCTGGTTTCATGTTGTTTTGGCCTTGTTCTTTTCTCGTATCCGTTTCAAAGGTAACAGATGACATCCTTGATCTCGTATCTTCCTTTCATTTGTGTTATCGTTGGGTCGCATGCTTTCCTCTTTCGAATACATGTATACACGAATAAGAAATTGTCACATGAAATAGTAGGTTTGTCACCTAAAATGATAAGTCTTATACTACATGCACCTAAATCTGAATATGAAATCTCATGCATGCCACGTTTAAAGAAAACCATATGAAGTGATCATCTAAATCTGATATTGTACATGTAACGAATGGGGGATGGCCACATGGCTAGTCACACATGAGAATTGTTTTGAAAACCTCACTGATATTACATGCATAGTCGAATATCTCATGAGCATAAAATAATGAACTTTTGTCACATGAAAGCACAACTCGAATACATGAAATAACAAATCGGCTAGACCGCGAATCAACTTATTTTATGACTATGATTATGAAACCATTCGACCTTCACCTGGTACGACCATACACATGTTTCTTTTAAATGATATCGAGCTAAATTAAATAAGTAAAACGTTTACATCTTGGTTATTCGAATCGACAACAAGATTGGTTAAGGGTCTCGTTTGGTTTTTAGATGTGTCAAATGGATTTTAAAATGGGATGAGGGTGTCTCGACCTATAATGAAATCACACAAAGGGTTGTATAATCTTGTAATAATCGGGTTTAAATGGTCTAGAAACGTAATGGGAAATCGAGATATAAAACTAGAGTTTTCATGTGTTATACGATTTAATAAAAGTAAAAAGGTTAGTCTTGTAATTAATAAAACTTGAAGGTTTAATTGTTTTTATGGTAAAGACATGGACTAAATAAGTAAAATGGGTAAACATGCAATATTTACACTTAAAACCCTATACTTTGTAATAATTACACTTTAGACCCTAAACTTGTAAAACTTAGCAAAAGGACTCTTAGAGTACGATAACACTTGTTTTCACTATTTTAACCTAATAAAACTTTGATTATATCACTTATACTAAATCGCTAAATCACTGAGCACTGCTATTTTTGAAAAGTTACTAATTATAGAAATCATCAAAATGAAAGTTACTAAAAGTGGAGACCTACTAAAATGGGCAGTCTAAAATGAGTAATCAGACTTTAATAAGCGTTATCAAATTCATATAGGTTCGGACGGTGAGGAGTTGATTCATCGTGTGATCGTACTTTCTATTTTGCTTGCTTGAAGCAGTGCGGATATTCTATCCCTTCTCGGTAAGGATTTCTCATGACTCTCGATCCTTCGACTTTATTTTGCTTATGATATGTCATGGCTATGATCCACTTTTGTTATTGACCCGATATTGAACCTTGATATCGATCGCTTTGCTATTTGACCATTGCTATTGAATCTTTGCTTTGCTATTGACCCTCTGTTATTTGAACCACTTTATTCTGAATTTCCGTTATTGAACCGCATTTTCTTCACTGAACCTTCTCTGAGCTGTTGCTATTGAATCGTGCTATTGAACCTTTGATATTGAACTATTGCTACGAACTTTGATATTGAGTATTTGCTCTCGAACTTTGATATTGAATTGCTATGAACCTCGAATTGTGAACCATTGATATTGAACCTTTGATTGTGAAGACACATATATTGCTACACTTTGAACCTTTGTTTGACCATTGATTGATACGAGCCATTAACTAGGCATGGGGTTCCGTGTCCGTGTCATTGATGCACCAATGACATGACTCCGATGTGGATGAGTGATGTTCCACACCGTCCCATTTTGTATTGATTATGCGCGCCCGGATATATTGTATGGCCACTATTGTTTTGCGGTGATATGGATGCATCCTAGATTTGTATTGTATTGATATTGATATATTTGTTTTGGTGATGCGGTGCGTGTGTACAGTCCCCCTCGCATTTTGGGAGCTAGCTCTCTGGCAGTTCTTGAGGTCTCCTACGTATTGGTTTGGTATTAGGTGTCCCTCGAATACAATGGTTACTATTGGTTACTTGCCACGCTATTGCCACTATTGATATGGTTTGTTTTGTTGGCTCGGGATAGATTTCGACAACCCACACTTTTGATATACCTATATTGTACCTTCTAGATTCTCCAGCGCACCATATTAGATTGTTGTCCTTACGATACCCTTATATGACTCACTCTCTACCAAGATATATGTTCCATTGTTTTGATCATTACACTCTCGTTCCGTTACTTCATACTATCGTTCCATTCGCGTCTTGGGTTATTATATGCTTATTGAATTTGATTATGCTATTCATGTTTTATGTGACTCTGCGATTATCCTGCTATGATGTGATTAATATGTGGTTATCTGAGTAACTTGTTTTCAAGCGATGATATGTGATCTCAACATTATGTGACCCTCTGAATTGTCGGTGGCCATGCGATGTGTGTCGATAGTTTTATACATTTATTTGTGTACTTGTTCGGATAACCGTGGACTATGATTATCGATAGTTTCCTTATTTGCTTGTTGTTGACCGCCATGTTTGCATTTCGGTTTATACTACGGTTTGATTGGGTAAATGGTTCGACTTGACGTCGGCTTGTTAATTTGTTTAGTTGCCTGCTATGTCTCTAATTCATTTAATTATATCTTTATATTGTATTCCTGCTTATTACGTATAGCGCCATGTGTTGGCTACTTGTTAGTACTTACATTGTTGTAATCTTGGTTATGTTTTCAACTAAGGTTTTGACACGTGTGAATTGCCATGCTCACTATTAACTAATTGCTTTCTCTTGCCTTTAGATTTCTGTTTGATTTGTATGTCTTACGAGTTCTGAATTGATTGTATGTCCTTTATATGTTGTATGGATACGATGTACGCAATGCTTGCTTATGTTTGATGCTTGTATGCAGCTTGCGCATGCTTGTATATATGTCATTGATGCTTTGCTTTGCTTCATTCTCCTTGTTATCTGTTCTTTGGATATACATATAATTGTGTTTGCGGGATCCTCATTGACTCGTTGTTTCCTTTCCGTTGTAACCTTGCTATTGTTCCTTTACTTAGTTTCGTATTTACGCTTTTGTTTAGCTTTCGTTTTGTTATATCATTCCTTGGGCTTTTAAGCTCGGCCGCATTTCTTTTCTGCGGCGGTTTTTAGGTTTGAAGATGGGTTCGATGGGTGAGGTTAGAGTATCTTAGTGGACCAACCCTAGTACCTTAGCACTTATGGACTTGCTTTGAAGAGTTTTGTTTTGAGATTTCATTCATTTTGGATATTGTATTTTCCTCGTCGGACAATTGTTTATATGATTTGAAACTTCATTTTTAAGGTTTCGTTTGTAATTATTTTAATTGTATGTTCACGATATGACACGAATGTGACACTTCTACCGCTTCGGGTTGGGGTGTTACAATTATGGTATCGAGCCAGTTTTCGTCTTGTTGACCTTAGGATTGACACAGCGAGGATTGGGTAGACATTAGGCTTCCGTGCATTCCGATATATTCGATTCTTTTTATTGTCGTTCGGTTTTGACTTGATAATCTTTTGTCTTCTTTGTTTTGCTCTTCTTCTCTTAGCATTTGATTTTATTATTCGCATCCGTTTGTCGATCGTTAGATGGAGACTACTGTGGGCAGGCGATGGTGCGAACACTCGCGTTCTGCAATGATCCACAGTGGAGAGAGGTTCGTGAAGCGAAGCCGCCCATTGTCGTCTTCTTGGAGACATCAAGATGCTCTTGGAGGAAGTTGGACGGATCAACCAAAACGCAAAAGCGGAGACAAGATTCAACTAGTGGGTGAGAAGGTTCATCCACTTCCGATTGGGCGCGACTGTGTTACTCGATTTATGCATCACGCGATTTGAGGCGGTTTGATATTTTGCTAAGTGATTTTGATCGGTATTGCTTTTCTTTGATTTGTTCATAACCGGTTTGAATCGTGAAATTTATGGTTTAGTATTTTGGGTAATATCTCGACTTTTCTTTTGGATCGTCGATAATGAGTCATGAGGAACCGTTTGAGCAAGTTGGTGACTTCTTCCTTGGTGATATGGTAAGTTGTTTGATATAGTATATATTTGTATGTATGTGATCCAGTGCGCTTTGGTATGTTACTTGGTATCATATAGGATATGTTTTGTTGTGATATTGGTTATGTGATTTGTCATGACCGGACGAGAATATGATGACAATAAGGACTTGTTATGTGATGCAAGTATTATGGCGCGATCAACGTGATAATACCGAGATCATATGATTTGAACTTATTGGAATCATACGACATCTTGGGAAATGCCTGGGGTTGGTACGTGAATGGAATATGACTTGTATCCGTTAATTGTCGAACCTCATGTTCGTTTGTTATTATGTACCTCTTTGCAAGATTCTCATCGACATCTGTTACGTATAAGTTAGTACGCTTTGGAAACCGAAATCGTTGTGACCTGTGTGAAACTGTGAATTGTTACGTCTGCCTTGAACTAAGTACGTTTCTGTGTACCTCTGCGACATCAATTTTCGAGGACGAAAATTTTTCTTTTAGAGGGGAAGAGTTGTAAAACCCTAAAAATCTAAAACGTATGAAAAGACTATTTTACCCCTCAAGCATTATATTTGTAAAATACGTATAATATGTGAATCTCTTTAACTACGTCAATCTCGTTAAGTACGTTTAACATTTAACTCATGAATGATTTAAGCAAGACAATATTAAGTTAAAGTTCACTTATGCCTACCTTATAAATATCACATCAAGATAGATTTACTTGGACCATTACATGTACAAATTACCAACACAATTAAATTAAACAAATGTACCTATAATATAGCTAAATATGGTAAACTAAGAAAATTGATTTGGTCTAACCTTTTTCCCTTGATTGGCGAATAAACCTCCCCCTCCCTTCATTTTTTGTGACCTTGCAATGAAGTTTAGTATCAATCTTTTTTCGAGTTACCAAAGTTATGAGAATGTTTCTAAATTGATGCCTTAAAATTAGGCAAGTTATTCTACAATTTGACCATAATACCGTAATCAATCTTTTGGTCAAAAGATCCCATCACACAACATATATTTTGTCATTTATGTAGACCGAAATTGTTGGTATAAATTACGAATTGGTATTGATCGTTAGTAGTACAAAATAACTTGAGTGATTAGGCCCAAAGAGAATATTTTCCTTAACTTATATCATCATCATATAATCATTCCATTTTCATTCTCCCCTGCATACCAACCTAAGATCAATGTCAAATATTTCACACAATCATCTCGCATAAAACCTACTTCTAAAGTAGCGGCACCAAGTTCTTTTCCTCCTTTCTCCATTCGACAACAAAGCGGGATAACAAAAAGCCGTGTGATCATAGGCTGGCAGGTCGAGGGTGTGTTCTTCTTGTCGTGGATCCTCAAGGTTCGATGGGAGGTTGGGTGTGTTGTGTCGTGGTGCGCTGGGGGAAAAAGGAAGATGTGGTTTCATGTTGTTTTGGCCTTGTTCTTTTCTCGTATCCGTTTCAAAGGTAACAGATGACATCCTTGATCTCGTATCTTCCTTTCATTTGTGTTATCGTTGGTGCATGCTTTCCTCTTTCGAATACATGTATACTGCGAATAAGAAATTGTCACATGAAATAGTAGGTTTTGTCACCTAAAATGATAAGTCTTATACTACGTAGCACCTAAATCTGAATATGAAATCTCATGCATGCCACGTTTAAAGAAAACCATATGAAGTGATCATCTAATCGATATTGTACATGTAACGAATGGGGGATGGCCATGGCTAGTCACACATGAGAATTGTTTTGAAAACCTCAACGATATTACATGCATAGTCGAATATCTCATGAGCATAAAATAATGAACTTTGTCACATGAAAGCACTGACTCGAATACATGAAATAACAAATCGGCTAGAACCGCGAATCAACTTATTTTATGACTATGATTATGAAACCATTCGACCTTCACAGATGCGACCATACACATGTTTCTTTTAAATGATATCGAGCTAAATTAAATAAGTAAAACGTTTACATCTTGGTTATTCGAATCGACAACAAGATTGGTTAAGGGTCTCGTTTGGTTTTAGATGTGTCAAATGGATTTTAAAATGGGATGAGGTGTCTCGACCTATAATGAAATCACACAAAGGGTTGTATAATCTTGTAATAATCGGGTTTAAATGGTCTAGAAACGTAATGGGAAATCGAGATATAAAACTAGAGTTTTCATGTGTTATACGATTTAATAAAAGTAAAAAGGTTAGTCTTGTAATTAATAAAACTTGAAGGTTTAATTGTTTTTATGGTAAAGACATGGACTAAATAAGTAAAATGGGTAAACATGCAATATTTACACTTAAAACCCTATACTTTGTAATAATTACACTTTAGACCCTAAACTTGTAAAACTTAGCAAAAGGACTCTTAGAGTACGATAACACTTGTTTTCACTATTTTAACCTAATAAAACTTTGATTATATCACTTATGACTAAATATGCTAAATACGGAAACCTGCTATTTTTCGAAAAGTTACTAATTATAGAAATCTGTCAAAAATAGAAAGTTACTAAAAGTGGAGACCTACTAAAAATGGAAAGCCGTCTAAAATGAGTAATCCGACTTTAATAAGCGTTATCAAATTCATATAGGTTCCGGACGGCGGGATTGATTCATCGTGTGATCGTACTTTCCTATTTTGCTTGCTTGAAGCGAGTGCGAGATATTCTATCCGCTTCCGATGAGGATTTCTCATGACTCTCGATCCTTGACTTTATTTTGCTTATGATATGTCATGGCTATGATCCCTTTTGTTATTGACCCCGATATTGAACCTTGATATCGATCCCTGCTATTTGACCATTGCTATTGAATCTTTGCTTTGCTATTGACCCTCATTATTTGAACCAACATTCTTTGAATTTCCGTTATTGAACCCTTTGCTCTCTGAACCTTGCTCTTGAGCTGTTGCTATTGAATCGTGCTATTGAACCTTTGATATTGAACTATTGCTCTTGAACTTTGATATTGAGCTGTTGCTACTCAAACTTTGATATTGAATTTGTTGCTATGAACCTCGAATTGTGAACCATTGATATTGAACCTTTGATTGTGAAGACACTATATTGCTACACTTTGAACCTTTGTTTGACCCTTGATTGATACAGGAGCCATTAACTAGGCATGGGGTTCCATGTCCGTGTCATTGATGCACCAATGGCATGACTCGATGTGGATGAGTGATGTTCCACACCGTCCCATTTGTATTGATTATCGCAACGGATATATTGTTATGGCGGCTATTGTTTTGCGGGCGTATGGATGCATCCTAGATTTGTATTGTATTGATATTGATATATTTGTTTGGTGATGCGGTGCGTGTGTGCAATACACCCCTCGCATTTTGGAGCTAGCTACTCCAGCAGTTCTTGAGGTCTCCCTCATATTGGTTTGGTATTCGAGGTCACCCCTCAAGAATACAATGGTTACTATTGGTTACTTGGTGCTATTGCCACTATTGATATGGTTTGTTTTGTTGGCTCGGGATAGATTTGACAACCACTTACACTTTTGATATACCTATATTGTACCTTCTAGATTCTCCACTGCACCATATTAAGATTGTTGTCCTTACAATACCCTTATATGACTCGCTCTACTACCAAGATATATATGTTCCATTGTTTTGATCTGTTACACTCTCATTCCGTTACTTATACTATCGTTCCATTCACGTCTTGGGTTATTATATGCTTATTGAATTTGATTATGCTATTCATGTTTTATGTGACTCACGGTTATCCTGCTATGATGTGATTAATATGTGGTTATCTGAGGTAACTTGTTTTCAATGATGATATGTGATCTCAACGTTATGTGACCCTCTGAATTGTCGGTGGCCATGCCAATGTGTGTCGATAGTTTTATGCATTTATTTTGTGTACTTGTTCGAGATAACCGTGGACTATGATTATCGATAGTTTCCTTATTTGCTTGTTGTTGACACTGCCATGTTTGCATTTCGGTTTATGCTACGGTTTGATTGGGTAAATGGTTCGACTTGTGTCTGGCTTGTTAATTTGTTTAGTTGCCTACTATGTCTCTAATTCATTTAATTATATCTTTATATTGTATTCCTGCTTATTCGTATAGCGCCATGTGTTATTCTTTGTTAGTACTTCATTGTTGTGATCTTGGTTATGTTTTCAACTAAGGGTTTGACACATGTGAATTGCCATGCTCACCTATTAACTAATTGCTTTCTCTTGCCTTTAGATTTGTTTGATTTGTGTATGTACCAGTTCTGAATTGATTGTATGTCCTTTATATGTTGTGTGGATCGATGTACTGCAATGCTTGCTTATGTTTGATGCCTTGTATGCTCGCTTGCGATGCTTGTATATATGTCATTGATGCTTTGCTTTGCTTCATTCTCCTTGTTATCTGTTCTTTGGATATCGTATAATTGTGATCTGCGGGATCCTCATTGACTCATTGTTTCCTTTCGTTTGTAACCTTATTGTTCCTTTACTTAGTTTCGTATTTACGCTTTTGTTTAGCTTTCGTTTTGTTATATCATTCCTGAACTTTTAAGCTCACCGCATTTCTTTTCTGCTGGCGGGTTTTAGGTTTGAAGATGGGTTCGATGGGTGAGAGTTAGAGTATCTTAGTGGACCAACCCTAGTACCTTAGCACTTATGGACTTGCTTTGAAGAGTTTTGTTTTGAGATTTCATTCATTTTGGATATTGTATTTTCCTCGTCAGACAATTGTTTATATGATTTGAAACTTCATTTTTAAGGTTTTCGTTTGTAATTATTTTAATTGTATGTTACGATATGACAGGAATGTGACACTTCTACCACTTGTCGGGTTGGGGTGTTACAGGGTTTCTAAAACCGGGTTAACCGGTTAGACCCAGCTGGTTTTAGTGACCGGTCGACCGGTTCTCGAAACCCGTAGGGTTTGGTTTTCAAATTTTTTATAAAACCGGGTTGACCGATGGTTGAACGGGTTGACCAGTTATTTTTATATTTTTAATTGGAAAACCGAGTTGACCGGTGATCGAACCGGTCGAACCGAATTGATCCGGTGACCGGTTACTCGGCCAAGTCGATTATAAACCGGGTTTCAAAACATTGTACTTTATGGATATTTGGTAAAAGTAATTGTTATTGTAACTTTCGAAATGGAACGTAGATAGAAATGAAGATTATAAAAAATTATTTTATATTTGATTTTAATAGATTGTTTAATGGCTTAGTTTTATTCCGTCGAATAAAACATATTTTAAATGGCTTATTTTTCCAAAGTGAGTGTGCCAAACATCTTTTAAGTAAAATAAATACAGCTTATTAATGACATTGTAAATGGCTTATTTTTCCAATGTGATGAAAGAATAGATCACTTGGGGAAAATTTTTAAAATTTCCGCAAATAAATTAGTAAATCCTCTTATCACATATGCAAAGTTATTACAACAGAAAATTTTCATACCAATTGTCACTATCTATTTTGTATAAAGATAATCATTTGTAAATGTAATACGATTAAATATTTTTCTTGTAGTGTTTGACGTGCATCATGTTTACGTTTTCTATTTTACATGTTTGAGCTTCCTGAGCTCAACCACTTTAGATAAACTGAATCCGTCATAATATCAATGTGTCGTTACAATAGCGAGGCTACCCTCAACCGTGCGATCTGCGCAGTCTAGTGATTGAAGGGTGATGTTTTTATCCGTAATGTTGTATATGATGGTATTTAATCACAATTAGAGAACTTCACGTTGTATTTATTATTTAGATGGCTAACAATGTTATTATTACTTTAGTTTATATTATTTTAGTGAAATCTATATTTAGATGCCTAATAATGTTATAATTACTTTTGTATTTATATTATTTTATTTTCATTAAAAGTTTTTATTAATATAGTCTTTTCATATGTAGTATTTTAATTTGAGTAAGTTACATAAAGTGTTTTGTTCTTATTTATTTGTGACTTTTGTTTTTGGAATTATATAACTATTTGTACTCTTCAACCAAATTTTGAGTTGTTATAGAATTTGATGAATATTTCGGGATCATCTAAATTGCGTGATTGCGTGTGTTTGTGGTTTGTCTGACAGACATTATGAAGATGATGCGTTATTAAACATTAAAATTAAAAAAATAAAATAAAAAAGCGACATAAAAAATTACAAAATGAAAATACGAAATTAAATAAAATAAGTAAATAAATTAAACTATTAAATTAAGCGTTGATGGCAAATTATATAAATTCCAATTACAAAGATATGATATTTAGATAAATGATAAAGATCAATTGAGCATAAATGATTAAAATCAGTGAAAACAAAGTCGTATGTAACCGTCAAGACATATATAATCGTGGATCTTGAAAGCGAGGTTTCGTACTGTTTCCGATGTCTTGACGATGTGATCATCAACGGACGATGTAAGCTTAGGTTATAAACTGACTATTCAACCACTGCTTTCATATTCAACAAAAGTTCACTAAAATTCATATTAAGTAAAATGCAGAAACCAAGTAGGAACCGCAACAATATTTGACCAAATAATTTTGTGGCTAACTCTGTAACCACTAAACCAACTTCTCATTAGCTTGATGTTTTAATATGTAATAAACTAAACATGGGAGTTGGATCCTATAAAACAAAATAGTGCTCACTTCTAATCTGGTAGCCTAAACCAATGTTTGATGTTTTTTTCAATGATTTGTAAATGTCAAAGACAGCACCCAACTTTATATATGCGCCTTTAATTAGGGACCAAAACACCTAATAACAAGCGTTATGTGAATTATTAATATTATCACTTACTTTATATACATAGACAAATGAAATAACCTAAATAGCGACCCACAACACTTAACAAGCTGCATCGACAATAAGTAAACATTACACACCTCATTGAATAAGCTCCAAATTCGAAAAGCTCCAAATTCTGAAAAGCTCCAAATTAAAAACTTGGTAATATATTTACTTGAATAAATAACTCAACCAAGAAATCAAAATCAAACACACATTCAGTTTGATGCTTATAAAATAGGAATACCTTTTGTACATTTGTATGTTGTTGGTATTCTCCTACCTGAATACACAAAAGAAGTGTGACCATGGAAGAAAAAATGTTACCCATTATGTCGAACGGAAAGGACCTCAAAAGCGCAAAATATACTAGATTATCATAAAGTCTACCTTTCGTCCTCTCCATAAAATTCTTCATTTGCTCTTTATAACGATTCTCAAAGTACTTCTTCCTTGGTACTATTAAACGCCTCCTTGCACGAACCGAGTCATCAACATCACCACACATTGACCTTAAACCCGGTACAAATTAAGATTTTTTTTAAATAAAAAGAATAAAAACTTACTTCTTCTGAAGCCCCCTCTACTGAACCCATCAAATCACAACTATTATCAGAATTGAAAATCCAGGCGATAAAAGCACACACAGGTTTGGTAATGTCTATGGCTAATGTTGTTTTTTTGGAATGTGAAAATTTGATAATGGATTCAAATGATGAGTCATGAACACGTTTTTATATATACGGTGTTGATGTGTTCACGCTTTGTATCATAGCTCAGACAAACCATATTAAGCACATCGGCTTTATATGTTTTCATCTAGTGTTTGTAAAATACGGGGAAGATGTTTTTTCCTTCCAGTCGTTTGTTCAAAAGCAAAACAATTTAGCATTAACTTAATATAGCAGATGAGTAGATTAACACACCCAAAACAACACGGTGATCCAAGAAATGGGTCTTCACCCGATTCAACAAACATTCCAATCTTTATTTTTACAACAACCTATCAAAGTTAACATTGTTTAAAAATATGAAACGAAATATCTCATCTAATCTAACAACCAAAAACCATATGTATAAAGTAGATGTAATGACTAACCTTTTTTAGAGAAGTAGTGGCTATGGCAATAGGTAAGATATCTCTGTTTCGGATAAGGCGATAATGGACAATGGTCTTTGTAGCTTTCTGCTTCAAGAAGTTATTGCACCTCTTGGTTGTTATCACAACGGTTTACCTAGTCACCATAAGTAAGATTTATTGTGTATTTGGAGTAAAAATTTATTTGAAGAATATCGTCGAATGGTATTTTAGTAACAAAGCTGTAATAACAATAATTATTTTGTTAACCAACTGCATTTACATGTCATTGGACATATTACTATTGTTTACCAATTGCATTTACATGGTTAGGATATGATATCATAACAAACGAATCTATTCCAAAATATTATACATGTTATTTTGACAATATTGAAGATAAAACCACCAATGGTTTTCCCCAAGTAACTGTTAATTTTTATCAATTGCTAAAAATTAAATAAAGAGGAATTTGCATTACAAAAAATGCCGGTTGAAATAAGGAAGCTTACAAATTTTCTTGAATCTGGCTTCTGATTCCAGCATGACTCGACAGTCCCAGTTTGACCATTGGCATTCTTTATCCCCTTCTTTTTGAGCCATTTGTCATGCTGAGCTTCGCTAAGAGTAACTCCTATGTCTACCTAATATACACAAATAAGCATACATCTCGGAATTAATTGCCCCTTCTCCTTTGTACATAATAAATACAGGATATAAAGCAAGCAAGAACACGTGTGGCAATCCGATCTCATTCAAACATATGTTGATTAGTCATTAAGGATGTTTCCTATTAGAAGGATTACGCTTTGGAAACCTAGGGCCAAAATAGAGGGCTATGTAACCGGATGAAGCAGGTTCGAGATAACAATGGGCAAATCCGATACAGGCTAGATACTTTGGCCAACTCGGACCCTTATGACATTGTTGCCTTTAATGTCACCTATTTGACCAGATAAGGATAATACATGAGCTGAATCAACCCATTTATAAGAACTGGATAAGTGTAAACTCAAGTTAAAAGCACTAATAGCAACCGAAACCAAACAATGTCAGCAAACTTTCTTGTTTTGCAGGTAGCACATCCCGTGATCCGATGGTAATCAGTGTAATGAAATAGATAAAATTTAAAAAAAAAACAAAAAAAACAAAGATAATTTAGAGGTATACAGAATTCATGCCACGGATATGAAATTGATCAGAAAATGTAGCCGTTGAGATATCGACTTTAGATCCATTGTGACGACAAACAACACGCACCTGAAGACAAACAAATAAAAACACACATCAAGCTAGGCATGTTACACGTGCATCTAAAGTTGGAAAAATGGGCAAATGAGTAATTGTTTAAAAGGGTCAAGCTTGAATCTTGTCAAGTAACTACATATTGTTATACAATAATACAATAACAATACTACATCAAACGATTCACCCACGAAACACATTATTATGTTTTTGTGGAATAAATACAATATCTCAAATAATCAACTTTTATGGTTGATATAAAGCTACGTATCTTGATCGGAGAATGTTTGCCATTGATCGCGCTTACACACAATAAAGAGTTCCATTTGTGTAAAGAAGATAAGTTAGGACATAGTAACCTTTTCCTCCAACACCACCGAGCACCACCAATTGTATGGCATATCCATGCATGATATTTATCATGAAGCTTTACAATTGACAATAAATGGGATGATTATTAAGAGTCATCAAAAGTTCTAATAATTCAATGTTTAACATATATCGCTAATAATATGGCTTTCGTGTCACTCGTTGAAGGAGGCCTTTCGTGTGTCATGTTGATTCATAGTATTCATAAATCGATGTATATTTGTGTGGCTTTAGATAGGTTGTCACTGTCGTGATTTTGTGCTCTACCCCACTTGCGTTAAATTAAGGGATAAAGCTTTATGTATTATAGATATAAGAGGCTATTTATAGATTAGTTAAAGGCTAAGTCAAATCAGGATTAAGAGACATTTACTTGCCACTGCGCAAAAAATACTCTTATTTATTATGGAAGCAAACAGTTTTAAAATGCTAATTTTTTACATTTTGGCATTGATCAAAATTATCTTTATCTATAAGGTTTTTTTTTTTTTTTTAGTTCGATGAAATCAAAAGAAGATGATTATTTGAAACATACTAAAATGTAAAGCGACTAATAATCTTGAAGCGGATGAAAAAATGGTAGAAATCCTCTCGAGTTATTTATAACCGATTGATCAAGTTGCGATTATCAACCATTAGATCGAATCAATGGCTCAGAATCATCTCATGTTCTTTTGATTTGGTAATTGGTTCAATCCGATGATGATAATTGACAACGATCCGTCGAGATATAAATAACGAGGAGGATCTCTCCTGAAAAAATTGGTTAGTTGGGATTAAGAGGCCAACATTAGCGATGAGTTGTTAAATATTATGCTTACAAATATACATTATTAATTATAGATCCTTAAGTAATACTACTTCTATTCCATGTTGGGCATCCTTATAAAACACATTGAGAAAAAGTAACATCTTATTTAAAAGAGTAAATTACATGGAGTCGTCCACATGGTTTGCCCAAGTAACAACCTTAGTCACGATAGTTTGAAGTTTCATTGGTAGTCCTAATTTGGTAAACAAATAACACACTTGGTCCAGCTAACGTCTTAGTTAGTCAACCAAAGATGGGAGGGTATTGTATTGTCTCCATGTTCCAAATCTTGCTTTTGACTTTTGACCATCCACCTAAATCAATTAATGCCCGTATTTTCATTTCCTCCAGCACTCCCGCGTACTCTGTTCTCACACACACTCAAAAACTAACTTCTCTCATGGAACCTTGATTAGCGAAACCACAACCTAATTTGATCAATTGCGATGGTGGTGTCGATGTGAATTTACGTCCATCGATAAAAGGAAGTGGATGTGGATTATAATGCGGTTTATGGTAAGAATGTAGTATTTGATTTAGGTATCTAATTGTGATAATTAAATGTATTAATAGCCCTAAAATAATTTTTTTGTGATTTTTCTGTGCTTGATTCTAACATGTTTTCCTCAAAATTCATAATGGAGGATGTTTACTTACTATCCAACAAGGAGATATGTTAATGGTAATGAAAGCTTCATTGATAATGTAGATGTTGATTTGTTTTACATCATAGAGTTGAATGACATGGTTATGTCGATAGGGTATAGTGGGGATACGATAATGTACTACCAACATATGATACGATCTTGATTTAGAGAATGGGCTTAGAGCTTTAGGTGGTGACCAAGATGTTCAAGTTCTTGGTAGTTGGCATGATCGTTATGTGGTTAATATGTCACAAGGTTGCACTTGGGTATTGGGAAATAAGTGGTATACCACAAGCGTCTTATGTGATCGATTGGAATATGGCATCGAACAACATGAACCTGGTTTACCAAAGATTGGGTGCATCCTTATTCTGATTGGATATATGGAAAGAAAGTTTACGGACACAAGATTGACCCTTGAATGGTCCAAGTATGTGGCCTAAATGTAGCTTTACATCAACCACAATCATTCCACCCAAGCATCATCCTCGACACGGAAGACCAAACCAAGAAGAGGAAGAAGTGCAGGCGAGATGGTTGATATAGTCAGGATGGTAAGCTACATGAAAGCTAATAAGCTGTAACTTGTGTTTTGTGCAACTCAAAAGGACATAACAAGAGAACATGCAAGGGCGAAATCAAGCACACCTTGGTGGAAGGAGCAAGACCGAGAAGCGCAAGTCAATCTACTTCTTGACTCCACAAGTGAAGGCGCTCCAAAAGCGCAACTACACAACTCCTCCAGTGAAGTTGCAAGTCAATCGACTCAAAAGCGTGGTCTTGGTAGGGTAAAAAAAATTGCGAGCCCAGTGTAGCCAAATGATGTTATTTAGTTAACTTTTATTAGTAATAACACTATGTTGATCTGTGTGATCTTTTGGAACTAAATCTGAATTTTCTTTTGTGAACCAAGACTATGTTATGTGACTCATTTTGATCATGTGTGATCATTTGGCGGAATATTGTTTATGGAATGGTTTAGTTTTATGGTTAATTTGATATTGTTTATGGAATGGTTTAGGTTTATGGATTTTAATTTCACCAGATTATGTTTATTAAATGGGTCGATTTTGACTGTTATGGGTCGATTTAGGTTTATGTTTATGGTTACTTTTGACACTAGCTTAATTTGGCCAAATTGCATTTGAGACTTATGTTTTGTTATTTTAACACTAGTTTAGGTTTATGGTTACTTTTGACTTGTGTTTTGTGATTTTATGGGTCACTTTTGACTTGTTATGGGTCAATTAGTTGTTGTGTTTTGTTATTGGTCAAGTAACTTGTGTTTTGTCATTTGACTTTTTAGTCTCGGTTTGACATTAAAAACAACCACAATATCAAACACTAAAAGTATTAACGTTCAAGATAAAAACAACCATTCATACATACTGGGTTCAGTTGAAATACAAAATTGACTATATAGGTCAAACACTAAAATAACCTATTACTATATATGTCAAACACTACATTAACCTTTACGCAATACAACCACTAAATTAACAAGAAATCTTGAAAATTCATACAATAAAAATGTTAACCATGAAACAACCAACAACTTCTTCATTCTTTCCGTCCCTTTTGTGCTTCCAATGATTGAGCTTCTTTTTGTTTCTTGCCCTCAATAGTCACGGTATGATGTTTCTGACGTGACGATGGCATATCGAGGATCAAACCAATCCACTATACCTAATAAACAAGAAAGATAACATATTCATGATTTCAAAGTGTAACCCTAATAAACAAGATAATACTTACATGATTTGGGCATCCATAAAAGCGTTTATGCAGGTTTTCATTTGTCGAAGATGTGGCGATATTTGATCTTCTACCACAAAACAATTCACCATCGTTTGGATTTGATTTGAGGTGGGGGTGGTTTTGTTCTTAAATGGAAGAAGATGAAATACATGGTGGGGTGGTTTTTATTAAATATGATAGTATAATAACGTTGGAACATGGAAAGACAAAATACCCTCCCGTCTTTGCCACGTGTCGACTTTTGGTCTTTCAACACGCTAACTATTGGACTGGTGTGTTGTTGTTTACCAACTTAGGGACTACCGGTGCAACTTCAAAGTTCGAGGACGAAGGTTGTTACTTTGGATGAACCACGGGACCATCCATGCAATTTGTTCTATTTAAAATTTAGTTATTATACTACATTTTATACATATAGTAGCTAAAATATCCGTAAAATTCACGGGTATTTAACAAAAGCGAGAAAAGATAATGACTTAGCATATTACATTATAAGTCGTTAATAAGGAACACATGAGTATACCAATTAAAAAAGAAGGGCTAATTGCTTGAAAATGTATTTAACTCGACATTTTTTATAGTTGTGTGTAGTCATATTTTCTTTCATTATTGTGTGTTATGAGCTTTCAAATTTGACCATTGTGTGTATTTTGTAACCATTTTACCTTTACTTTTTTTAAAAAAAATTTAAAAGGTAAAATGGTCATTATATGACAAAATAATCAAAAAATCAATAATCGAAATTTGAAAATTGATACAAAATAAAAAAATAATAATAAAAAATAACTATAAACAACCATAAAAAGTGTTAAATTAAATACATTTTCAAGCAAGTAACCCGATAAAGAAACTTCGCACAAATAAAATGCTTGTGGAATCAAATAAACAATGAAATAACCAAAGAAGAATGTTGTAGTTTTTATGTTGATTCACTTGACAATAAAGAATCCTAACATAAAGTTGTGATTATCATGTCAATAAATTTTAATGTTAGCATGGACATATATAAATGATAATAAAGAAGAAGAAGAAAGAAATTCAAAACAATACTATATTACACTTGCTAGGAATAGGACTAGGATTAATGCGAGATCCGGAAGAATGGAGTGCGGGCTTTGAAGTCAAAATCTTAAGGTTACTAAAATCTCAAACCTAATTAAGCATGAGGTAATAAACACCAACATCATGTATGAAACTTACAACATCATGTATGAAACTTACAACGAGGAAAATAGAGAACATGAACTAAGGCTAAGCGGTGGTAAAATTTTTGGGCGTGAGTTTCACGGCGTGAGTATTAAAATGAATCACCAAGTCGCGTGTGAGTTGGGAAAAAGAAGGTGTGCGTGTGGTGAGTTACTCGCTAGTAGTTTGCATGTGGGCCCAAAAGAATATAACCGTTTGTGATATTAAAAATATCCCATTCATCAATATTTACATATAAATACTGATAACTTCACTTTTGCTCCTTTTCCTATATGCTCACGGTTGCATCATCCTTATCATCCGAAAGTGGTGTGCTCGAGAACATACACCCACTTATACTTGATAACGAGAAATGCATCTTCTTTTATCGCCTTCTAAGATCAACTCTTTCAAACTTATCAATTTGGAGAGTTAGAAGCCATGTGCTTCATTACTGACAACAACATTGATTATCACTAAATAGTTTCTATTGATTGTTGGTTTATATATGACCGATGGGGTGTAGATAATCAATGAGTATCGAGATATCACTCGAAATCGTGTGATCGCTTTCCAATAGTAACTATTCGACCTTAATTCGTGGGTTAAATGAATATCTCTACGGAGGATAGAGCAAGTGTAATTTTGTTGTTTTAGGCACAAAGCAAGAATCCTTTTCACTTTCAAGTGTTTAGTTTTCGTGTGTTTCCATGCAAGTATAAGCTCAATTTATAGGGATTACTCAAGGCCTATAATGTAATTATGATAATTAATCGGCCAATTAATTACATTATAATGTTCATTCACTATAGGAAATAGTGGTTACATAACCGTCAATCATGACCATTAAGTTGCGGTATAGCGCCTTTGAATAGTCAAAGCGGTTACAATCCAAGTTTAAATTTAGTCCGACTTTGTGCTTGCACTCGATGATGAGCTTTCCTCACAGAGAGTCGCTCCACAGGTGTGCTCATAGGGTGGTTCATTTATTGACAAAATTAACTCTCCGATGAGACTACTCTCGAGTATATCATTGAGTATATAACTACGAATGATGTGACTCATGATAAAGTTGTTCCCGAAAACACTTACTCAAAAGTATAACTCACTTGAATTGAATTATCATCGACCTAATGAATCCATCAGTGTCACTCATTGATGAGTAGGTCTTACGAAACAATCGATGCCCTAAATTCCACTTACCATCATCTAAGTTAGAGTGATTAGGGACCTTTTTGATTATCTGTTTCCGTCTCTCATGGCCATTCTGGTGTGATGACTCACGAATTGAACTAATTAAATTTCCAACACCCCCATACTTTATATTAAAAATAACATATATATATTTTATTTATAAATATTATTATCGTTATATATTAAATTCACGTATATGTTCGAGATTATGAATATGAAAATTAAAGCACGAGTTATTGTGATATGTAAATCAATACGAGATTGTATTATATCTGAACAACTCATATTATTCATCTCTATGGTTTAAGTAAGGATACCACGATTCTTTTATTTTTATTTTTTACAATTTGCTTCAATAACGACTTCATGTTATTCTTTTTACTCTCTTCTATTGAAGGATATCAATCCTATTACTAAATAATTTTGTATTATAAAAATGTTAGGCTTTTGTGTAACACAACGGAGAATGTGAATTGTATGGCAAAGGACTGCTTGTTCAAGAATTCCAAAGACCTATAATTTAGTTTCCACAGAATGTGAAACTTGATTCGTTGCACAATAACTTTTCAGGTGTTGAAATTGGAAGTTGTTATAAAATAGCATCACCATAGTTTTCAGGTGTTGAAATTGGTTGTGATGAGGGATCTTAGATTGTTCATTTAAAAATATACTGATGGTGATGGAGATATAACTTTATTTGTTACATGTTTTCTAAGGATGTTGCCATAGAAAGAAGCATGTGAACATCATGTAGGGTTATACCTTAACCAGATCTATTCCTATGACGTACCAAACCTTAGTTCTACCGGTGATAATTTTGTGCATAATAGTTCGTTCGAAAGCTAATAATGTGGATGTTTGTATAGAAGGGGGATGAATGAATGGTAAACGGTGAGTTGCTCTAAGAAAATAAAAAGGGAACAAATGGAATTAATTAAATTATGGGTAACTATTTAATGAATAATGACTAGTTCTTTTTTTATAAATAAATTATACTTTTTGAAATTCATAATACATCACTATTGTATTGTAATTTAATTTGTAATTCAAACACATCAATCGTCATTTGAATTCAAGACATGCGTGCCCCCAATGTGTGACATATACAATGAACCGATGTTGTAAATTTGTAATATATCATAAATATTCGTAATTGCGTACCTGCCGAAATATTCAGAATTTAACAAAATCGACATGGAAATACAGAGAAGTTAATGGGAAATTTTATGAACTATTTTTTGTATCAACATTTGCAAGCATTTAATGACTAGTTTGGCCAAATGATGATGATCGAGTAAAGAATTTTTTTCAAAGCGGTAATTCTTAGGAGATGCTGACAACCCTGACTTAAGAATGTATTACGAAAAGGCAACATAAGGGCGCGTTTAGTTCATGGTTATTTCCATGGGTTTAAGGCATTGTGGTATAAGTTTATTGTTTGGTATATGCAATAGGCCCTCAATATTGAATTGAATGGTCAACATTGCACGTTTGGTAGAGAATTTTTCAAAGAAATGAAATGAAGCAGAGAATAAAATCTTAAAAAATATAAATTAGTAGAGAATTTTTGTTCAATTATAATGTTTGGTAATAATGAGCTTACTAGAGAAGCGAAAAAAAATATATTTAAATAACATTTTGTCGTATAAAGAACTACATGTATTTGTTTGTTGATTTTTCTTTTTAAAAATCTATTTTTATTTTTCTAAATAACAATTCTTAAAAAGATTTAATTTTTTTAAAATTTTAAAATTTTATTTAAAAAAATATATATATTTTTAAAATTTATGTACTTTCTTTAAAAAAATTATTTAAAAATTATTTTTTAAAAATGTATTTATTTAAAAAAACTTGTTTTAAATTTTTTTTTTAAAATGTATTTATTTAAAAAACTTTTATTTTTAAAAAATATTTTTTAAAAAATATTTATTTAAAAATTATTTTTTAAAAAATATTTTAAAAAAATATATTTTAAAAAATATTTAAAAAATTATTTTTTAAAATGCATTTAAAAACTTATTTAAATTTTTTAAAATGTATTTATTTAAAAAACTTATATTTTTTATAAAATATTTTTAATTAATTTTTTAAATGTATTTAAAAAACTTATTTAAAAAAATATTTTTGAAAATGTATTTATTTAAAAAACTTATTTTAAAAATATTTTTTAAAACATGTTTTAAAAATGTATTTATTTAAATAAAATATTTAAAAAAACTTATGTTTGGAACTAAAGTACAAATAAAAGTTGAAAAAAAAAAAAAAAAAAAAAAAAAAACATATCATGAAAATTATTACGAATACTAACAATTCTCATTTCTCCAATTTCGACCAAAAGGGATGAAAATGAAACTCCAAAATTTACACTACCAACTCATTAGCAATTCTCCCAATTCTTACCGATTCTCCATTTTAATTTCTAGCAATAGAAACAATGGAATTCGGTTCATTTCCATTTCTCTTATACCATTTCTCTCTGCCAACACACCCTTGGTTTCTAACAGACCTTGGCAAAAGGTCTAATGATTACAAACTGTTTCGTATCTTTTTCCAAATATATAGGCCCTCATCTTAATTCAACCACTTATTTCTTTTATGTTATACTAAAACGTGTATCAAATCTAAATCCGAATCCAAATACATCCACAAACCTAAGGCACTCACGTAGTTCACTAAAAGGATAAACATATTGCTAATTTTTTAGGTAAAAGGTTGTTACACTAGTAATTTTTATTACTTGAAACGATTAAGTACATAAGATATGAGTGAATATCAAATCTCATCGTGTTACATAGGCGAGAAACAAACGCGCCATTTGTGCTTCAAACCAAAACTATCATAATCATAACCAACCAAACTTATGAAAAACTACTTCGTCTAGTATGACTAGGGTGTCCATGGTACTAGAACAGTCGGCAGGAACAAGGCGAAAGAGCCGAGCGAAAATAAGGAAAAAGTGGAACCAAGAACCGTCCCAATTTTTTTCGGTTCGGTTCGATACGAAATTCGATAATTCCATGAAGTACCACGGTGTTAAAAAATATATTTTGATGGATATGAATTTATGGTACTCGGATTGTAGAACTTGAAGAAGTTGACAACCTTAATAGTATTCATGACTTGACTTACAAACAAACAAAAAAACATATCTCGGTAATAGCAAACTCATCATCCATGAAAATAATTGCAAACTCATCATCCATGAAAATAATTGCAAACTCGTTGAGAATATTATATATCAATCATGGTGACTAGCACAATAACTTACATGGTGACGATATATCATGCGGTGGCGCCATAATCGTTAATTGTTTCTCAACTTTTATCATTAAGTTTAATGAAAACAAATACCAATAGTTAATTACAACTTCTTGCTAGTTGTTCTTGAGCAACACGATTATTCGATATGCGGCTATCGCGTACTCTATATTCAGTTTAGAAAAAACTTACTTTCATATTGATGAATCTTGTTTGAATCTTTGAATGGAATCAATGGATTAAAGGTTAAGGTTTATGAGTTTTAGGTTTAGGTAAGGTTTTCTATTTTCTTAAAAGGCCGCATACTTGCATGTACACAATATCCCAAACAAACCCTATAAAATTGCATATTTTCATAAAAGTCGAGTTCTTTCGGAAAATCGGAACGGATGGTTCCGACCGAACCGATCGAGAACCGAAATTTTGAAATTTTAGGAACCAAGAACCGTACCGGTTCTAATATCTGATTCGTTCCCGGTCGTTAGGTATGGTTCATCGGTTCTTTTGGTTCTTGGTTTTTGGACACCCCTAAGTATGACCACGAACCCTTATATTATAAAGCGTCACGAAGGCAATTGCTCTTCCGTTAAATCTTCGCTTTTCACCATCATCCTATGGTTTATCATCATAATCATATTTTTAACGCTCGTATAAGCTCTTCATCCCAGTTCCACCTCCAGTTTTCAAGGAGTTTATACCCTTATCACTTTTCGGTGCCATAAATTTCGTCGTTTCATTATCATCCTCTTCCACATAATTTTCGCTATCATTAACCTCATTATCCAAGTTAACAACTTTACTATTACCAACAATTTCGTTGTCACCTTTGAGTTAAGCCGAATCACTAAGAGTAATCCAAACATCATTATCAACCATATTGAGAACATCAAGCGGGTTTGATGTCACAACTTTGTACCACGAAAGAGCCACATCACCGAGCGAGTTTATTATTATCTGACCATATTAGAATTCATATCTTTCGGTTTGGCTTGCTTATTATTCACCTTCTTTGTAGTACGTATTACGAGCAGTGCGTAGAAAAAATGAGATTTAGGTCAATAGGTAATCCTCTAACAACTTGTCTTTGTGTCATTCTTTGCAGTCGTATTAACATCGGATACAATTCTCCTGGGACATTGGTCCAGTGAATGACCAAAAACCTTACATGTTGAACATCTAATCGGTTCCCACTCATACTCAACACGATTCAAATGCAAGATATAACCATTTGTAACACCCCCAAAAATGGTACAACGGAAGGCATAACTAGTAATGGGATGCTACTAATTGGTACCTAACACAAGCATAGGGAAACGAAATTACCTCATCATTTTACAAAAACATGGCATAATTCAAAGGTATCAAGGTTTACATTATTCAAAAGTAAAGAAATAAGGCCCATAAAACATATAAAAATCATCCCGAATAAGATATCAGTCGCATTTATCCATAGTCATGCCCTACGCGAAGCGCCTCTAAAGATAGCCACCAAATCAACATCAGTTACACGAAAGACATGCAAAAAGTCATTAAGCGTTGGTGAGTTCATAGGTTTAATCATAAAATAATAGTTTGGACCATATAACAAAGTAAACAAGTCTATACATTCTGTTGGCTAAGTCATGATCTGAGACGGCTCGACAACGTGCATAACCACCAAACAATTCAAAAGCCCTAAGCATAATATTTATCCCAAAACACTCATAAAATCGACATGTTATACGTCACAGCAAGTTGGAGCATCCAAAGTCTAGATAAGAATCATAGCAAGTTGGGTATCAAAGTCCAGACAGGTAGTCATCCCGATAGATCTATCAATAACATTCGCTTTCTGATGTTGCGGTTCATGAATGGGCAAATAATGGGATACTAAACCTTATCCGGTTCATGTAATAATTCCAATAAAAGCAGAAACACAATTTCAGGTCCAATCAAAAGGTTTTGCATGCTTCTTACCTCAAGATTTTATAAAACAAGTAATGCTAGTAAAAGTGGGGCTATGAAACTTACCTCAATCACAACAATGAAATCATACAACAGTATTAGGGGATAATACAACACAACGGTATCAAGCAATATCACAGCACAATACCCACACGACCTAATATATAAAGACTTGTCTCAAAACATGACTCATGAAAAGTAATCAAATGCGCAAGAATTTCCAAAAGTCAAGACATTTCCATTCTCAAAATAATTTGTATCATAATTATAAAAGAGTTTTGTATCATCATTTGTGTAGTGGTAAGAAATACGGACTCAAGAATACACACACGAAAAGGGATAATTAACGAAATAGTCACGAAGAGTGTCAGCGAGAACTTGAATCGAGAAGAAACGACGAAAAGAAGTCGAGAAAGCGGCGATAAATAAAAAGGTCAAATAAGGTAAGTCGATTTGTAAGTGTCGGTATTTACCCATATTCCCAAGTATGTTTCATAAACACAAATGTTTTATAAATAAAACAAGTTTGGACTTAAAATAAAAAAGTTTTTGAAATTAAGTTTAAGTAAAATTATATAAAATTTCGCCATGACTCGTTCATTTGTCGAATGTCTCCAAGTCAAAAGACTTTATTGCAAATTCAATTCCCAATTCAATTTAATAGAAAACAATTACAGAAATAAAGCTTATTAGCCGTTAGACATTATTTCCATATCGTATGTCCGTTACGAATCGAATACATTAAATTCATTAAAAGTCAAATGTACTTTATTCATCTCGAGTCCAATAAGTCCAAAATGTACAAAGTTCAATATAAGTCCAATAAGTCTAAACCAACATATATAATCCATTTCCAATGTTGCAATCCCAAAAGAAATCAGACTACCAAATCGATATCAAGTCAAGCTCAAAATACGGTTAAAAGTCAAAGGGTCTAAAGGTTAAGTTAAAGCTTAATAAGGTGTCCGGATGAATTATTGAATCCTTATTGGATTCGTCAACCCAATAAGTCCAATAATCCTTTTGTCTAAGCTTATTAATCCAATCCAAACATACAATATCACAAGTAAGCGATAAGTCATTAGGATGAATCACGGGCTAATAAATTCACCAATGTAGTTATTGGGCTCTTATTGGGATTGTCAACTCAATAAGTCCAATAACTATATCGGTCGGTCTATTAACGCTAAGCCAATCCAACTTATAATCGAATCCAAATATCCAAGCCCACGATTAATCACATCCAACAATTCTCAAAAAGTCTTATAAACTAATGTGTCTCGAAAAGTCCAACGAACCCTCGCGTGTCTCGTTTTTATCAAAAGTCAATACATATTCACACTTTATGAAATTTACTTTTTGCTTCAATTATAATAAATTAACCAATTCAATTTAAACCTTAAACTTATTTCCTCTTGTTTCTTTCGTCCAAATCGAGCAAAACACATAACATATACCACACGGGTCATTTTACTATTTCGAGACACGGTCAAACAAACACCCTTCAGGTCAAAACTCATATCGGGGCACAATACTAAACCAAAAAGTTACCAAAATGGCACGACAAATCAAAATCCGAAAAATGAAAATCAACCTGCAAGGACCTTTGGTCTCACTCTACCTATCTGTGACCCAAAAGAATATGCGTGGCCTAATAATCATGCCCAAATCTCAATTCCGATCCCAAACAAACCAACGGTCCAAATAATAACTTGAGCCCAAGTCATCAAAGCGGGTGTCAAATCAATCTGTCGTCCCAATACAACCAAGATCCAATCCAACGAATGTCCAACCAAACGGGCCTTAGCCTAATACACTTGGGACTGTCTCTTGTTACACGAGACAAAACCAAAAGAACGAGAAAAATGAGCTGGGTAATAAGCTTGGAATGCATAAAGCTGAGGAGAATTGATCAGCGCCAAAAGCAGTCGAGCTAAATCACTCAAGCTTGCCACTTGTGAATGACGGACCGTAATCGACAAAAGCGCTCTAGCAGAATGCAATGAAGTCCGGAGAGTATAATGTTTCCCGGGTCGTTAAGTCCCAGCGAGCCGTCGAGAATAGTCAAGCGTTTAGTGATCGAGAAGATTTGAGCGGAAAAGAGATTTGATTTATGATTATAACTACAGAAATAGCCAACAAATTACAGCGGCTTAAATGCAAATTAAAGGAAATCTAAAAAGATAAAATCTATTAAATAAATGCTATCACTATTTTTAAACTAATGTTTTTGTTCTTTTTGTTTTAATAAAACTTAATTAAAAACTACGTGACGTATAAACAAAAACGTGAAACTTACACAATATTGACCCTAAAAATATGAAAATTATATTTTTATAAACCTAATGAGATAAGAAAATTTTAAGAAAAAGAAAATTAATTTTACAACTAATTATCTAATTATTATAAATTAAAAACTATTTTTAACTATTAAATAATTACCTAAAATACAAGAAATGAGGAAACAAAGCTAGAAAAATAAAATTATGAAATGAAAAAGTCTAAAATATCAAACTAGAATTTTCAAAACTATTTTTGTGTTTTTATGATTATTTTTCTATTTTCTATTAATTTTAAACTATTAAAAACTAATTAAATTATTAAAAATTACCAAATAAACTACGAAAAATCTAGAAAATTACTTTTTTTACTTTTTATATTTATCTAAGTCTAAGAAAATTGGAAAATTAATTTTTTGAACCTTTTTCTAATTTTTTGTATTAAATACTATTTAAAAGTGCTTAAAACTAATTTAAATTAAGAAAAATAGCAAAACTACTTAGAAAAATCTGAAAATTTCGGAAAAGTCTAAAATAGTATCTTGAATCTAGGAAAATAGAAAAACATGGGCTTGTGTGAGATTATGAAGCGCAATACCAAAGTGCTTTGATAAGACTTCAAATAAGCTATTGAACTCAAACAAGCACTAGGTGAAAGCAAGAAGTTGTAATAGGCTATAAGAACCAAAATGCAACTAATCACAAGCTTGCTTTTAACCTTTGAAATGCAACTAGTGATTTGACTTAATTTGATTTCAATTGCAAAAAAGGTTTCAAGGTGCAAGTTTAAGCATAAAACAGGCTTATAAATAAGCTCAAAGTAAAAACTATGATTGGAACTTGTGATAGAACTGGCTAAGTACTCTTAAACCAAAATCAGATCTAAAGAAGCTATGTAGAGCTCAGGCGAGGCTTAGCAATAGCTAAGAAAGTCTCGGCTTTGGTGAGCTTTTGAGGAGGCAGATAGGCCACCTTGATGAGCTGTTTGAGCTCTTTAGAAAATTAACAAAATAAGCAAAAATACTTGATAAGAAACTAGAGCAACAGAACTTATAAAACCCAAGGTTTGAATTAATTTGGTCCAGAATGAGCATGTGATAAATCTTGCTAATTGGCTGGCCGGCTTTCTGATTTTGACTTTTAAAGCAAAAGTGCAAGTTTGACTTTGTTGAACTTTGGATCCAATTTTACCACTGATATTAATGTTATAAGGTGTAACAAGTGTAATGCAAACAATATTGATGATTTCTAAACACAAATTGATGATGCGCATCCAAAATTACAACAGTGATCGATGGGAAAGGATTAAGGTGAAAGTTTGACTATGGTGGGTTTGAGACCAAGACTAAGGCTCAATTGAGTTTACTTCTACTTAACAAACATGAACCAAGAGAAATTAACCATTGCTTATGCTTAAGACAGATAACTAAGCGAGACCAAACACGCTTTTTACCTTTTGATTTGCGAGTTTTGTGAGACAACTCTTGATTCATTTGAGACTTTTGATTAAAATGATCTTAGGTAACATAAATAAAACTTAATTAATTGATTACAACTAATTATAACTACAAATTAAAGTTATGCGGTGGAACTTGAAAAATCACTTACACATGGTCCAAGGCCACATGGCTAAGCCGAACTAATGAACCTCAACCTAATTTGATCAACCCATTAACTAAGAACCAACCCATTTCCATCTACGCATCATCCTGTAACCATGTCCACACTGTAATTCTTCTTCCAGTTGACTTACATTGACCAAACCTCTAAAGCTATTGGAAACTTGAATATAGGCTCAAAAAGCTATGAAGAGCTTAAATGAGCTTGTGTGAGCTTAAAACAAGCTAACAAGGTTTTGCATAAGATTTTGAAGGCGAAAATATCAACGATTGTCTTGAAATTATGAAACTTGAGTAAATACTTGACTTAATACTTGAGCGAACTTAAATTGAAGAAATAACTTGAGTTTTAATACATGGATACAAAAGGTAACAATTTAAAGCAACTTAAAACATACTTCTAAAAGCGACATCTGATGAATTAAACTAACTAAAAACTTGCTTCTCTCTTGACTCTCCTCTTCTTTTATCCTTGAATATCATCCCATGGCTTTACGATAGAATCCGCTCGATTGGACCAATGGGAGAGTCTTGAGTGTATTTGCGGTTTACCATTTTGGCGGAAATGCAAATTGACTTGAAACTACGAAACAAGCGGGTGGGGGTGGCATTTATTGTGGAGGGTAAGTTAGGTGGGTATGATGAGGAGGGGTGGAAAAGGGTGAAGTGATGCACGAGTTTGCAGAACAGTGGTGGGAGGATAAAGGAGCAGTAGGCGGGTAAATCACACTTTTGACTTATTTTGACCAAAGGGTCAAAATGGGTAGTAACAGGGGTTCAAAGGGGATAATGGCGGGGGTTTAATTTGGTTATTTGACAAGTCAAAAGGTTTTAAAGGTTTAATATCATAAGGACTTAAGTTGTAAATTCGAAATTCAAGGGACCATTCACCCAAATCTGCAAAGTTGTTCCAAAATTTGAATTTGACAAGCTTCAAAGTATAGGGACCAAAATTGCCAATTTGCAATTTTCGAGGCTAATTTGCCAATTTTCAAACTTGGAGGACCATTTGTGTAATTTTCTCAAACTTTGATATTTTCACCAAAGGACTAAATTTGATAACTTTTGATTTTAAAGGACCTTTGGTGACTTTACTTTTGAAATTATGTGCTCGAGAATTGTTTTGACAACCTTTGAAACTTGGGGGATGAAGCGCAATTTTACAAATTTGATATGTTTTTCATCGATTTTGATATTTTTGTATTTAAAACACATAAAACACTTTGATTTGTGATATTTTGATCATTTTATGTGTTTACGAGTGTTTCGGATGATTTTGCGTTTATTTTGTACAAAATGATGAGTATTTGACGACATAAGTCAATCCCCAGCTGAGATATTGCTAGTCCCTAGCAATGATTTGAAAAACATAATGGATTTTAATCTCTTTACCAAAGCCATTTCTTACGGGTAGCAAATGTTTCGGTTCAAGTAAGAACCATGGTACTGCGATAACCATGTGATTTTGAGCAAACCACCGACTTTCAACGGATTTGATTTGTCTTTACGAGCCGTACCCCTACGGACTAGCCAACTCTTAGATAAATTATCAATATTATCTTTGGTGGTGATTACCAATTATGGATTTTCCAATGCCTTTACCTGAAACCATAATCTTGCGGGATTGCCAACTCTTCACTTTTAGGATATGGTGGTGAATACCATACAATTTTGGGCAAATTGCAAGCCATATAAGCAGTTTGAGATATCTTTACCAAGAGCCGTTTGCTCTGGATTAGCCAATCCTTTTGTGGGTTAGACATGGCGGATGATAACCAATTGAGTAAGTGTAAAACACTTACTCCAAAAAAAATTTTGGCCAAAAGCAGAATCGGTATAATTATATGAAATTAGTGAAATTCCCCCCACTTAAAATGAATATTGCCCTCAATATTCAAAGTACCCGTGATTGCGAAACAAAAACGTAAAAGGAAATACTACGGCCATTATTTAGAAAGAAGATTTTTTTTTTTTTTTTTTTTTTTTTTTTTTACATGACTTATATGGGGCAACTCCCCAGCGCTAGGGTGGTACACACGGGTGAAAACCCATGTTTAGCTCTTGTTTTTGATTACCGAGTCGCTAGCTTGACTCGACCCGAATTCATTTGTTCTTGGGGAAAGTAGCGTGGAAAACCAATCTCGGTCGGACTTTTCGTTCACGGTGTTAACAAACATATGAACATCGAAAGTTCCACACCGGCGAGACACAACCGCGATATTGTTAATAGTGAAAACTATTAAGAATGATACGGGGTCGAAGATGTGTCCTCATTCCGGAAGAGAAAGGGAAGAAGCAACCACCGCGAAATCGTGAAGAATGGAACAAAGATATGCATGACAATGCAAGTCCATTCCTCATGGAAAGAAGCAAATCACCATTTTTGACATTTTAAGCTTAAATTTGAAGCTTATATGGTGATTGTCGATAAGATGTCAGGGAGGAGGGTGGGAAATGGTTCTTGATCATGAGACTTTCGAGGAAAAGGATGTCTCCCTCAGGATCAAGTAAGTGTTATCAATTCTGTGGAAGGGTTGACTCATCACTAAGAAATGCCTCGACTTCATTCCAAAAATTGTCATCTTCCTCATCGGGAGTGAAGGAAGGGATGGAAGAGTCGAGAATAAGGCTGGAAGATGATTGATCATTTTGAGCAATTCATCAATGGGAAGAATGTCTCCATTGGATCACAAACATCATCATCAACTCGGATGAAGCGAGAAGAGTTTCGTTTCATCCACGAGTTAACAAACTTCGATCGCGACAAAGCGATTCCGGAGGTGGGACAAGTGGTGTGCTCTTAGAGCTAGCAGTTTCCACCACTTCCGTTGAAGTCTCGAATCTAGATCATCATCATCATCAAGAACACTCTTGACTTCCCAGGTACTGACTTTCAAACCATTTGTTTGAACCGGGGTGATTTTCAAAGCTTTGAGCTCGGCCACGTTTTGAGAACTCCTCTTAACCGTGAAATTTGAGAGTGTTGCATTGAATCTTTCGATTTTGATCAATTGTGGCAACACTCTGTTTGTCTGACGAGGTTTGGAGTTGGTTGATATTCAACGTGAGCTCTTCATTGTCAACCCGTATGGTTGACTCTTGATGACACATCAATCGAGCACGACTGGGTTCTTGAAAGCTCTCCAAGATGAGGGAACTCTAGAATCGCACGCCGAGTCTACTACAACAAAGTCGGTAGGAAAGTGAAACTTTCCCACTTTCATCACGACATCCTCGGCTATCCCAGTGGACGAGTTATAGTGCAGTCCGCTAGCTCGAGTGTCATACAAGTGGATGAAAGCTTAGGAAGAAGCGATTTCTTCCATCTTGAGTGGCATGAGGTTAATGCTAGCGCCAAGATCGGCGAGGCGAACATTGAAACATCCCAATCGCACGGGATTAAAAACGGCGGGGTCTTCAAGCTTTTCGGGAAAGCTTGTTAAGAATGGCCAGCGAGCATTGCTCATTCGAGAGGGTTTCGTCATCTCGGACAACTTATCTTTGTTGCTCGGTAAGCCTTTAAGCGTGGATGCAAATTTAGGCATTAGAGCGAGCATCAACGAAGCTTATATCAAAGTGAAGCTCATTGAAGATTTGGAAAAATTTTTCCATCGCTCTTTGTTTTTGTCTTTTGCTTCTCATCATTCATTCTTGATGGGTAAGGAAGGCGACTAGACTTTTGAAACAGGATGGAAGTGTTTTCGCTCGAGAATGTGTCTTGAACTTGGGTTCGGACTTAAAACGGACTACGAAGGTTGGACGTGTCTTGGTGCCGTGGGCTTGAATAATGCACCTTGTCCGTTGTCTCCTTGGTAACTTGACTCATTGCCCACGGGGAGGAGGGGCATAAGGTCGAAGGTCCATTGTGCGTCTTACCACTACAGTGGTGGCGGCTTTCAACTCGGCATTTGGATTGGTAATGTGATATTGCTTGGGAGTCCTCGAAAGATGATGAAGCTTGGTTCGTATTCATGTTCATGAAAGCGCTCATCATATTCTTCAACTCATTGTCTGCCGAGACATTGTGGTATCAATTTCCTTCTTGACTCAACCCTCATGTTATTGATCCGAGTTTGCATAGAGCGTATGCTTGACTCGGTAACTTTCATGAAGTCATTTGGTGGGGAGCATGAGAAGGTTGTTGATAATTATCTTGATTTGGAGCTTGGTAGGGTGGGTTGTGATTGTTCTGTTTTGATTATTGAAATTTTGTCCTTGATTGAACAAAGCGATTCGATTGCCATGGTTTTGCAGGAGGAAAACCGGGTGGTGTCATCACGCTAGGTGCTTGTGATAGTGAGGATCGACTGTGGTCGGTATTGATTGTGGTTTACGAGCTACGGGAGCTTGGTAAAGGAAGCATCGGTTGTTGACAATCATGTCTGCGATGTGGACCACCACAAGTTTCACACACCTTGTTCTGGCTTTGATTGGTTACGGTTTATGAATCTCGCTTTTGATTTCCTTAACATCCTTAATCATACAAGCGGATGGCATCCGTTAGATTTGCTATCGGAGCGGCTAACTTTCGGAGGAAGTTATTGGATGAAGAAGCGGAGTGTTAGGAGTATTGACTTTGTTGCGAGAAATAGGAACTTTCGATTTTTGCTATGAAATTTCAATCACATCTTTAGGCTTACGATTCAAGATATTGCCACTGCGGTGCATTCAAGGAATCTTGATCGTTACCATTCAACCCATTGTAAAAGATATTGATTTGTTGAAGCTCCGTGAATCCATGGTGAGGCATTTCTGAGGAGATCTTTGAATCTCTCCACGCCTCTCAAAGTTTTCATCGAAATTTTGTGAAATCGAAATTTCATTTTAAGATTAGTTAGTCTTTGATGGAGGAAAGAAATGATTGACAAACTTTTGAACAAGTTCCTCCCAGTTTCGATGGATCGAGGGGTTCTTTTCGGATAGAGGCCTGCGCCCCTCAGTGAGAATGGAAATAGCATCAACTTGATGACTTTTGTGGCACATCCTTGTAATTGATAGTTGAAGTCAACTTGTTAAACCAGCGGATGTGTGCATCTGGTCTTCACGATCAAACCGTGGAATTGATTTGTAGACACAAGTGTGATCAAATGTGTCTTCATTCAAAGTGATCGAGTTGATTCTTGGTAGAATGATGGCATCTCCATAACCCTCGGTGGGTGCACGGAGCATTTCGCCATAAAGCGTTAAATGCGCCATTTTGTTGTTTGAAATAGTGCGAATCTCGGGTTCGACTATTTGGGCGGCGTCTCTCGAGCGTCGTCTAGGAATATCGCTAGATCACGAAAAGGACTCGATGATCTAGAAGAGCGAGTGCGCATCACTAGAGTTAACTCTAAGGGATCTCGAGTTAAGGAGAGGAATTATGAAATTGGTGAAAATGGGGTAAGAAGAATCTTTTAGGTTTTACGGTTGCGAAGCGTCGATATCACAACAAAATCAATTAACACAAGATCGAGGCAAAACAACGATTGAACTTAACCAATAATCCAAGATGAATGGCTTCTTTTGAAAAGGTATACCAATCACGAGGACACAAAGGCAAGTTTTAAATCTTTGGTTCGGGAACTTATTATGGTCGCTTTTGAGTTAGGTAGTGCCTTTGCCTTGGTTTGCTTGGTGTGGTAATCTTTAAGTTGTTTATTATTTAAGAAAGCAGCGAATCTTTTGTATTTTATACTTGATACATATATAGAAACAAAGAAAAATATTTTTGTGTTTTATCGTTTTAAATTTTTGGGTTTTGGATTTTTTATAGAAATATATAGATATAGATAGATGGTATGAGCAGTGAATATTCAATCTACTAATACTGCTAAATAAGACTATTAACACTTTGCTCCGTGGCGCCAAAATTTGATTCTTGCGAAACCATCAAGTTAATCCTCACATGGTGATCACCTTGTGAATGATCGATAGTAAGTCGACTTAAAAGCTGCTCTAGCACCAACTCAATGAAGTCGAGGAGAGTATAATGTTTCCCGGTCGTTAAGTCCCAGCGAGGCCGTGCGAGAATAGTCAAGCGTTTAGTGATCGAGAAGATTTGAGCGGGAAGAGATTTGATTTATGATTATAACTACGAAATAGCCAACAAATTACAGTGACTTAAATGCAAATTAAAGGAAATCTAAAAGATAAAATCTATTAAATAAACGCTATCACTATTTTTAAACTAATGTTTTTGTTCTTTTTGTTTTAATAAAACTTAATTAAAAACTAAGTGACGTATAAACAAAAGCGTGAAACTTACACAATAT
>CM040239.1:282892479-282953579 GCA_022545495.1 Chrysanthemum lavandulifolium | reverse complement strand
TGCCGAAACAAAGAACGTGAAAGGAAATATTAAGGCCATTATTTAGAAAGATTTTTTTTTTTTTTTTTTTTTTTTTTTAAAAAAACATGTGGCAACCCCCACACTAGGTGGTAGAAAGAGGTGAAGAAGAGAAATATGGGTGAAACCCATATTGCATGCTATCTGTTTGATTCCCGAGTCGCTAGCTTGACTCGAACCCCAATTCATTTGTTCATGGGGAAAGTAACGTGGAAAACCAATCTCGGATCGGACTTCGCTCACAATGTTAATGAACATATGAACATCGTGAAGTTCCACACCGACGAGATATAACCTCGGTATTGTTTAATAGTAGAAACTATAAAGGATGATACCGGGGTCAAAGATGGTGTCCTCATTCCCGAAAGAGAAAAGTGGAAAAAGCAACCACACCATCTGTGAAGAATGGAATAAAGACGTCACATGAGAATGCATGTCCATTCCTCGGCGAGAGAGAAGCAAATCACCGCTTTGACATTTTAAGCTTAAACTTGAAGCTTAGATGGTGATTGTCGAAGAAGATGTCCGGGAGGAGGGCGGAAATGGTTCTTCAATCAATGACTTTCGGAAAAGGATGTCTCCCTCCTGATCAAGGTAAGTGTTATCAATTCCCATTGGAATTGACTCATTACTAAGAAAGGCCTCGACTTCATTCCAAAAGTTGTTATCTTCCTCATCGGGGTGAGGAAGGTATGGAAGAGTCTCGAATAAGACTAGAAGATGATGGATCATTTTGAGCAATTCATCAATGGGTGAGATGTCTCCCATTGGATCACAAACATCATCATCTAACTCGGATGAAATCAAGAGAGTTTGGTTTCATCCACGATTTAACAATCTCGATGCGACAAACCGATTCCGGAGGTGGGACAAGTGGTGTGCTCTTAGAGCTAGCGCTTCCACCACTTAGGATGAAGTCTCCGATTCTAGATCATCGCCATCATCATCAAGAACACTCTTGACTTCCCGTGTACAATTTTCAAACCATTTGGTTGAACCAGGGGTAATTTTCAAAGCTTTGAGCTCAAGACGCTTTTGGTGAACACTCTTAACCCTCGAAATTTGAGAGCGCTGCATTGATTCTTTCGCATTTTTGATCAATTGTGGCAACACTGCGTTGTATAGAGGTTTGGAGTTCGGCTGATGTTTAACGCGAAGCTCTTTGTCGTCGCACCGCATGGTCGACTCTTCCGCGAACACATCGATCGTAGCACGGCTCGCTCTTAAGAAAGCTCTCCCTAAGATAAGGGAACTCTAGGATGCGCATCGAAGTTCACTACAACAAAGTCAAGATGAAAGTGAAACTTTCCCACTTTCATCACGACATCCTCGGCTATCCCAAGTGGACGAGTTACAGTGCGATCCGCTAGCTCGAGTGTCACACGAGTGGATGAAAGCTCGTGGAAGAGCGGTTTCTTCCACCCGAGGTGGCATGAGGTTAATGCTAGCGCCAAGATCGCCACGGCGAGCATTGAAACATCCCCAAGAAATCACACGGATTAAGAACCGGCAGTGGTCTTCAAGCTTTCGGGAAGCTTATTAAGAATGGTCACGAGCATTGCTCATTGAGAGGAGTTTTAGCCATCTCGATAGCTTGTCTTTGTTGGTGGTAAGCCTTTGCCGTGGATGCAAATTTAGGCATTAGAGCGAGAGCATCAACGACTTATATCAAAGTGAAGCTCATTGAAGATTTGGAAAATTTTTCCATTTGCTTTTTGTTTTGTCTTCGAGCTTCTCATCATTCATTCTTGATGGGTAAGAAGTCGACTAGACTTTTGAGCCGGATGGAAGTGTTTTCGGCTCAAGATTTTCCTCGAACATCGGGTTCCGGACTTAAAGCTTGACTCCAGAAGGTGGGACGTGTCGCGATACTTGCTGGGCTTGAATAATGCACCTTTCCGTTGTCTCCTTGGTAACTTGACTAAATGCCACCGAGGAGGGGGCATAGGAGTCGTGGGTCCATTGTGCGCCTTACCACTACAGTGGTGACGGCTTTCAACCCCGCATCGGGATTGGTAATCGCATTGTTTCGGGAGTCCTCCGTAAGATGGTGAAGCTTTGTTCATATTCATGTTCATGAAACCGCTCATCATATTCTTTAACTCATTTGTCCGCCGAGATAATGTGGTATCAATTTCCTTTTAGCTCTCTCATGTTATTGATCTGAGTTTGCATTGATCGCATGTTTGCCTCAGTCATTTTCATGAAGTCATTTGGCATGGGAGCTTGAGGAGGTGGTTGATAACTTTGATGATTAGGAGCTTGATAAGGTTGGTTGAAATTGTTCCGGTTTTGATTGAAATTTGGAGGGTTATTGAAATTTTGCCCTTGATTCGGAACAAAGCGATTCTGATTGCCATGGTTTTGCACGGGAGGAAAACCAGGTGGTGTCATACCGCTAGGTGCAGCAGTAGTGAGGATCACACGTGGTCGGTATTGATTGTGGTTTACAAGCTACGGAGCTTGGTAAAAGGAAGCATCGGTTGTCGACAATCATAATACTGGCGGGACCATACTAGTTTCACACACCTTGTTTCTGACTTTGACCGTTCGGGCTTATGAATTTCGCTTTTGATTTCCTTTACCTCTTTATCATACAATGGATGATGTCCGTTAGAGCGACTATCGGAGTCGCTAACTCGTAAGAATTACCGGATGAAGAAGCAGAGTGTTCTAACATTGACTTTGTTGCAGAAATAGGAACTTTGATTTTTGCTCGCAAATCTCAATCACATCTTTAGGTTTACGATTCAAGATATTGCCGCTACGCTACATTCAAGGAATCTTGATCATTACCGTTCAACCCATTGTAAAAGATATTTACTTGTTCAAGCTCCGTGAATTCATGATGGGGCATTTCGAGGAGATCTTTGAATCTCTCCCATGCCTCTCCAAAATTTTCATTGAAATTTTGACGAAATCCGTAAATTTCATTTTTCAGATTAGTCGCCTTTGATGAAGGAAAGAAATAGTTGACAAACTTTGAACAAGATCCTCCAAGTTTCGATGGATCGAGGGGTTCTTTTTCCACCAACGGGTCATGTCCCTCGAGAGAATGGAAAAGCATCAACTTGATGACTTTTGAGAACATCCTTGAAATTGATAGTTGAAGTCAACTTGTTAAACCAACGGATGTGCATACGGGTCTTCTCGATCGAGACGTGAATTGATTTGTAGACAAGTTGGATCAAATGTGTCTTCAATTCAAAGTGATCGAATTGATAACGGTAAAACGATGGCATCTCCATAACCTCGGTGGGTGCTGGAGCATTTCCGCCATAGCACGCTAAATGCGCCATGATGTTGTTTGAAATAGTGCGAATCTCGGGTTCGACTATTTGGGCAAGACGTCTCACGAACGCTTCTTGGAATTTCCGCTAGATCACGCAAAGGACTCAATGATCTAGAAGAACGAGCGCGCATGTACCAGAGTTAACTCTAAGGACTCTCAGAGTTAAGGAGAAATGGAATTATGAAGATATTCGGATGAGAATGAGAATTATGAAGGCGGTTGTAAAATGGTGGTGAGAAGAATCTTTATGGGTTTTCTCGTTTCGAACGTCGATATCACAACAAAATCAATTAACACAAAATCGAGGCAAAACAACAAAGAACTTAACCAATAATCCAAGATGAATGGCTTCTTTGAAAAGGTACACCAATCACAATGGACACAAAGGCAAGTTTTATATGTTTGGTTCTGGAACTTATTATGGTCGCACCCCAGCTAGGTAGTGCACCGCCTTGGTTTTCGGTGGTAATCTTTTAAGTTGTTAATTATTAGAGAAAACGACGATTCTTTTTGTATTTTTATTTTGATACATATATAGAAACAAAAGGAAAAATATTTTTGTGTTTTATACGTTTTTGCTTGTTTTTGGGTTTTTTGGATTTTTTAGAAGAAAATATGGATATATATATATAGAGATGGATGATATAAACAATGAGTGAGGATTCAAACAACTAATCTGCTAAAACGGGAGATAAATCAACCTGACTAGCAAATGCGCTTAAAATTGATCGCCCATTGGAGGTTGAGCGAGGAGGTTAGGGGAGCATTTAATGATGTTTGGAAGTTAGTTAAAGTGAGGGAACAATTTTGAGTGATTGGTGAGGAGGATGGATTGGGAAGGCCGATCATAGGAAGCATTGGTAATGGAGACTTTAGTGGTTGCTTGTTTTGACCGAGAGGTTGACCAAGCTAATAATAAACAAGGGGTTCACAATTAGAATTGACAGGGGCCAAAATTGTGCAAGGGTCCAAAATGAGGTATTAAAGGGTTTTAACTTCAAGGACTAAAGGTGTCAATTCGAAAATAGGGGACCTGTGCACTTGATTCCGCCAAGTTGCTTCAAAGGACCATAATTGACAATCTCAATAAGTACAAGGACCAAACTTGCTAATTTGCCATTTTCTCAGGGCCATTTCGCCAAATTTTAAACTCAAGGACCTATTTTGTAAATTTCTCAAACTTTGTATATTTTTCACCAAAGGACTTATTTTGACAACTTTTGATTTTAAAAGGACCTTTGGTGACTTTTTCTTTTGAAATTATGGCTCGTGGACTATTTTTGACAATTTATGAAACTTGGGGATCAAACGCAATTTTGCAAATTTGATATGTTTTTCATCCGATTTTGATATTTTGATTTTAAAACACATAAAACACCGATTTGTGATATTTTGATCATTTTGATGTGTTTAAGAGTGTTTTCGGATGAATTTCGCTTTATTTCAGACAAAATGATGAGTATTTACACACTCATCACAAAGAAATAGTTCTAGTTGCGATATTATGGTTAAATATTTGATGTTTATGCGTTAAACATAAAATAATCAAAATTTAATTGAAATGTAATAATATACGATAATTAACTAAAAAAATATATTTTTTACATGTATCGACCTTAACCTCATCTTGCACAGAATCCATTTTAATAATGGCATCAATCATAAGTTGGTCACTGTTTTTTACTAATTCACACAAACACGCAATAGAAAAATAATGAAAGTTGTAAAGTAATAATCTATAAATGAGCCTATTCTCGAAAACGTAGAGAGTGAATACATTCGTGATTTGAAAATTTAAATATTTTATATTAAATACCCAATCACGCCTAATGCAATATGAAAAGTGTCAATTATAATCTTATAACAACTAGTGATATTATCAAGTAGATCACAACGCAAAACATAACATAAGTATTATATCACGGCATAAACATAGTTAACACGATATAAGCAACAAACCCAACAAACATCAATGCAAATATAAATATAAAATGATAAATGAAAATATAGAAAGCAAAGAGATAAGTATAGAAAGCGCAAAGCGGACACGATGATTTATAGTGGTTCCTCACAAAGCTCTCTTCGCTTTACTCCATTCCCGAGTACCCAACCGGAGAGTTACTTTACTAATCAACAAGCTCCGCTCTCGACGGAGAAAACCATACAACATCGCTACATTCTTTTCCGACACTGCTAAATGTCGAGTTCTAATCTAGCTAAAACCAATCTCACACACGATCTACATGATCTACCCGATCTATACGATCTACCGGATCTACACGATCAACATGATCTACCCGATCTACACGATCTACCCGATCACACGATCTACCCGATCAACACGATATACCCGATCTACCCGATCAACACTCGATCTACCCGATCTACACACTATCAATCCAACCTACACAAGATCTACCCAATCTTTACACGATCGATACAATCCAAACAATCTAACTAAATATGATGACAAACAACATGATGTATAACAATATACAAAAAGTACGTAATAAATGTTACGAGTGCAATAATCTAATCTTACAACACTTTGTATCTCATTGGTACGGTGTGTTCCTCTCTTGCACTAGTCGAGGAATGAAGGTGATCACTTGAAAGAATGATTGGATCACTCGAAAACAAACTAAAACATGCTAAATGATCAAAGAGAATGAGATATATGGGACTATATTTGATCAGAGAAAACTGATGAAAAATTATAGTTTGGAAGTGTAAAATGATCCACTATTTATAGGTTGGAAATTTCACTCTTCCGGTCTGACGTTCTGACGGTACCGTTAAATTTGACGGTACCATCCAACTTTAACGGTACTGTCCCCCAAATGCTCCAAATTCTTCTTTTTGTGGTGAATGTTTATTTGGGAAAGTTTGGACCAGATTTTGAGAGAAAAACTAGTTGTTATGAATTTGAATTAATTTCCCATTAAAACATTTTCTTAATAATTCAAAAATAATTTGTAGAATTAATTTTGAAAAGATATATTGTCACATTTATAAAATGTGAAGTTTAGAACAAAAAATTATTTCTTTAATCATCCTTCAAGTTTTAATTTTTTTGTTCATATCTTGAGTGATTTATGTCTCAATAGAAATATACGATTGTGTTGAAGCATACTTGAAATGTCAAGAGATGTTGATGTAAGTATGCATTGACGATTTGTTTTACGAGTAACTTGGACATTTTACATTATGCATTACAAGTTAAATGTTTGTCATTATTAAAAGCGAGAAACTGCTTAGTTTAAATATTGTAATATTTACACTAACAATCTACCCTTTATTAGTGATGACAAATATGTAAACCAGAATACACATGAGAATGTAAAAGTTACTTGTTTACACCCCTTCTTCCAACTTTTGTCGGAAGCAAAAAGGTGGGTGCCCAATTCTATACTTCAATCATTGCTCCCCTATGGTAGGTGCTTCAGTTTACACTACCTCTTTTCTACAATACTTTCCTATCCTCCTAGAAAGGCGAGCTTGCATCATCCTAGTGAAGTCTCTATCACCACTATTTAAACAACTCCGTGCAATGTATTCGAATACCCCAGAGCTCCCATAACTCAATGCTCCCTGAGTTAATTGAATCCCTTTATTTATTTGCCTTAGTTTCAGCGAATCCATGGATCAAATTCTTACAAAAAGATTTTCCTACATCAAGGGTTAGCTTCGCAATATATATATATAAAAGAATGGAGCAAGATCAAAGGGATAGAATACACATAACAAGACATGCAAGGTTAAACTAGGTTAAAACAGCTACTTACGGAGAAGGGTTTAAAAGAATGAGTTTCACCAGTATGTGAGCATATTAAGATATGCTAGAGGTTAGACACATGATGAAAGTATGCCAAAAGGATAAAAACAAAGAAGAAAGACTAAGAAAGTTGAGCGACATAAAAAATATGAATGCGTCGCATAATTTAAATACACTTGAAGGCACACTGACCGACAACCTAAGATGTAATTGTTCAACCAATCACACCAAAAGAATGAGATTCGCTCATTGAACCGACACACAAAATTACGGGAATGACTTCTTCCAAGTTGTCATTAGGAAGGCGAGTTCTAACATACCTTTGAGCGACATTATCGCTCTACCTAAGATGATTGGTGCAAAGGATAGTTTGTTGATAAGACATACTATAAATGAGGTAGATGTATGGCATGACAAGTCAAGTCATAATATAGACTCAAAGTTATACTACATACAAATGAAAATGAGGAAGGATACGCGCTAGATGCGAGTGGAAATGATTTCATAAGATGGAAAAGTGTTGGATTTGACCTTTGAGAAAAGGCGGGCAAAGACGGTTTGAATTAATATATCGCTTGTGACCGACAATGAGATGCATGATATATTTCAAAAGGAAAGAGATATGCATGTGATCCTATTTTGGGTGAATTTCTCTAACGGGTCGAGGTAACAAAGTTATAAATTTCTTGTTTGGATGATCCTAGTTGTGTGTTAGAGATAATTTGGTGCATGAAAGATTTCGTATGATTGTGTATTTATACACTTTGGGTATAATGAGTATGAAGTTTCAAGGTTATTAAACTATTTATCACTATGAAGAGTGAAGTATAGTCACAAGGTTTTGTTGCGATAATGGATGCATTACTCGTAAGGTTCGAGTGTCATCGATGTAAGGTTTAAAGGTTCTTGAACTAACTATCACTATCAAGAAGTGAAGTATAGTTGTAAGTTTCGAGTATAATGATCGTCGATATTATTGTGAGGTTTGATGTGAGGGTTGAAGATGATCATATAGAACAAATAACTAGGTGATCACAAGGAGTAGAGGTTAGGAATCTACAATCAATTGTACTTTTGTGAAGAATTTTACTAAATAACGGTACTTAGAAGTGGGTGTTTTAGTGAAGAATTCTAGGGAACAAGAACCTTATTTTTGTGTTCTTGAGAGTGTTTAGTAAAAGATTATATCTATATGAGTGTGTTTTCGCCTCCCCTTAATGGATGGCCATCCGGACAAGATGTTTGAACATTAAATTAAAATAAGGAGGAAAACAAACGCTGATGAGGCGATGAGCTTAGTAATGTCATGACGGATGGTGGTTAGCATACAATGAACTTCATCTTTGAAGTTATGTAGCTCTTCTCGATCATTGTGAATGTTTATCAAGGATATAGAGTCATGTTTTCAGTAAGAAACGGGGCTGAATAGTTTGATTTTTCATTTGAGCATTGAGCGGGACTTCTCCCTCCTATTTTTTTTCACTTTGCATTCTTTTTCACCTGCCAGATCTACATACAGAATAAAACCCAGTGTCCAACTCAAACACTTCAAACTAGATATCATCACCACAACTACACTGCCTCCGCCGTCGCGCACGATCACCGCCTTTATTGTAGTGCACCACCACCGCGGCCACGCCTCGTATGATTACCGTCTTCTTCGCATCGCACCACCACCGTGACCATGTCGCGCATTACCACCGTCGTGTCGCCACCATAAATTGGTAGTTCGGAGGTATAACATCCATTTTATTTACTATTCAGATAAATGATTTTTACTATATAATTTTCTAGCAATTAGATACCAGTACATGTTCTTCAATATGTTGAGTTTGATTTAGGTATTTTTATTGTTGAGTTTCAATATGCAGTACATATAAGATTCACAGCAAGTACTATTGGAATCTAATTGAATACAAGGTGCTTGATGAAATGCTTAAGTGATATATGACAATCATATCCAATTGTTTGATAAAATATTTAATAGAACTCTAAGTGTTTGATTAGTGATATGGCAATACCTTAGATTCTATGAGGAACCTTGAAACACCTTCTACTTCCTTCATAACTAGTATGGTACAAGTTTATAAATTTAGATGCTTAATATGTCACATTCAATTAACAGGTAACAATGATCGTAAAGGAAAAAAAGAATATAGTCTTCTAGTACAAAGGTGGTCATCTCAGATATTACGAATGTGTTAAGTGGAATAAGAAGTCCTTTAGTGAGGAGGTGTATGACTTGAATTGGCAGATTCCTTGCTATTGTATTACCTTTTTAGCTTCAAAATTTGGTTGCTTGTACATGATGTAATGGAGTTTTATGTTAGCCCTTTTGTACCTTCAGAGTTTCATTTATTTATATAAGAAAGTCACTCATAAATGAGTTAATCATATGAATACTTTCACTGCAGGTTCTCGTGAGTCCATTACTCAACAAGTGAGTACTTTTCCTCAGTTATAAAAGTGAGAGGAAACATGGACTTATCTATAATATAATGTTGATTTGTTCCCAACGTAATATTTACTTCAACAACAAGACAATGTGTGCTTTCTGTGTGCTGGTGATTTCGTTTATGAAGTTGCACATTAGACTTGTGGTAAGGACAAGTTTGTCTATGTGGAGAGGTATGTATTTGATTTTTCAGACTTGTGTTTTAATTCTTTTGAACTGTATTTGATTCAAGTATTAAAATTTGAAGGATGGATGGGTCAATTTTTTTTTCTAATCTTATATACGGGTAAGGATTTAGTGTAGATGATAAACCAGGTTCCGTAAGAGAACTAATTGTGAAACTAATTATCTAGTCTAATTACAGCAACATGGGGCATCTTCCATAAGAAGCAATGCCAAAAGATTTGGGAGCTTTCAAAGATTTGTGGTTTAGAGCTTGTACTATGATGGGCAAACTCAAGACTTAGGGATGTTTGGGTGTGATTATTTAAAAGTGCTTTTTAAAAGTGTGTTTTCAAAGCTGCGTTTTCAACCGGTGGGGTCACTTACTTTTCCAAACGCAGTTTGAGGCATCCAAAATAAATAATTGATTTTTTGAATTTTTGCCAAACACTCATTTTAGATTAATTGCGTTTTTAAAATGCAATAAGTAGATAATCAGTTTCAAATCGCACTCCCAAACACCCCCTTATTATGGACAAAGACAGTTGGACGCGATCAACTTCATCAAACCCTATCTCATTTGGTCAGGTTACTAAAAACAATGCATAATAACGAGACTTCACGATGCGACGTCCATGGTGTATTTTTCATTTTCATTTTCATTCAAATAGTCAATTAAGGTAGCTTGTAACTTTTTGAATTGTGATGTTTGAAAGAGTAGTCGCAAGATTAGTCTCATCTGTATCAATAGAAAGTAAGTTGTTATATCACGAATCTTTTTATTTGAATTAATACAACGCTCTTTTGGAATTATTTTTCTAACTTTTTTATTCACATGTAGTCGTGTTCTTTGAAGAAAATCGGGCTCTATAACAAGCTCTAATTTCTTATCGAATAAAGTCGCTCTCTCTTTGTGCCTTAATGCAAAACCGAACTTTATACCACTTTTCAATCTAGCTCTATGTCATTTTTTGTAGTAGTGACTATATATTAACTTGTTCATTATCTCACATCATAAGTACACGGCCACTAAATACTATTATTTATCATTAAAATACGCCGTTTACCATAAAAACTAAAATAAAATAACATTAAAAATATCACTTCTAAATATACGCCATAACAACATGCGGATACCATGCTATCTAATATGCCCAACTAATTATCACTTAAGAGGTTAGACACATGATCACCTATGTTACTAAATTAGACTACATTTCATATTCTATTTTACCTGATCAATTCGAATGTGTTTATATTTCGTGTTTTATATATTTGCAATGAACTTTTCTCTTCTTTTTTGATTTCTGTTACATCTGTCAATACAAAAAACCAATATTTGAACGTAGTATACAATTCTATCATGGAAACCCTTGGAAATAAAATATGATTCTATCAACAACTTAAACGAAGTACTAAGATGTTACAATTATAACTCATAAATAGAAAATGTTATATTATCTCATTTTACTAATTAAAATGTTACAATTGTTAACCAAAAATTCATATCTCATTTCATTCTACCTATTACAATATAAATGCATTTATTAAAATAAAAAAAAAAAAAAAAAAAAAAAAAAAAACGTGTAATAGTATTTTGTTGATAGAAATGTCTCATTAATTGTAATTGAAAGTTAAAAAAAGATGAGGAATAAAGTTCAAAAAGTGAAGCAGTATTGCATGCTATAAATAGAAAACCACCTGAACCCATTTACTCACATATCCTCCTCTTACCCAAAAAGACCCCAAGTTAACTAGTGTTCTTATTTTTAGGTCAATTCAAAAGCCAAAACGGGTGTTCCATTGTGTCTGCTTGGTTTCGGTGCAGTTCGTCTGCGAACCGACATGAACCGCTTGTTGTCGTTACTATTTCATCAGGGTGTTCTTGATGAACAGTTCTTGCAACTCCAACAACTTCAAGATGAAACATCACCAAATTTCGTCTCTGAAGTCGTTACCATTTACTTCCATGAATCCGAAAAGCAGCTGAGGAACTTACGAAATTTATTGTAAGTAATCTATTTACGGCAAAGTTTAACTCCTATTTTTGAAATACACAAGTTATAACAATTCAATAGGTTATTCACATTTTCTAGACATACACAGATACACAAAAGATAATGAAAATTTGATATTAGTATCAAACAAATTATATGTATTGTAGATTTGAATAAAAAGAAGTTAGCTAGACACAATTAATTTATAATCAGTTTCATTTGTATTTTTGTACTGCATAAAAAGATATTTTTATTAAAACACAAGCCACTAGCAATGAGCTAGAGTACAAGAAATTTGGTTTAAGAACATAAATTAATACCAAAAAGTTTACAATTTGTTTTTAACTTACATGCGTTTAAAGGTAAGTTTTGTTCTAATTAATATACTTTTACAGTCTTTTGCCAATTATTCTTCACTCATTTTAAACTTTAACTTATGTTTGTCTTATGCATCAGTTATGACTTATGAGTACATGCAATCTTCTTTCACTAGCTAGCATGATTATGTGGTTATTTATTCTATTATCTCCACCTTACATTCATTACAAGATTGTTATTAACATAACATAAGTTTTGTTTACTAAATATATTCTTGAACTGTGAAGATATTATATATTTTTAATGATCCATTCATGTATGTAAATCTTGATGTTTTGTGATGTTGACAAAAATAGGTTGGACAGAGAGATGTGGGATTACGTTAAGCTCATAATACATTTGAACCAGTTAATGGGAAGTAGCTCAAGCATTGGTGCTAAAAGGGTCCGAAACATATGTGCAGCGTTTAGTGGCTGGGAACAGAATAACCGATCGGCGTAAGTACTACCCACATTTAGTCGACACGATACAATAAATCAATCAACTAATTCATTTTTTTTCCAATGTGGATATGCAGATGCATGAGAGCATTAGAGGTGCTTGAACATGAGTATTGTTACTTGAAGAACAAGTTGCATGAACTTTTTCAAGTAATTTTTTCTTCTCAATTCTTGCTTCTTCCAAAATTATTGTCCACATGTCCATTGTATTATGGCTCAAAATAAATACCCGCCTATACATTGTAACTAATGCAAAAATTTTAACTTGCAGATAGAGCAACAAAGAGTGCTAGGAGATGCAGTGAGGTATCCTGGAGTGTTGCATCCATAGTGAATCAAATCAGATGCATGAGGGTTGTTGTTCGAGTTATTTAGGATTGTTGAATATCTTTGTCATTAAATTATGAGTATGAGTTATTGTTGACAAGAAATATGTGTATGAGTTAATGTAAAACAGCTATAACTTTTTAGTATTGTTTGGTCTTTTGGGTCACGTACTTTTGGATAGTCGGCGCAAGATTCCTTCCATCTTTTCCTAACATTGTCAAACAAATATAGAAATATACATCTTCATATCTTTTTAGCTATTTTAACATAAAATAGAAATAAAAAACTTCAACATTTTTTTTTTTTTTTTGGTAAAGGTCAAGATGACCCGGTAAATATTATTATCCAAAAACATTTAAGACAAAGATATGAGTGACATCTCATATCTCGGTACCATTACATGGTAGAGCTACATAACGACTTTTAATTTTCAAAATAAAACAATAAACCACAACTCAAAGGAGATAAACTACCAATAAAGCGAACACCAAGACTACTTTTACCACGCATTGCTGAGATTAAAGTCATTAAATTCATGTGGGAGATCGTAGGCGTGGCTCGTATAATCATCATAATCCTCTTCATCTTCATGTTCATATCCACCACCTTCAAAGGCAAGAAAATTCGCCATCGGGTTATCCTCTCAGAGTACTTGGTCATCATCGGCGTCGAACATCAATCTCTCCCACTTTAGAGAACGGATTAGTCCTTTTAAAGGAGAAATATTAGAAAGAAGAAGGCTTAGGCGTAACACCTCCCGCTGAGCATTAGAAACCACCACCGCTCTTTTGACTCTATCATCAACCACAATCGGATCTTGTGGAACACCATGTGTCTGTGGAGACCCTCCTTGTTGGCGGCCAATAAAAACTAGACTCGTGGAGTCCCTTCCTTAGCAACATCGTCATTAGACACAAAACACTCCGTGATCAACCTAATTAAGAGCGCCAAATGCATTAGATGTAGACACCTTAGGACCACTTGTGCTCGCCCATCTACCACTTTTTTCTTAGTAGCCATGGTAGGAGCTTTGGGTTGGTAACGAACCTTAGGGCCCACATTAGGTTTAGAAAGCCTCCTTTTCCGGAACACTCTGATTGCCACTCTACTTGCCTTCTTACCTTTAATCGTTTGAAAACCATCATCATCCTTTCAGCAGCCGAGTATTAGGAGCGACATATCTAGGACAAGACCAGCGATATGTCCAAAGATGTTACAAGTATCACATCGGTGGTTTCCATTCATATTCAACCGGACGGTTCAGAGAAAAACCCGGAGCATCAAGTAACGGAATAGCCACAGGGAGACTCCTGCTTTAGAACCTCATCGCTTTAACCTCAATTAGGCATTTTGCAAAACTACTACGGCCCCAAGATTCCAAGCACATTTGATGGTATAAGAGTCTAACATTTTGGGAGTACCAATCAAACCGGTAAAAAGACCGAGACCATCTTCGTAAAACATAGCAATAGGAACATCATGGAATTTAACCCACACCGGGATGTTTGTCAAATCCTCTTTAAGTAGATTAATGTTAACCGTCCATGGTTTAAGTATAATAGGGACATTACGAATCATCCATGGACCGTTCTCAAGAACCTCATCAATACCTTTCTTAAAATCAAACTTAAAGAAGAAAAAACCCTTAGCATTCATCATGACCTTTCGAATACCAAACTTACTCCATGCATTACATACATAATAATCCACAACCGGGAAGGCAATACGCTTAACAAGAAAGTAACCATAAAGAGTATTATTGAAACGTGAATTTACCTTTTGAATTACTTCCATTTGAACCGTCAAATCCACTCCGTCAATTTTGTTGCTTGTTTCAGTCTACCAAAATTAGCTTTAACCTTCTCAGAGTCGATAAACGAGATCTAAAAATGATTGTGTCTTTAAATCGCTTGGCTGTGGGTGGACCGAGTTAACATTAGCACCCTATGTCGAATATCATTAAGCATATTCACGAATTTTAGTCCTATCAACTCCCAAGTCTCCACCACTCTCACCATTCGGTTGATCACTCGTAGACTCAACATTTTTCGGATTAAAAGAGAGAAATAGTACATGTGTATTTACAATTAAGGAATATTAGACACATAAATATTCAAACTTTTGACATAATGAAGTCAAGTTCAATATAGATTTCAAATATACCATAGATTCAATGAACCAACACAACCAATTCGTTTTTCTATAAAATAAAATAAAATAAACTTTACCATTCTTTTAAAAATTAAATATCTCGCAAACCGTTAATCGCTCTGAAAAAATCATATCATCACGACGAAATTAAATTATCTTTCTATAGATACGCACTTATATATATTTAACGATATTTTTTTTAAAATTTTACCTGAAAAATCATATATGATTTGTGAGAATCATATGTAATCAATTTTACAAATCATATATGATTTTTGCAAACCATACGTGATTTGTAAAATCATATATGATTGAAAAAATCATATGTGATTTGATTTTACAAATCACACGTGATTTTTGAAAATCATATATGATTTTACAAATCATATGTGATTTTTCGGGCGAATTTTTGAAAAAAATTTTGTGGAAAATATAGAAAATACGTATGTATAGAAAGATAATTTAATTCTCGCTATAATAGATTTTTGTGGTTTGAAAATTTATCGTCATAAAGATATTGCTGTTAAAAAATTGTAAAATGGTCTTTTATTAATTTTGATAAAAAATGAATTACTTAGAGTGATTTATTTGGATGATGTCGAATATGAGATCTATATCGATCTCAACTCATAATGGTAAATTGATTCTGACAAAAGAAACAATGTGTTAGTTTGAAAAAAAATCTCAAATTGTGACGTCAAACAATATAAATTAATTACAAAATTAACAATCCAAGTTTCATGGAATACTTAGTTTATTGATGATATATTTCACAAATAACGTACGTGAACTTATACTTGGGTGTGTTTGGTGGAGGAAAAAGAACTAGAGAAATGAAATTTGATTATATTACGTCGTTTGGTATAGAAATAATAAAAGAGATAATAGAAAATAAATTAGTGGATAAATAGAGAGAAATGGAGAGTAGTTTGGTTAGCCTCATTTTCATAAGTCTAAATTTGGACAAAAAAGTTTTTTTTTTTTTTTTTTTTTTTTGTACTCGTAATTGCTTCAAACTATAATAATATTAAAGAATGTACTTTGTTAATAAAAATTTATGCAAAAAAATTATATGTGTATCATCAGGTGCTCAAAACATTTTGAAGAAAAATAAATGAGCGAAATTATCATAGTATAATCTTTTTTTTTTTCGTATGTAATTCAATGAAAAAAGAAATTCTTCGTGATTATTTTTTATTTTAATCCTCTGGGCTTAATAGTGAAATTTAATGAATTACTCATTCAGTTCAAGGGATTATATTTTCTACTTCATTTCTAATCTGACCAAATGTAACTTTTTAGGGTTTCGTTTAAATCTATGTTGATTGAAGATTTATTAATTAGATGTATAGAAGTTCTCAAGTACAACTTCGAGTTTTCCTCAACTAATGGTTCTTACAAATCTTACGCTTAGCCGACAATTGATACCTCAAGTGTATTTCAACATGATGCATTACTTTATTTTATATTGAATAAACTCTAAGATGTAACCAAAAACTATTAAAGCACATTTGTAAAATATAACAACATAGGACCAAGAAACATGACACATTTGTACAATTACCCAATTAGATTTTATGAGTTCAACTAGAACGCAACCACATATTATATATCTTAAAGTAGCAAAAACAATACACGTAATAAGAATTTGAAAATGCGTATATCCATACCAGAAATGAATAATCGCGTATATCTCTGTCTGAGTTTTTACGCGTATTTTCTGATGGCTTTATCGTCACTTTGGATATATACGCATTTCAGTTTTGAAGGATATATACGAAAGCACCAAGAATTTGAGAACTTTTTGAAGACTTCTTTTATAGATAAACGATTAAATTAAAAAAACAGTGAGTGTGGCAAGGAGCGGCCAAATTGCTAGGGCCATGTTCAGTGTTCCTCTCTTTTACTGTTTTAGTCCTTTACAATAGTAAGCATTGAGTAAAAAGTATATTATATGTTAAAAGAAAATAAATACCATGGGTAGTTAATATTTTAAACGCACAATACCATGGTAAATAATTTTTCAAACTCAAAACTCGTACTCACATCTCCAAATGTAGAAAGAAAAAAAAATATTCCTCTAGATTTTATTTTTATCCATAAAATTTAATTTCCATCTATCCACTAAATAACCTTTATTTATCAATGTTTAATTTTCAAAGATAATGAGGTTGAGATAATCTATAGACCTAAACGTTTTAAAAACTAGTTCTTGATATGAGATTATCCAACACTCCAAACTTGACAAACTAGAAATTAGCCCAGAATCCTTGCAACTCCTTGTAATCTCATTAATGTGGGCCTAAGCCCACGACCCACATACTTTTGTCTAAACTAAGCATCTCTTCTTTGATCATGGCCCACAAGAAATATCATTTTCAAGGCATAAGTTTTTATTTTTATTTTTATTTTATTTTATTTTTAACAAAAGATGTAGGTTTTATCTCAGACAAACATGTAACTACGGTGTTCACGGAGCAATGTAATTCGACCTTAATGGAAGATTCTATCACGAGATCTAATAATTATAATACTAACGAAACCATACCATATTAGGCGGTTATTTGAAATGAGTAGAACTCCACTGTTAAAGCGCAGCTAACTATTTAGATATTTAATCGAGTTTAATCGTATGAATAATAACGTGATCTGTAACGAAATGTCGCTTTATGATTCAGATTATTAAATGGAAAAAACGCGAATCAATTGAGTTATACACAAACACTTATGCCCATTTTTGATACAAAGATGCTGAGTGTTCGAATTTTATAGATTATTACATCAAAGTGATATATTATGCAAATTCCTCTACAACCGTAAAAAAGTTCAAAGAAAAGTTTATTAAAACTATATTAAAGAACACATGTCATTCAAGATAATTAAAGCTTGCCACAATCGTGTAATTTTGTTTCTAACGATTAACGATTTTTAGAAAATAAATATATTTTTTAAATTTAAGGTGGATATGTATTTTAAATAAAAAAGAAAAGGTGATAAGGGATGCAAGCGGGTGTTTTATTTTAATTAAAAATAAATGAAAAGACATAAATCAATAAGATCAATTCGTCAATCACCACCATATCTTTTATAGTAAGGTATTTCTTTATTCTTAAAATAACTCCTTAAATAATAAAAATGAACAAGGAAGTATTGCTTTATTCTTATAACCTTTTCACATTTCATACTCCATTAAAAATCACGTAACATAGAAACACACACATTTGCATGAACAGTTGCACATTAAAAAAAAAAACCAACATGAAAAACAAAAAAAACTAGCCAACATGAATCTCCTTGACATGCTTCTTCTTAGTCGCATCTTTTGGTATAATAACATGCAACACTCCATCTTTCATCTCTGCCTTGATCTCATCCACTTTTGCATCCTCAGGCAGCATCAGACTCGTGTTGTAGTACCCGTACGTAGCCGCGGACCAAAACTCGTCGTCATCTGAACCTTGTCCTTCCTCCTCTTCGTGACGCTCTCCTTGAATGAACAACATCCCATCTTCAACTGTGATCTTCACATCATCTTTTGACAACCCTGGCATTTGATATTTTATGCTGTAGCTTTCATCTTTCTCTTTGAATCTCCTTATTAGACGCAAAGGGGACAAGTTTGCAAGCACTTTGTTCATGTTTGCCGCAGTATCAATGAATGCATTCGCGAGTCCTGGTTTCATGGAATCTTGAAATTAGAGATGACTTAAAGGTTAATATTATTAGGTTGTATTTTACTGACAAGATTTTCTTGTCAGGAAAAGTTGAAACAGTCATTATAGATCAATAGTTCTACCCCTGCTAAAAGAAAAAGAGTCGGTAACCAAACAATTCCTCATACTCTTTTTGACATAAATAAAGTTCTAGCACAAAAGGTTTGATATTAGTTATCATCAAAAGTGTCTAGTTATCCGCATAGTTTACTTGTGTTTAATTACAAATGTTTAGTGACTGAAATACTATATATATGTCATTAAAAGTCAAATAGTTATTTAGTCAATAACTAGGTAATGATCAAAGTTAATTTGGTACCAGAGAGTGGAGGGAAGTGTTGATTAGTGTTCTCCGAAGACCAAAGTGATCTTCTCTGGCGTCTCTTTGGGGAAAAGAGTTTCGTTTTCTTACCAGAGTCCGAAACCGAAATCTCTTTAGTTTTTGGTTCTTCATGATGGTCTGTGGTGGAGGAGAACCTGTGCATGAGTTGAGAGGTCCATGTGTGTGTTTTAAAAGGTGATTTTGATGTGTGAGTGATGTTGTTTAGGATGAAACGGGACATGGCCATCGTTTAATGTTTCTGTGATGGTGATAATTAATGGTCGAAGGTGGTAATTGTGTGGCTGATGTAATTTATATGTTATGATGTCTCGATTAGATTATATTCTGGATGAAAGGTGTTAGTGGAATATTATTAAAGATAAAAAGGACAAGGGAAGAACATGTTAGAAGTCTCTTGTTTTCTTTGATGGAATGAAGACTCTACCTTCTTCTATCACTATATATATTCTATTGTCTGCATGGCCTGCTTGGGCAATTCTTTCTAGCGTCCGATAATTAATGATTCATGATATTATGGTGAGTTTTTGTGTAGCGCTTAAAATAGAAAAGTGAATCGATGAAAATCAATCGCAAACGGTTGTCTATACGATAATTAAAGTCTACAAAATTCTTCTAACATCTATCATACAACATATAAAATCATTTAATGAAAATGAAAGTAAACATTACATCGCTTATAGGATAAAAACTAAAAACGGAGTTCTTTGTCACAGAAACTAATGAGGATGAGATTAATGGTGACTAAAATTAGCGTGAATATGATTAATTTAAAATAAAATAAAAATGGCTAATTTGTTTATTTTGTAAAGATTTAGCGACATTTAAATTTCATCTTTTTTGAAATGGCGTGATTAGCGTATTGAAAGTTAAATGTGCACTAACGGGCACATATTTTTCATAATTGTAAACATTATAATTGTTTTTGAAGAAAACTTATAGATAATATATTTATATTCACGACTGATCGTTGTGTTAAAAAAGTTTATGGGTTCTAAGCGAAAAATAAAAAAGTTTGAAGATTTGGGGATTAAACATAACGTTTTAAGCCTCGGGTTTAGCAGCAAACAATTAATGAGATGCGATAGAAAGTGTTTTGATAACATTCAAAATAGAAAATGAAAAGATCGAAATGTAATTGCGAATGGTTGTAACATTGATAATTCAACTCAAGCAAAATTTATAATATTTATCAAAACATATAAAAATATTTAGTAAAACTGAAAATAAATATTATATCAATTATGAGATAATAGACGAGTACCCGTGTATTGATATTTTGGTTACACACAACAGTTAACCAAAATATCATTATAACTATATACCGCTATTAAATTCCGTTGCTATGTTTAGTCTTTTCAGTTGATGGAATTTTTCAAAATACTAAAAGTTCAACTTAAAAAAATAGGCTCAGATTGATTTTTTTAGGAAGCTAAGCTCTATCGGTGTGTCTTGGCTACAAAAAAGAAAGTTGCATTGTGGAGAATTTAATCTCGACACAATACCTTCATCCAAGTTTTGCCCCGCCAAATAATAATAATCACCGTAACTTCATATTAAAATTTGGTCATCATAGCCTCGTAAGATATTTGGTGTTCTGATTATCATAAAAGCCACAGTTTTCATAAGACCCGTAAGCTAATATTGAGAGATCTTATCAAAACCATTGAAACACACAAAACAACCAAATACAGAGCCTCAAACATGCCCATAACTTATTTCTCCAAGTACAATCAACACAATCTATCCAACCTTATCTCTAAAGTGAAAAAACACACGGCAACAAAAACAAAATCATCCTCCCATATCATATCACAAATGTAGCACCCATCATGATATTAATTAATCAACCTTTCTTATTTCTCCATATGAGTACCAACTAAAGAAAATATCACCCTCAAATAATACTATTGGCTTCAAAGAAATATAAGAGCACGTAGAAACAAACAACTTGAAAGAAAAAGAGTCAAAACAGATATACCCAAGAGCCATAAGATCTCGTCCAAGATCCATACAAACACCAGATCTTAAAAGATATAAAGATCTACACTACGAAAAGCATTGAAGCCATCAAAACCACCATCATTTCTTTCTAATAAGCACCAGAAGCACACCAAAGACCAAACCACCAAAACCAACTAAACCCACCGGAACCACCAAAACCAACCGAAACCACCTAGCCCACCGAAACCACCTACACAATCATAAGATTGTGGTGACCTCGGTAGACGGCGGAAAAGGTGGTGGCGGCTGTAGGTGTGTTGTTTAGAGAGAGATAGGTTTAGTTTTGTATGTGAGAAAGAGGTGAGCCGAGTGGTGTTTAAAGAGAGAGAGAAATGGAGCTATTTTTGTGTTATTTTGTGATGGGTTGTATGAATTAGGATTCCACCTGTGTAAATTAGGATTTCCATATATAGTTTCGTAAGTTTCAACTTCACATTATAGTTGAATATCATTTTCAGCCGTGTTTCTTTCAATAGCTCATGTCCAGCCTTTCATTTTAAGTTTCCTCTAATAATTGCAATGAATACGATTGATACTTGCAAATACTTTCCATGCTCTCTTTGATACTCTCTCTCATTTGACTATTTTTACTTTTCACTTTTCGCATTTAGTATTTTTCTTTTTTTGTAGTATAGATTTCTTTTTCAAAATGGATAGCCGATAGCATACGTTATTCTTTTCGTTTTAAACCTTTTGTTCACAGATAAATTACTTGATCGATTTTAAAATATACAATCAATGTAATTAAATATATCTATTCCACCGTATTATAGAAGTGGATCTTTTTCTTTTTTTTTTTTTTTTTGAACAGCAAAGTGGGTACCTAATAATTAAAATTCTTTATTAGCAATGTATTTTTTAAATAGTTTTTTTTGACAATAACTTTGCGAGATTTTTATTATGGAATAACTCTAAGAAATAATTGTTTTATATTATAAAATTAAGGTGTCAATGCGGTGTTAGAATAACATAGAGACGGTAATTAATAATATTATGTAGATACGAGGAAAAGTAGCTACCATTATTAACAACAAATAATTTGAACCCGCCGCACTGCGGCGGGGATATTTAGATACATTGTGTTTAAAATGGAAATAAGTAAGTACATGCATTACGTATTCTTGTATCTCATGTATTGACATTCAAAGTCACCGGAATGTGATGGTAAGTAAAATTTTGCTGCTACCTTGAACTGTTTTTTCCCTTTCACCTGCATCATCTTGGTTGTTATTTTCGAAAGTGGTTTAGAGGAACATCCGTAGCTTCATGTCGACTAATCCCCAACAGGATATCTAGCACACATTGTCAAAAAAGCGTCGTAAGTACTACCCTGTCGTGCTACCAACCTGTTTGGAAAAAGATACACTTTTCTATTAATTTGTGTTAGTGATAGCTTGTGATGGACCAACTGTTATACATTGGCTAGTAATTTCCTTAGCAGAACCATATTTCCTTGGCCTTCCTTGACCTAATGACAAAGAAATCTATTCTACCTTACCTTAATCACTATTTTGCTACTAAATGTAGCAAAAATGATTGACAAAAAACAATCAGACTATATTGCCAAAGCTGTACCAAATGCAGGTACCTACTGGTAAGTTTAACATACCTTCACGGTTCAAAGTATTTCACAGGCTCTCACAATTTAGTCTGTTCATTAAGCAAGAAGAATGCGGATATGGAACTTTTCCTATGAAACACGTTTAAACAACATGTTTATTTTAGCCTTCTAGTCTGTATTATTTTCTACATACCCAAGAATAGGGTTACAAAGGTAAAATAGTTTTTCTAAAAAACCATGGGCACGGTTGTTTACATATGCATGTCTATTCACCTGATCGTGATTGTAATTCCCTTTCTTAATAGTATATGAAATAAAGAAGGCATCAATAGCCCATTCATAAATAAGGTACGTTTAGTTGTGAAGGGTGAAATGCTGAGACATACCTCTATCAAAGGTCTGACGAAAGAACCTTATTCTTTTTACATCATGACCCATAGGGTCTTCTTTGTGGTCTTCTATAACTTCCCATTGTACCAGTAGGACATTCACGGGAATTCCTGTTCTGTGTCATAGCAACCAACGCTATAGACCAATGAGGTACTGCAAATCAGTATATTTTATGTTTCAAGGTTACAGACCAATGAGGTTAAAATATATGGTACAACATTTAAAGGTTAAATCTTCTAACCTTTCCACACATGCCTGTACATTTCCAGGTGAACTAAACTGAGGATGCTTTAAAGTTTTGAATAACACATAAAGAAGCTGACCTGTTTGTCTAGCTATTCATTAGCCCAACTACTGATCAAGGTGTTGCAAATCAGTACCATATAGCTAGCTTCTAAGATCAAAGTTGTTAACACACACTCTCCCGTCCAGTATTTCAGTATTGGTATTTTTCCAAGGATCAATAGGACTGTGATAGCCAAGATCAGCAACAATATCTTCATGATGCCAATTCAGCTGATCTAAGTAGTTATTGCACTCTGAACACGAAACAAACAACGTATTAATTTTTTTTTGTGTAAGACAGCAGTGAGATAATTTAAGCAATTTCAATAGTAAGTGGCAGTCATAATGCAATTATATGTGAAAATATATTGAAAGTGTGGGAAAGTGCAGGTGTCTAAAGGTGGATCGTTGCTCAAACATATTAGAGGTATGGAAAGTTGCGAGAAAATTAAACTTACATTTTCGTGGCCACCTTTAACTGTTGCTAGTGAAACAACCTGCATAATGTCATCGATACCTAAATTAGTATTGGTTTAGTTCCCCAATATTCGGATACCGATCGCATTCCACCCTCATTACACGAATATGGCCTTCATCCTACAAATAGAAGGCAGGCTCGGATAGGGTGGCATTTGGAAAAGCGGACGTGCCCACCTTGGCGCAACCCCAACAGGCTGCCGTGCCAAGGTATATGGCATCTTGCTTTTCACATGACCCGTTAAAACTCATCATAGCCCCTAATTATGTTGGAATATCCCAATATTGCGAAACAGACAGGCCACCAAGCAAAGCCCAAGGAAAATATTTTTTATTCACCGACATTTATATAAACCATAATGGGAGAATGGTATCAAATACAATATAAACCATAATGGGAGAACGGTATCAAATTCTATTGTATTTTATTCACTGTCGGTGACTAAAAAGTATTTTGCTTGGGATTCCTTGGTTGAATAAAATATGATGGAATTTCATACCGCTCTCCCATTAAGGCCTACAAAATAGCGTGCTCGGACACGAGGCAACCCGAAAAGCAGGTACATCCGGCATGGTACAAACCGAATAGGTTGCCGTGCCAAGTTTCGGGCAACCTCAGGTCCTTCGGAGCCCATATAAACTCATCATTGCCTTTTCAGTATCGATGCCAACAACCTTTTATCAAATCAAGTCCAATAACATTAGGGTAAAAGGGGTACTAAACCGGAAAAGCAGGGTACATCCGGTATGGCTGCAGACCAAGTAGGTTGGCATGCCAAGTTCCGGACAACCTCAGTTTTTCCATAGCCCGTATAAAGTCATGTTGCTCCATCGGTGTCGATGCAACAACACGATAAGCACATAAAGCAACCAAAACCATCAAGCGGTGAGGGCGAAAAAGGCAAAAGTATCACTTATGAGCCCATCAACAACACAAGACTATCGAATCAAGCCCACGAATATTAAGGTGGGACGGGGAACTAAACCGGAAAAGCAGGATACACCCAAAGAAGGGCGAGCAATAAGGATATTGGAATTGTTACAACACGCAAAAGGGGAAAAATTATATGTTATGCGGTTTTAGTTATCACGAACTAAAGCATGATGAGTGTATTCTTGTTGCCGCCTCCCATAAACATTGATTTTCCAAATTTCTCATACCTCAAAATTTCATAATCTATCTAAATGTTTGCGATTATTCATTATCATATAACAAACTTTAAGACATGGATACGAACATTCACATATAGTTAGAAAATGATACCTTCCAGTACACCCCGCCTCACTTATTATTTTCTTTGACACTTTGGCGATACACATCTAGATTAATTTGCTTCAATTGAAGTGCAACATCCCGTGATGCCATTTTCTTGTTACTTTAACATCATATGACCTTCGCGTCATTTTCTTTGAGACTTTCGCTCGAATAAGGGTATGTTTGATCAAACAACTTACATGTATGTAAATTTGTATGCCTTTAAATTCGGAATGACATATAGTTATAATTTGTCTTTGTCAAACATACCCTTTGTCAACACTAAGTTATATACTTTATTGTCGGCAAAGAGTCTACAAAACAGGAAGCAAGCCTGCGAATCAGAAAATCATTGATCCAGTAACATTGTCAACACTAAGAAGTTATAATATATACTAACCACCATTTAGTGGGTGTATAAATTTTTTTTGATACATACCATCTTGTCAACATATTATTGGTCCATTCTATTATTATACAAATTGTAGTACAAAAAAATTTGATGTGGCACAATAACATTGGCTAATGTGTGTTGCTAAATTTACTGTTCACCGTATCAATACATAACAGATAACCATGCTTTATCTACTCCAGAAATCCAGAAGTTACCATTCTCACATCACCGCCTCTTCTTCTAATACCTACCTAACACAAACACACCACCGCCTCTTCTTACGCTGTCGACCACAAAAAAAAAAAAAAAAAGCTATCAAGATAATCACCATCAAAACAATACCAGCAGTTCATCAGCATCACATCTTCAGAAAATTACATCCATTCAATTGTACATATATCACTTTTGTAAGTTTATCATTGTGATTACATCTTTGGGGAATCTTCATTCTTTAGGATTTATCTTATATAATTTCAATTAAAGGTTTTCATTTTTGGGTTTGGCCAACTTTTGGGCGAATTTTTTTGGCAGGCGCTTCAGTTTTGGCCTAAGTTCATCCACAGAAACAGTTACAAAAGGGGCTACAATTACATAAGCGGTTAATCTTAAAGGTGCGTTGTTCGATGTTTAAGATAAACTGGGAAGCATGGTTGTGGCTGATGGTGTGGAAAAGGTTGGTGGAATTGTGCCTACCATGTGTTTGATGAAAGTCGTAAGACAAGTTATGGTGTTAGTAAATTAATTGTTGAATGTAATATTGTAGGTGGCGTTTTTATAGCACAATTATGATTCATGTTTAGTATATTGTGACCTTGGTTTTTATATAATTTAACTTTCAGGAATTACTATCTCATTGAGTACCAAGGAGGTCGAATCTCTCTAAAGGCAGCTTCTTTGTAAGTCTAAATTTCAGTGTCATTGTTTGGGGTGCGTTTCATATTATACTTTAAACTAAAAATGGTACTTACGATTTCTGTTAAATTTCCTTATCTCGCTTCAATTTGATGCAAGAAATATATAGTTTTCAACTTTGTCTTGTGAAAGTTTTGGAATTCTTATTGTTTGTGGTACTATGTGTTGCAATATTGTCTCGTGCACTTTCCTAATTATGTCGTACTATTTAGATGTTCACTAAATTCATATTACCTTTCTCATCACTTGATTCTTGATAGGACGACTGCTTCATCATTATACAAGAAAGAGTTCATTCAGGTCCTCATTTTGTTTCATTTTCAATCCCATTCATTAATACATACAAGTTTATTTCTTTTATTTGAGCTTGATCTGCTGCAACTTGCATTTTTTTGGCTATTTTAGTATGTATAATTGTTTAACAAGGATGGAAGCTTTTATTTATTTTTAATTGGGTATGAGTTAGTTTCACTTATTAGTGGTTTGATATGTTGAAATTTGCGATATTTTGTTTGGATTTTGAGCTTAATATATATTATGAAAGATTATATTTTTCCGTCTATAGAGGTGACACAAGTATGGAGGAATGGGTCCTCATGATGGGATTAGCGGGTGTGAAGATGAATCTTCATCGTATAAGAGGTGGTTCGATGAGGCTAAAGAAAGATTGTGATCGCATTGGTAGGAAGCGAGACATAATGATGAGAAATGCCCATAGAGAATGCATTTGGAAGCATAGACATCAACTTGGTGATAGGCGAGAAAAGGTAAACTTTATGTCCTTTGAATACCCATATCTGCATTTAGGTGAAGTTTATTGGAATTAGTGTAATGCAAAATGATGTACGCAAATTCATTCAGTGGCATACTACTTTAGGAGTTGGGTTTAGACAGTTATTGAGATTTGGAAAATCAAGAAGCTTACTTTTTATAGCTTATGAGCTTATTATGTAGGTTTATTGATTTTCTTAAGCCATAAACTAGAGTTCATAAGCTTATAAGCTGATGTATGTGGTTTTTTCAAAATTTCAGTACACCGTTAAGCCAACCAAAAAGCTAATCTAACAGCCCCTTAACGTATTTGGAAATTAGTATTGATGGATTGTTTATATTACTAGAAATTTGTCACAAAGATCTTACAATTGAAAACACGTTAGACAGAGGGACAACTCCTCAAGTTAAAATATGTGATTTTGGTTACTCAAAGGTAATTTTCTTTATCACGTTGTCATTTTTTATGCAATTCAGTTTCAAAACAAAGTGACCAGTTTCAAAACCAGCTAACATCACACCCTATGTTGTCTTAAGAAAAGAATACGATGAGAAAGTGCTGCCTTTTATCAAAGTAAAAGTTTGTCTCTATTGTTTGATATATAACTAATTAAAAGGTGTTTCTTATCATTAGTCGAGATCTATTAGGTCCTTGAATTTTTTGGTTTGACGTGTTTGTAGAGCTCATGGCCACATTGAAATTTGGAAAAGCCGAAAAGTTCATATGTAAAGGCTTATGTGCTTATCGCTTTATCTGCTTTGACTTATGACTTATTTAACTCCATAAGGTGACCTTGATAAGTTAGTGGTGTTAAAATGCAAATTTCGCTTTTCCAAACAAGAAGCCCTATGTTATGCAAGTTAGCTAAACCAAACACTTCCTTTCCCTTCAATCGTCCTTCATTAACTATTTACACATAATTTGCTTTGGTTTGTAGCTTGCTAAAGCTGTTTGGGGTTTTCAAATAACCAAATAAAAACTTCGTGATATTTTTGAAGTCTCGCTTTATGATTAGGTATTCAGTAGCGTTTGGCTAATGGGATTAGCGGCATATTTTTATTCCATGTAATTCGACATAATTTTTTAAAATGTGCTTTTATTTTAAAATCACCTTCGATTTTTAATCTTTTTTAATGTTATATAAAAACTAGAGGTTGCAAAGCAGGCGGGCGGGTGAGCAGACCGCCACGCCCAAACGACGCAGAGCTCAGGCACACGGACAAAGCAGGCGCATGTTATACGAATCGCTTTAGAAAAGACCCAAAACGACGAGATAAATTACATATATTATATCTATAAAGTTTTCTTTATAAAAAATTATAATGTTCTCTAATCGAGAGAAAATGTGCCCGTTTGTGACCATTTAATATTTAAATGAGCAAAATATGCCCATTTCAAAAAAAAGAGATGGCTAAATGTGTGCCCAAATCTTTTACAAATTTGCTCAAATTAGCCATTTTTTTTTTTTTTTTTTGGCACAAAGTGTCACCTCTAATAAAAACTAAAGATTTTTACTTGATTTGTTCAAGTACGTTTGTGTATATTTTATTGATAAAAAAATTGATTTGCTCTTTTTTGTTTAACTACTCCAGTAGGCCAATTTTTTTAAGTTCCACCTTCTGTTCTTTTTTGTGTGACATCTATGGGAATAGGAATGTTGCTTATCCCATGTTAATTGGGTGATATCTATGGCAATAGGAATGTTGCTCCGCCGCGTTAATAGGATACGTATTTTTATGGGTTTTTAAGTTCCATTTTACATTTCTTTTGCGTGACATCTATCGGGAATGTTGCTCTGCCACGTTAATTGTTGTTGGTCCAATTGCTTACGCGTGGTTATATGGCGAAATGACGTTCACATTCTTTGTCTACAAAAGCGTATGTATGCATACTTAATGGTGGACATGGAGATCATTATGGAGCAAAGGAATAGTACTACTGCAATGCAAAACTTGATTATCATGAGGTATCAATCTAATCGTTTATTTTACCTTACCATAGTTTTAGGGAGGACTTTGGATTATAGGAGTATAATTAATTGTAATAAAATGCCTTGACTAAAAAAGTATTAAAGTGTTTGGGGCCAAGCCGACCCGCACAAATGACATATATTGAACCGTTACACATCGCACCAAGCAGGCCAATTTTTTACCTTGACTATGAAGCCGAGAATTTAAAGTTGGTTGCGACTTTGTGACTTTTTCCTTTGATCTTTATTTAAGGAAATGTCGCATTCCAACATTATTTATTCTAGATACATATATCTTGGACATTGTAGGTGACATGGTATAGGAGCGGATTAAGGAAAATGTGAATCTTCTACATTTATTTTTATCTAAATGTTCCCAACTTATTGATTTTACCTCAAGTTGCCAAGAAATTTAATTGTGGTGTGAATTGATTTGTGTGATGATCTTGCAAATGATGTAGGAAATGTGGCGTAGGTATCAAAAAAGGCAAGAAGCTGTTGCAGACTTCTCAATGCTACTTTGCATTTTGCAGTCATAGGCCTATCAAAATGTATTCCACGACATTGAAACTGATAAAGTTCCAATATAAGGTAGGTGGACCTCCAAAGTTCTTTCATTTGGCTTGAATTTTTGCTGATCTAGAACTAATTTCCTGACTTTGATTTCTTTTTGTGTAGGTTTCAATACCATTAAGAAAGATTTAAGGGGTAGGAAGGAGCATGTACATTACGAATGCATCAAACAAGTTTGTGGAGTTAGCGACAATCAATGATTTCAGCTTTTGTTTTATGGGCTGTTTTAAACATAAGAAACCTATAAATTCCTACATCATGAGATCAGTATGGACTCTTTAAGCCTTTGATATGATGTTGAAAAGTGATAATTAAATGTAAGTTCCAAATGTATTACATGCTTTTTTTGGATGGCTATTTCTACCATGGGAGAAATGATATATGTTCATGTGAGATTCAGTGTCTTAATTGTCATGACATGCTTTGAGTTTGATCAGTTTACATACATGACTACTTGGCCTTTTTAGCTGAGCACATGTGGTCTGATCTGTTCAAATGATCAATAAGTATTGAAAGTTGACTATAATCTATTCCAAAGAAAAAATGCTGCTACAACATTGGCTTTACGTATTTGTTGCTTTATGTAAAATACACATGTTATGGTTAGAAGTTCTAGATAAAGAAGTCGTATTCCATGACAGCGCTAGGCTTTATCTTCGTTATAACTATATGTCATTTGTCAAACATACCATGATTTGAGCTAACATATTAGGCTAATTTGGCATACAAATTGACATACATATGTCATTCCGAATTTAAAGGCATACAAATTGTCATTTGACATTTGTCATAGCCATACAACTTACATGTATGTCAATTTGTCATTTGTCAACACTAAGAACTTACTGAGACTCAACCTCATATTAGGCTAATTAGGTGAAACTTAGAGTAGTATAAATTTGGAATAACTTAAGCGTGCAAAAATAAAATCAAACCCTATCGAAGACCTTGACAAATCGCCAAGCAGGCTGGTTGTTCAAGAGGACTACATCTTTTGTTACGCCCAGTGAGGATTAGAACCGCCTTACTTCTTCCACCATCTTCCATATCTCTCTAATCTATTGCCTTTCCAGATTCGTTCCATCACGGATCAAATTAACACAACCCAATCGAAATCCGAAATTTCTTGAACAATCTTGAAAAGATAGATAGAAGATGTATGTGGTTTTGTGGATCAAGAGAGAAGCGGTGTTGTGATCTCAAGCCCTGAGACACGTGTTTGGTGACTAACCTAATGCGTAGGTAACATATCTCACGAAAACGCTCTTTTTTTTTGCGTTGGGCTCCAACGATTTCACAAACCGGGCCAAAAAACTTGGGCCAACCACCGACAGTTAATAAAATACTATAGTTTGTAAGACCGCTCTCCCATTAGGTTATATATAAATAATATTGTATATTATCTTTATCCCATATTCGTAGAAGTACTAATAAAAGAAAAAAAAATTTTTGCTCAAATGTTAAAAAAAATAAAACACGTGAGGATAAATGTGAAAATAATAATTAATGTAAATACGCGTATAATACATATAAGAATTAACATCAAATGTGAGATTCGTAAGAATCTGTAAAATAAACTAAACGTGAGAAATGAATTTAGCCGTATTGATTCATATTTTTATGCATATAAACATAAGTTTTTATTGATTCAATGTAAATGGGTGATTCATAATAACCATTTTATTGTACATTCACTTAAAATGTGTAATCTTATAAATAAAAAAATTGATTTATGTGATATTTCGCCAATAATTTAATCAAAGATTGTATTATAAAAACTTTTTGTTTCTAATCAACTAAAGAAATATTTTTGTAGGAAAAGATCATAATAAAAAACATGAATCTATGGCTTCAGATTGCGTTTTTCATAATGTCTCAAATTTCTTAATTTCTCATTTCTCACCGAAACTAATGTCTATATATTAAGTCATAGAGTATATGCTTAGCATCTAGGACTTTGCACCTTTTCAACATTGCCACTAAATAACTTGTCAAAATTTAATTAAAAGAGCAATGTTTTTGTTTTTGCGGTTTACTTTGTGGGACATATGTGTCTTGTAGTTTAGAGAACAATATTTACAAATTAATAATACTTATTTTGAGCTTAGTAATTTAGTACGCATATCGCAACTCTTTTTGAGCAAGAAAAGGGTATAAGCCCGCAAAACAATCTTATATCATATCACTCCTTGTAGCGGAGGTAATTACATGGGAAAAACTAACTTCGATACAAAGTATTCATGAGATCTAAAAGCTAATATAGCAACATGATGGTGATAAATTACAATCACGCTTAACCTATAAGAAAGAGATACCAAGTTGAGATGCTCACACTTTGATGTCAATTGACCACTACTATGTCAGACAAAGACCAAGGAGGATCAACTTCTGTACATGCAAGTGAAATAGCCAATTTAAGTCTGATTCAATTGTAGCATTTTGCTAACCATAAGTGTTTTGAAATATAAATTATCAAAAGCAATCATAAAGTGTACATTGTGCATTAACATTTATATTCGTTTAAAAATCACATCACTTATATCATAGTATTATTTTGGAAAGAAGGTCATTCAGCATTATATCTAGCTTAGATTATGAACAAATTACGTTTTAAATGCATTTATAGATTCACATCCAAAGCGGAAAAATATTTTCACGATATACTTGATTCAGTATCAAAAGCGAGCTTAAATTTTAAGGTTTAGGGGCTTACAAGCTGATAACATCAAATAGTCTTGAATATTAAGTGTCAATTTCTCTCGATAATGCTCGTTATTTATATCATTTATATGGATTTACGCTTGTTTTCTATTGTTTTCCACTTTTAGGTAAATTACGAGCATTTGAGCTAAAGAGACGCGAAAATGGAAACATTACTAAAGATTTATCACAGTATGCCTGTTTTGAAGAAGTTCTGGTAACTCGTCTCACATTCGCCGTAACTATTGCGTGACCGAAGTCCAACTTATCAAGAGGTTCTGACATAACTCTTCCCAAAGGTTCTGACGTAACTCCATTAGGTCAAAAGAGGTTCCACGCTTGTTCGATAATTCTGCCGTAACTCTGCATCACTACAGACGTAACGGGTTTATTGAAGACTACGGCATAACCACTTATAATGTTCTGGCCGTAACTAGCGGATCTAGTGCATTCTGAAGAAATAGAAGGTTCGAGCGTAACTCCTCTATTGGTTCTGTAGTAACCCGACACTGCCTATAAATACCTCACAATTCCAACATTTGAAAGCATCCCATTCCACACACAACACTCGAGAACGTGAGAAAAAGCTCAAGGCGGTCTAGGGAGCATACGGGTCTGTTTCCACGGAGAAGTCACACCATTCGATAAGCTTTAGCGTTTTATATTTCTTTTACTCAATTCATGTATTTGTACCTTTGAATATTGAATTGATTTGCATGATTAATATGGCTAAGCACCCTTTGGTGCTAGCCTAGTTATGATTCTTTAATTGTTTTGTTTGTGTTTACCTTTACTTTCGTACAATTATTTCTAAGTGTATGCATCGCATAGTTCTTTGGTAGTCACCCCTTGGTTGGTAGTTTTGAATGGCGATGAGGCCAATTGCCTATGAGATATGACCAAGTGACCCTAGGTGAGCGGTTGAGGCAGTGAGGTAGATATGATCAATGACGACCACTTTCTACTTGAGCGATTTGACCAAGCTGATCACTATCGTTTGGATGAACTTAAGAATTGGGGGGTGTAGTGTCTAAGTTCTAACGGTAGGGCACTCACTATTTAGAATCTAGCATGTGGCGGTGCTTAATGACTCGGCAGGGACCGGGAACAACATGAATTATGACGGTCGCTGATTTCTCTATGGTGGCATCTTTCTTTGATAGGTTAGGCGAATTGACCAAATGTTGTCCTCTCGAATTTGACCCACCAAGTAATTGGAAGTAGGTGAGCGTAAACATAACTAGCTAGGAGGATTAACTAGGTTAGCACCACTATTCTCTATTGATTTCCTTTACCATTTATTTGCTTTTATTTTATATTACGCATTAGTAGTTTAATTAATTAAATCCCTATCAAAACCATTATTATACATGATAATTAGACTTAGTAATAATCCAACACACATAGCTCTTGGGGCGACCTCGGCTTTACCATTTACCTACACTGAGGGTACCTTTGCCTGTTAGTGCATTATAGTAGACCATAGATATAGCGAGACACTATAAATATTAAGACATGGTCGGTAAAACCTACATGAGCTTAAGTTTTCGAGGCGAAGATGAGGGCGTTCATGATCACGTGAAGAAGTTCTCCACTTATCCTCTCTTTTCAACGTCAAGGGTACTCCAGTTATTCAATCAACGAAAGGATTTTTCCTATGACTCTCATGGAGCGACCAAAAGATGGTATAACAAACTTCCTAGTGAAAGTAAAGCATGGGAAAACTAAGAAGGAGTTAAATCCGACAATTTGCCCTCCTTAAAAAATGGCTTCTCGGGAAAATCTATCAATTCGATTCGATTGGAAGAAAGCATTGTACCAAGCATGGGAAATATTTAATGAGCTCTCTATCGATGCCTACTCATGATTTAAATAAACATCGGATCGTATCGTCTTATCGGGGATTAATACGCGAACACGAGAACTCCTCGATTCACCAAGACCTATTCTAGCATGACTCTGATCGGGGCCTTGGAATGTATTCAACAGATTCGAACATTGCTACAAGTGGCACATGGATACGGGATACGGACCGAGAGATAATTTTGATCATAAGGTAATGAAGACAATAACGATTTTAATCACAAGTGGCACATAGAAGGGGGGGTTGAATAGTTTTGTCGATTTTAAGTTGATTTCAAAAACTTTAGATTCGATATTATGTGAAATCGTATGGATGTTGAGAGAACGTATAGATCTAATGATAATGCAACAAATAAATAAAGTTAAGGGATAGAAATGACATAACCGATTAATAGTGGTTCGTTACAGGACACCTTCCTTGCCTACTCCACTCCCAGTCACCTACTCGATAGTTCAAGCACTATGTCAACAAACTCCTTCACTTGGCGGAGAAGCCCTACAACATTGCTTACACTTTTCGGTACAAAGCTGAATCACGAGTCCGTAGCACGGTGGACCAAACCAACACAACTATTACACAACAAATATGTGAAATATCAAATACAAGATCTTCGCTATAGAAATCTTGCGGAGACAAATCAATCAAGATCCTTGCTTGGATGACTTGTAGAATGCTCGTGATCTCGCCTTAGAAGGACCTATATGAGGATCACAAGAGCAAGAAGAAGAATAACTCTCTAGATCAAGTGATCTATATGTTAGAAGAGAATGAGAGTATATGAGAGATTTAGTAAGAAGAGGGTGAGTTAGAATGAAGAAATGACTCTCTATTTATAGGCAAAATTCTTCATTGTTCCCGGATCCCGGATCCCTTCCACTTAGGATCCGTCTAGTGTAAACCTAGGGATCAGTGGAACGCCTCCTCTTTGCCCATGGGTTTTGGTTATGGGTCATGGGTTATGGGTTGGTCCATGGGTTTCTTTAGATTCAATGTATCTAAGTATACATTGTATCTAGTCAACTTGGTATGGGTTAAGATCCATGGGTTATGGTTTTACCCATCCTAATAAACTATTACAACAAATGCTTAATTATTACATTTTGTATTTAAATGGCTATATGTAAATGCTTTAGAAAACAACATGTATCCTTAAAATTATACTTAAGATAACATTATATTTGTTATCAACAAAACAAAGAGATCATAATAATATTAATAAGCGTTTTTACGGTTTATTTGTATTTACAATCTCCCCCTTTTGTTGATGAAAAACATAATGTTATGATGAGTAAAACTTAAGAATAGATGTAATTTTGAAAGCCCTAAGTTTACTTCTTCTCCCCTTTTGTCGAAACAAAAGTTAACCCTTTGGAAGAAATAATAGTGTGGAAAAATTAGTCCACGTATCGCTAACTCCCCCTTGACGATAGCTCCCCCTTGTTTGGGGCGTCAAGTGAAGAAAAAAATAAAATCCTACAAAAAGAAAGGTTAGTAACATGCTTAAATAATCTTGCGGTTGCCGAGAATCAAGATTGGGAGCCAAGGTATGTAAACAAGGCCTTGTAATAAAACAACAAATTATAGTGGTATTTATGCCACTTACAAGCATGTAAAAATAAGAACAAGAATTGTTCTTGAAAATGACTAAAAAAAATTAAAAGTAGAAAATAGTAGTAGTGATTCCTTCCATGCTTGCATAAGGTTATGGATGGAGGTTTTGATGAGTGACGGTATTGATGCGATCAAGGATGAGGTTGAGTATGAAACGCATTTCTTCCCTAACTTCTATTGCGATTTCCCTAGTGGATTGGCAATGTTCACAATGTAAATGATGTGGGTAATGAGTGCGGAAGGTTTCCGTGTTGTTTTGATTTTAGTTATGCGGAAGTTGTGGTGGAAAAAATAGGAAAATATGGATCAACATCCGGAATGTTTGTAAATGGTGGTGGAAAAGAACCTAGATGTTCTTGTAATATGATGGGAGCCAATGGTGGTGATGTTTCAAGATCTTGAAAAATAGTATTTGGAGATGTGGGGGGTGTTGAAAAGACTATTTCTTTGTGTTTAGGTTGTTTAGATCTTGTTGGAGTCTTAAGGAGTTCCAAAAAAGTGACTTTAGGTGGTGATGAAGTTGGTGTGCTTGTTGGTGATGAGGGAGGTGCTATAATGGAAGCATCTTGTGGTGAGTTATTTGTTGAGGATGAACCATTTGAGGTTGGTTTTGCTAAGCAACAAGATCGGATACTAATCCGTGCGGATATCCTAGAGTTTGATTGTGGTATTTTGGATGGTGGTAGTACAAAGGTTTGGATATCATGTAGATGATTGTTTGTACTAGGTGATTCATCTAAAGGGTTTTTGGATGACATGGTGTATTGTGTATGTGAGGATGAGATGGATTATGCAAGCATTTTGGTAGTTCTATATATAGAAAAACAAAACATTGTAATGAATGCTTGACCCAAAATGTGGATTAAAATCTAATGATTAGATATGAATTCAAGGCATGTGATCATGAGAACACAAGCATTAAAGAGCATACTTCTAAAAATTCAATTATCAATTAATGACTTACCATTTTGCATTTACTACTTGGAGCAATAATTACGGAAAATGAGAAGTATAAACTATCCTTCTCTTCTCCATCATTTTCATCAACTCTTGCTATAATGTCTGAAAACAAAAAACAAGACATTTCGGCAACAAGTCCAAAAGGAAACTATTAATACACATTGGAAACCGGGTTGACCCAGGACGCTTCTAACCCAGCGGATTGACCCGGTATAAATTGACCGGTTTTTTAACCGGAACGGTTCAACTGGTTGTACCACTCGGGTCGAACCGGGTTTCAAAATATTATGTTTAATCCCTAAATCCTCAAACTTTTATTATTTTTCGTTTATAACCCGTAAACTTTTTTTTATCACTAAAATTATCGGCGCTATACAATCACGTTCTTGTGCAGCGTGTCTCGTCTAAGTTGAATTATCATGTTATTCTGCGGTTTGCAATTACATTTTGATCTTTTACGTTATTTTGAGCGTTATCTGGCACTTACCACTATATCGCATATCGTTATTTGTTTCTTTGCTAGGAACCATGGCCAAAGCTAGCGGTGATTCGTTTAGTTCATAAATGTGTAATCTTATTAAAAACTTTAAAATTAATATGATATTTTGCCAAATAATTTAATCAAAGATTATATTATGAAAACTTTGAATCACATTTTTGTTTCTAATCAACTAAAGAAATATTTTTGTAGGAAAAGATCATAATAAAAAACATGAATCTAAGGCTTCAAATTGCGTTTTCAAAATGTCTCAAATTTCTTAATTTCTCATTTCTCACCGAAACTAATGTCTATACATCAAGTCATATATGCTTAGCACCTAGGACTTTACATTTTCATCATTTGCCGCTAAATAACTCGTCAAAATTTAATTAAAAGAGCAATGTTTTGTTTTGCGGTTTATTTTGTGGGGTGTATGTGTCTTGCTTAGTTTAGAAGACAATATTTACAAATTAATAATACTCATTTTGAGCTTAGTAATTTAGTACGCATATCGCAACTCTTTTTGAGCAAGAAAGGGTATAAGCCATAAAACAATCTTATATCATATCACTCCTTGTAACGGAGGTAATTACATGGGAAAAACTAACTTTCGATACAAAGTATTCATGAGATCTAAAAGCTAATATAGCAACATGATGAGTTGCTAAATTATAATCACGCTTATCCTATGAGAAAGAGATACCAAGTTGAGATGCTCACACTTTGATGTCCAATTATCCACTACTATATCCGACAAAGACTAAGGAGGATCAACTTTTGTACATGCAAGTGAAATAGCCAATTTAAAGTCTGATTCAGTTGTAGCATTTTGCTAACCACAAGTGTTTTGAAATATAAATTATCAAAAGCAATCATAAAGTGTACATTGTGTATTAACATTTATATTTGCTTAAAAATCACATCACTTATATCTTAGTATTATTTTGGAAAGAAGGTCATTCCAGCATTATATCTAGCTTAGATTATGGAACAAATTAGGTCTTAAATGCATTTACGATATACTTGATTCGTATCAAAACGAGCTTATATTTTAAGGTTTAGGGGCTTACTAGCTCACATTTTACATTAAGTGAGTTTATCAACTTGAAGAAACTTGAAAAAAAATTGTGCAATTCCACTTCTTCTCACTTCTCAACTCTCCATGCAAAACTCAGCACACCATTTTTCTGTTCTCTCTTTAACTTCTTTTATCTTTGCTCCAATTTAAACCTGAGGTGTTGGAGAAAACTAGAATACATGATTATATATTCAAGATGTTGAATTTCTAGCAGATGAGAATTTTATTCAGGTGTTATAAAGTTGATGGATGCTAATTTTGTAACATCTCAAAAACTAAAGGTTAGTAATAGATATTTATTCATATTTATGCGGTTTTAGAAAGTTATTTCAGTTAGCATTTTAACGGAATAAGGACCTACAACGTAAATAGTTAACGGAAAAAGGACCTCCGATGTAACGGACTTAACGGCGAGACTAACAGTGCAAAGTTGAAACTAAGATGTTAAATTACATAAGTAACCTTGAAGCCTTATGACACAAAATCCCATGAGTTATTCTACCCATTTCCACGTGTCCTAGAAGGTGTGTGTGGGTGTTTATGTGGTTTCTTCATAGTGAAGAATAAAATTTTGATTAAGAATCATTGGTGTTCTTACATGAATTCAGGAAGATTGGAAGCTTCTAATTAACTCTCAATGAAGGAGCTACATTATGTTATTGGGTTAGTTCCCCATCTAAGGTAAGTCATTGAACTATCATTTTAGTTATAGAGATCAAATTAGGGGTTATGATGTTAGTTGAATAATCAATGATTTCTAGACGTAGTTGTTATGTTTTATGATTTAAGGACGATATGGGTTATGATAATTTATAATATAACTTATGTTGAATTGGGGATTTCTATGTGATTGATGTTAGTATGTGTTTAATATGATGTCACGGTTATAGATTTTTAAAGTTCATGAGTTATGATTAATTATGTATGAAATATGATAAAAGCATCTAGTAGAAATTATGCTATGAATTAGTCAAGTTCATGTTATCAGTTCATAATGACATGGTTATGATGTTGATAATTATCTTACTTCATAGTAGTAAATGAAGTGTTTGGCATAAGGTTTCAAAGAGACTAAAATTAGTAGATAAATATGAAGCTTATGAGTATTGAACGAGTTAGTATATTCATTATATGTTTAGGTGATCATGGAAGTCAAGTGGAATACGAGAGGCGCCTAAACCAAACAATAGGTGAGTAACGGATTAGTTCTTGTGATTAGTAACTTAGTTATGCTTAGTATATTTATGAAAGTTTCTTGTCACATGATTAGTAGTGAAATATAGCAAGGATGACTAATAGTTCATGCCTCAGGTGCCTAAGCGATGCACCATTAGTCATGTTATGGGTGCCTAAGTAATTCATTATTAGTCATGTCATATGTGCTAAGTGATGCATTATTAGTCATGATATGGTTGCCTCGTGATGCACTATTAGTTATGTATGGGTGTCTAGCGATACACCATTAGTCATGTTAATGTGCCTAAGAGATGCAAAAGTGGAATTGTACTAAATTGAGAAGGATTGATGGTAAGTTATTTCAATTGAGGGTTTCATACGCACTGGTAATGGGTTTGGAGTGCAGGTGTACACCCATTAGGTTCTTGGTCTTTTACTACGATAGTGGTAAAGTGTGATTCATGTCACGATGAAGTTCGATGAGTCTACTTTTCAATGAGTATAACTACGAATGGTGTTCATGAAGCGATTCATGAAGGCGATGAGTTGAGTTTCATACTCTTTTGAGTAGTAAGCTAAAGGATCTTATCGGGGAGTAGTTTCATAAGAGGGTTCGTCTATGGGTGGTGAACTTCTCGGTGAACAAACTCGAAGCGAACAACTCTTTCAGGGAGCATGCTCATCAACGATTAAACATGATGAGACCCAATTCAAACTTACTTTTAACGGCTTTGTCATATTCATGGGCAGTTATAACTGCAATCAATGACCACGTTTAATGGTCACGTAACTACTATTTCTTATAATGGAGGAACAATATGATGTAAGCGATGGGCGGTTAATTATCATAACTCCGATATTGGGCTTTGAGTTTTCCTATAAAATCGAACACATACTTGCATGGAAAAACACAGAAAAACCAAAATACTTATCTGCGAAAGGGTCTTGATTTGTGCCTAAATCAAGAACAACACATAGTCTTATCCTAAAGAGATATTTGTGATACCGGGCATTAGAGTCGAATAATTTCTTTTGAAAAGTGATACCACGATTTTAATTGATATCCGGTACATTGATTATCTATACCCAACTCGAAAGTCCGCGACACTTATACCTTGCAACATACCACAACACGCAATCTTTTGCATCATAGTTACATAATGTGGATACGAACCTTGCACCATCACGGTACAGTGATGCGTATGGTTGCTGTAATGATAACCTCACCTATAGCCTTTAACAAGAAGTTCTCGTATTGGTGAAACCATCGTTAAAATCAAGTTCAAATGCTTTAGTGGGCTTTGAATGCAAAGCTTTGTTCATCAACAACTTTCATTTGGTTGAATCAACCTATTATTTAGCACATGTTGGAGTCTTTAGCTATTATAATTTACGTTGTTTCTTAAGGAATGTTGTTGATCTCATTGCCTTATTAGTGTAAAAATTCAACAAAATTTTAATCGACGATGTATTTAGTTGCTTATTGCTTTATGAGCTAGGAAGTGTAAAAGTGTAATAATGAATTGGTTTAATATGTAATATTTAATATCATGAGCACTTTATTTTGCTTACCCATAAATTCATGCTTACCAAGAGAAAATCCTCACCATTCATCTAGTTTGATCTAATGGTGGGGATTAACCTAAGATTAAAAGGTAAACTAAGTCCGTGTTTTTTTCTTGTCTTTTGTCTTTTTTTTACTCACATATTTTTTTGTCTTTTTTTTTTTTAAATTAACGTTTTTTTATTTAATGCATGTTTTTTTTTTCTTTTTTGTAATTCGTTTTTTTTTTTTTTTTTTTTTCTTCGTTTCGTCTATTTTCATCGTTTTAGTCCATTTCATCGTTTTTGTCGTTTCATACATTTTCATATGTTTTGTCCGTTTTCATACGTTTTCATCCGTTTTCATCGGTTTTCTTTCGTTTCGTCAATATTTCATACGTTTTCATCCATTTTCAAAGCGTGTTTTACGCTTTCATCGTTTTCGTCCGTTTCATACGTGTTCGTCCATTTTCTTACGTTTCGTCCGTTTTCTCGACTATCACTGGTGATATTGAGAATATCACTGTGATTTTACGAATATCGCTTTGTGATATCGAAATATCACTGTGCTATTATGAATATCACTTGTGATTTTTCGATATCACTTTGGTATTCCGATAATCACTTGTGATTTTCATGTTACAAAATATTAGTTGAAAATCGCTTGTAATATTGAAAATCACGAATATCACTTGTTGATCATCACGGATATCGCGAGAATATCACATGATATTCGAATATTGTGATACTCGAATATTGTTGTGATACTCGAATATCGCGTGATATCACGAGTGCCACTGTGATATTGAGACATGAAAGCGAGAAAACATTTAAAACCGGCAGCGTGTGAAAGACGGATAATATGAACTCTAAACCAAAATTTGACCATTTTATCTTTATCGTGGTAAATATAAACTTACATATGTTTATAAGTTTCAAAATAAGCAAATTAAGCTTGTGAAACATAAACCAAAATCACATAAGCTCATAAGCAAATAAATTAAGATTTAACAATTACCCCCAAACTATGTAGTTGCTATTCAAATTATATATTTGTGATATTACGAATATCACTTGTGATTTCGGATATCACTTTTGATACGGAATATCACTTGTGATATCGGAATATCACTTTTGATATTCGGATATCACTTTGTGATATTATGAATATCTTGTGATTTCTGGATATCACTGTGATATTCGAATATCAATGTGATTTTGATGTTACAAACATTGGTTGAAAATCACTTGTGATATTTAGAATATCACAAGTTATATTCGAATATCACAGAATATCACTTGCGATCATCGAATATCGAGAATATCTTATAATATCACGAATATCACTTGTGATATTCATAAGCGTATTAAAGCGGATGAAAACATTTAAAAGCGGAAAACGTAAGAAAATGGGCGAATATGTATGAAAGCAGATGAAAGCGTATGAAAGCGTGAAAGCGAGTATGAAAACGGACGAAAATGGACGACATATGAATAATGAACAAAAGCGTAAAAAGCGGGCGGCGTATGAAGCGGACGAAAACATAAGAAAATGGATGAATATGTATGAAAATGGACGAAAAACGTATGAAAGCGTAAAACAAGTATGAAAGCGGGCGATAGCGTGTGAAAGCGGACGGCGTGTGAAGGCATATCACGAAGCGTGTGAAAAGCAGGGCGGCGTGTGAAAGCAAAAAGCGCGAATTAAAAAAGCGTGAATAGCGAATGAATTTAAAAAAAAAAAAAAAAAAGTGAATTTGAAAAAAAGCGTGAATTTAAAGAAAAGACAAAAAAAATGAATAAAAAGAAAGACAAAAAGAAAAAAAGCAGGGACTTGGGTTTATCTATTAAATCACAGGTTAATCCGCCATTAGATTAATCTAGAAGGATATGGTGGGGATTTGTCCATGTAGTGGCAAAATAAAGGTAGCGAATGAAAATTCTTCTTAATATCATTTGAGTACAAAACATTTTTACGTATTAAGGGATCGTCTCGCATCTCAATCTTATTTTTATTTTATTTGATCTAATGGATGAGTTTAATCCCAATAATTTTAAAAATCCACTTTCAATTTTTTTCTTCAAATATTAATATCTTTCAAACGTTAATCGTTAGCGAAAAAAATATAACACTATTACACGCGTTTAATTATCTTTTTATAGATAGGTCTTGTTATCTTTCGACAAAATTTTTTCGTGTTTTCACCTTTTTTCTGATTTTTAATTCTTGAAATTTGCATGAAAAAATCACTTGTGATTAAACACTAATTTGAATATCACATGTAATATTAGTGTTAAATCACATATGATATTACTAATATCACATGATATTACATATCATATCACGAGGACGGACCTGGGATTTTTAAGAGGGTGTTGTGAAAGAAATGTTGGAATTGCTAAAGTTCTGACGAAAGTAGCAAAAACAGTTTTGGGGTTGCACATGCCACAAAGCGACAATTTGAAATTTTTGCACGTGACTAAAATCGGTGTGGCCGTCTGCACCGGCATACGTGTGGGTCCGTCGGCGATCATATGTGATATCATATGTGAATATCGTATGTGATTTAACGTTAATATCACGTATGATATTCAAGTTAATGTTTAATTACATGTGATTTTTCTTGCAAATCTCGATTGGAAAAAAGCGAAAAAGGCGAAAAACCGTGATTTTTTCTTTTTGAAAGTATATCAAAGTCTTGCTTATATAAAGATAATAAAATGCTCGTCGCGATAGTGTAATTATTTTCGACAACGATTAACGGTTTAAGAGATATTTAAATTATAAAAATAAGTGAAATAATAAAATATATTTAATCTCGATCGTTGATTTATTTTTAGATGGAGGGTGAAGATGAGTCTTGGTATGTGAGAAAAATTTGGTATGTAAAATAACCTCTCCAATATGTAAATGTTACATGATTTCATCTTATTGACATCTAGTTTGTATTTTCATTTAATTTATTTTGTTTAGTTTTTCAATTTACCAAATACTTTCAAGATTTAAAATTTTATTTATCTATATTTTGTTAAGAAATTATTAATTGATTGTAATATTACTGCAACAATCTGTATTGTCATTTTAATTTCTAATTCAGTTTTTATTTACAAAACAATATTATAGTTTTTGTTTTTATTTAATCAAGTTAAGTTAAGAAAATATAAAGTTACCCTCAAATTTTATATTATAAAATATCAACAACTATTAATTCATTTGTTTTAAATATGTTGTTTTAAGAATTTACTAAGGTCGTTGTTGATTATAACCTCGGTATACGGGTGGTGAAGAGGCGGTTGCAAACATTTGTCACGCTGAAAACTTCTAATATCCGGTTGCAAAGTTTAACGAGGCATGTCGGAAGAGCGGTGAAGCCAAAAGCTATTGATATGTGGAGTCAAACAAGGGAGTTTGAAATCTACATAGACAATGAGTTGGTTGGGACTGGAAAGTACAAGTCGAAGAGGATGGTTGAGCTGAATAAGGCTGCAAATGATACGTACAATTACTTGTTTGGGAAGCTCAGGAACAAAGATGGTGGTGTCGGAGGCTAATTAACACGTCTTCGAATACTATTGTCTCTGTATCAAACTAAATGAGCTTTTGTCTTTCAATTGGTGAAAAGGAAAAGCTCATTTATTTTAAACGAAGACTCGAAGAGAACTATTTGAAGAAAGAACAAGATAGTTTAATCAATTTAGATATCTGAATTACAAGCATGACATACATGTTAAACAATCAAAAAGCATGTGCAAGCATGATACTTAGACAACGATAAAAGACAAATCACGTATACTTAAATGTTGTTTGGGTGCAATTATGATAAAAAATACTTTCAAAAAGTAACCATATTTGTTACGATTTGAATGAAGAATCTAGTATAGATTAATATTGTGTCTTAGTAGTTATTAGTTTGATCTCTATACAACCTAAGAAAGTTTTTAATTACCATTTGAACTATAGTTGATAGATTTTACAAAGATTAAGTTTCATGTTTATAGTTGTTAAATGTTTTAGTAATTGGTTGACTTAAAATGTAAGAAAAAGTTTATTTTTAGCAAGATTGCCAATTTATGCCATAATAAATTAATTTTGTGTTTCATTTTATAGTGATGTAAAAATTTAATTGTTATATTTATAATTAGATTAAATGGCCATAAATTCACATGTCAACATTAAAATTGCATAGATGTCATTTTTTTTGTGAGAGTTTAGTAAAACAAAGGATGAACTTATACATTATAGGTAGATAGATATAATTCCACTTCAGTCAAAATGTCAAATGAAAACTGAACTACATATTCCGATTCAGCCCATTGACAACAAAAATATTAACCTCAATTATAAAAATAAAGTGTAATGCCTACTCCAAATCAACCAGTAAGTAAAGTGTTTTGTCATGTCTCAAATTGCCAGTTCAACTAATGGACAAATCTCAGTAGAAAAGAACTACCTAAACTTTTAACGGTTTCGCATTAGCTAGTTCACATCTAAAGGGCAATTGTCATTTACTTCCAAAATTATGCTTCATTCGAACTACAAGAATTCTAAGTTGGAAGCAGAAAAAGTACCACATCAAACTTAACTGGAAAACCTCACCGCATACATCAATTGCATCAAAGCGAAAAGTTGATATAGATCTCCAATTCTGTGGGTCCGATGAGCCAATTATAGCCATTCGTTTTTAATTAATAAAAATAAAATAAACTTTCACCCTTTTTTAAAAATTACATATACCATGAAACCGTTAATCGTTCTGAAAAAATCATCTACCATCGCGATGAAAATTATATTATCTTTCTATATATATCAATTTTATATATTTTTACGATTTTTTCTTTAAATTTAGTAGGAAAAATCGTATATGATTTGTGAAAAAATCATATGTGATTCGATTTTCAAATCATATATGATTTTTGCAAATCATATGTGATTTGTAAAATCATATATGATTGAAAAAATCACATGTGATTTGATTTTCTGAATCGGATGTGATTTTTGAAAATCATATATAATTTTACAAATCATATATGATTTTTAAGGCGAATATTTGAAAAAAGTTTGTCGAAAATATAGAAGTGCATATCATGTGATCGATTATTTGAAAAAAATTTGTCGAAATATGAGAAAGCAAATATGAGATCTATATTGATCTCAACTCTTGCATCAATAGTTTCAGTTAGTAAATTCTTAACTCTGCTTGACCTAAGATATACACCTTTATACTTATCCCAGATGGAACTTGAACATGCAGGTAGAAACACGTAAGAGAATACACCTTTATATTGATAGGCCAGAGCCCCTTTGGTGCTCTTTCGATAATATGTAATGTTTTTAGCATTTTCTGATAGACAAAACAATCTATTTTCAAGCACCACATGGCTCATTGTGTATCGTACCATCTATTGTTAAAATTCTCTAGTTTTGTTTAACACCTTCTCTCGAATATTAGGCATGGTTCGTTGACCTTGTAAGTTTATTGTAGTACAATATGATGAGATCCCATGATTAACACGTTTCTCTAGCTTTGCCCACAAAAATAATCGATCTATAGTTGCATTTAGTGAAAGGTTACATTATCATATCAATGCCTTAATGACTGAAACCTAGTTAAGTAGTTATATTTAGTGAAACCTGAATAGCAGGGCCCCAAAATAGTAGTTAGCGTTATTTAGAATAGGAACATGAATTCTATAAGACAACAATTAATTTGCACGTCATTTTTGTCTGATTTGGTTTGCTATAGAGTCAGCTAAAACATCGAGGAACTAAAGCTTATGTAATATTTCAAATCATGTGCTTTAAATTAGCAGCATGTGACGTTTCAGGTGAGCCACCAACCATTTTTAATCCTATTAAACAGATCCAAATATGATTATATAAATACTTCGTATTAGGATTGTAAGTTTATGAAAATATCTGTTCAAAAACAAAATGGTAGGCATAAAACATTGACAGTGAAAATTCATGTGGATTCTTTCAAATATAAAAAGGTATAGACACAACTCTTTCTTTGTATGTTGGCAACAGAAGAATACAATTTTGGATTTAACCCGTAACTAAATTTAGTCATCCAATCGTTAGCTTTTATATGACGTTACGGGGTATTATGCATCACTTAGGCACACATAACATAGATTTTTCAATCTAAAGAAGCAAATGATGAAACAAGTCGGATAAATAGATTTTTTTCTATACACCTTAAATAAACTTGTGAGAAGTTAATTCAATACATTTTGAACTAATTACCGTTATTCTTTTTCACAAAAGGTCCACTCAAGGATAATTTCAACAACAACTTGTCATACCATTATTCTTTCTCACTGTTTGTGAATGATTTTCTAGAATTTTGTAGGAGGAGCATTAATTTAAGGCATAAAGATAAACAATTGGTCCATGGCCTTGCAACATGCATCCACCAACTCATGGCACGTGCCATCTTGTTACAACAGTATATATGGTTGGGTCGTTATAATCTCAGCTTCAACAACAAGGTCCTGCATGTGTTGGTCAATTGTTCAAAAGCTTCCAGTGAGCACAAAGCTTTAAATGTCCAACAACTTTACAATTTACATGTTTGGTTTAATCGACCGTGAGTTTTGTTTAGTGCATTATCTCGATCATTTGGAATGGTTCATAAACTTTTCATATCATTGTATTACGGTATAAGGACATCCCTTCACGATTGGTGCTTTCATTTGAATTGAGATACGGTAACAACTTGTCATTTGAAGTTCGATGAAATGTTCTCTTTCCTCAAAAAAAATGAATAGTTGCATTTAGTGAAAAGTTACATTATGACATTATCATATCAGTAATGACTGAAACCTAATTAGCTGCCAGAAATTGTACAGTATAGTAGTTGCATTTAGCACTGGAACGTGATTTGTCTATGACAGCAGTCAATTTGCAAATCATTTTTCGTCTTTTTATTTGATTTGCTACAAGGTCGGCGTATGACATTTTGTCAACCCAAACCTCTTGGGGGAGGGTGGAAATTCTTACACTGTCTGCAAGGGTCTTGGCGTCTCTGTCCATCCGATAAAAGCCCATTTCAAGCTACACAATCTTCTACCCTAACACTGCTAACAGTGGGGTGAGTGCACTAATCTTCAATTCCATTTTTTTTTTTTAATCATAAAATCGCATCTGATATTTAAAATAAAAACATCTAGTTTCATTAAAAAAAAAACATTACATAATACTTAAAAACTACGGTTTCGAGCAGGAAAACTTCGACATATATGATGATGTTGTAGTGTTGTGGATTCAATTGAGGAGGACCCGTATTATATGGGAAAAATTGTGGAGATTGGGGTTGTGGACATAAAATTGATTAGGATGGTTGAGAATAAAATTGGCTTTAAATCTAACGGAGTTTGGTTTGGTTGATTCATAGATGGTTGAGACCGACCGGCAGCGAAGTGAAAGTTTTTTAGCTCTCCTTGGATCCATAGTTTAGTGTTTTGAAAGATTATTGTGTGTTGTGGGTTTTTATTTTGAAAATAGAAGTGAAAGATTAGTTTAAATAGGGTGAAATTTTTTTTTTTTTTTTAGTTGGGTTTTAGCGGTTGGTAGCAACTCTATGATCTAAGCGGTCCAAAAATCCAACGTTCTAGCGGCTTAGAGCTCATAAAATCAACCCGTGAGCCGAACCCGAGGTAGGCGGAGGCGGTGTTCCCTTCAGGTTCAAGAACCCATTGCCCGATGCGATGCTCCGTTGTGCCTTAGAAAAGGATCTGTTAATGTCTGAAATTTCTTCGCAGGCTGTCACTTTCGTCCTTTTCATCAGATGGGCCTCCTCTCTCTCCACTTCGTCATTTTTTTTTTTTTTTTTTTTTTTCTAATTTGATTTGATTTGATGTGTATTGTTTATTTTGTATGTATATATTTAATTTGTGTAGTGTTTTTATATGTAGGTATTTATTTGTGTATTGTTCCGTTTAATTAAACAATAATGATAAAACATTTATAAATTTTTTTCGTTACTTTTATAAACTTTTTTATAAACTTTTTTATAAACTTTTTTTATAAACTTTTTTAAACTTTAGTTTATAAAAAGTTTATAAAAGTTATAAAAAGTTTATAAAAGTCTATAAAAAAGTTTATAAAAAAGTTTATAAAAAGTTTATAAAAAGTTTATAAAAAGTTTATAAAATGTTTTATTGTTGTTGTTTAATTAAATAGAAACAATACACAATACATCTACTACGTATAAAAATCTACCAAATTAAATATCTACCACGAAATAAATACACTATCACGTATAAAAGCAATCTGTGAATTAAAATATCATCTGAAATAAACTATCTGCGTCAATCGAATCAAATAAAAAAAAAAGGGGACAAAGTTGCATGTGGGAGGGCAGCTTTGGTACATATGGGGTAGGCCGTTGAAATAAAATTGTGGCCAGGCGTATTAATAGCTTCGTCACGCTTGAAAATATCGCGTTGTTGAAAATCAGTTTTCAACATCTTTATCGATGTTTTGAAACACGGATCGACCGACCCGGGTTAACCGAATGGACGGTTCAGAAAAAAAGGTCAAATAACCGGGTGTAAAACCCTAAAAATCTAAAGCGTGTGAAAGACTATTTACCCTCAAGCATTATATTTGTAAAATACGTATAATATGTGAATCTCTTTAACTACGTCAATCTCGTTAAGTACGTTTAACATTTAACTCATGAATGATTTAAGCAAGACAATATTAAGTTAAAGTTCACTTATGCCTACCTTATAAATATCACATCAAGATAGATTTACTTGGACCATTACATGTACAAATTACCAACACAATTAAATTAAACAAATGTACCTATAATATAGCTAAATATGGTAAACTAAGAAAATTGATTTGGTCTAACCTTTTTCCCTTGATTGGCCGAATAAACCTCCCCCCTCCCCTTCATTTTTTCGTGACCTTGCCAATGAAGTTTAGTATCAATCTTTTTTTTCAGTTACCAAAGTTATGAGAATGTTTCTAAATTGATGCCTTAAAATTAGGCAAGTTATTCTACAATTTGACCATAATACTCGTAATCAATCTTTTGGTCAAAAGATCCCATCACACAGCATATATTTTGTCATTTATGTAGACCGAAATTGTTGGTATAAATTACCAATTGGTATTGATCAGTAGTAGTACAAAATAACTTGAGTCAGTTAGGCCCAAAGAGAATATTTTCCTTAACTTATATCATCATCATATAATCATTCCATTTTCATTCTCCCCTACTGCATACCAACCTAAGATCAATGTCAAATATTTCACACAATCATCTCACGCATAAAAACCTACTTCTCTAAAGTAGCGGCACCAAGTTCTTTTCCCTCCCTTTCTCCATTCGACAACAAAGCAGGATAACAAAAAGCCGTGTGATCATAGCTGCTGGTCGAGGGTGTGTTGCTGCTGTCGTGGATCCTCAAGGTTCGATGGGAGGTTGGGTGTGTTGTGTCGTGGGCTGCTAGGGGCAAAAGGAAGGCTGGTTTCATGTTGTTTTGGCCTTGTTCTTTTCTCGTATCCGTTTCAAAGGTAACAGATGACATCCTTGATCTCGTATCTTCCTTTCATTTGTGTTATCGTTGGGTCGCATGCTTTCCTCTTTCGAATACATGTATACACGAATAAGAAATTGTCACATGAAATAGTAGGTTTTGTCACCTAAAATGATAAGTCTTATACTACGTAGCACCTAAATCTGAATATGAAATCTCATGCATGCCACGTTTAAAAGAAAACCATATGAAGTGATCATCTAAATCTGATATTGTACATGTAACGAATGGGGGATGGCCACATGGCTAGTCACACATGAGAATTGTTTTGAAAACCTCACTGATATTACATGCATAGTCATATATATTCGAATATCTCATGAGCATAAAATAATGAACTTTTGTCACATGAAAGCACCACTCGAATACATGAATTAACAAATCGGCTAGACCGCGAATCAACTTATTTTATGACTATGATTATGAAACCATTCGACCTTCACCTTGTACGACCATACATATGTTTCTTTTAAATGATATCGAGCTAAATTAAATAAGTAAAACGTTTACATCTTGGTTATTCGAATCGACAACAAGATTGGTTAAGGGTCTCGTTTGGTTTTTAGATGTGTCAAATGGATTTTAAAATGGGATGAGGGTGTCTCGACCTATAATGAAATCACACAAAGGGTTGTATAATCTTGTAATAATCGGGTTTAAATGGTCTAGAAAGCGTAATGGAAATCGAGATATAAAACTAGAGTTTTCATGTGTTATCTGATTTAATAAAAGTAAAAGGTTAGTCTTGTAATTAATAAAACTTGAATGTTTAATTGTTGATATGGTAAAGACATGGACTAAATAAGTAAAATGGGTAAACATGCAATATTTACACTTAAAACCCTATACTTTGTAATAATTACACTTTAGACCCTAAACTTGTAAAACTTAGCAAAAGGACTCTTAGAGTACGATAACACTTGTTTTCACTATTTTAACCTAATATAACTTTGATTATATCACTTATGACTAAATCTGCTAAATACTGAAACCTGCTATTTTTCGAAAAGTTACTAATTATAGAAATCTTCCAAAAATAGAAAGTTACTAAAAGTGGAGACCTACTAAAATGGGCAGTCTAAAATGAGTAATCAGACTTTAATAAGCGTTATCAAATTCATATAGGTTCGGACGGTGAGGATTGATTCATCGTGTGATCGTACTTTCCTATTTTGCTTGCTTGAAGCAGTGCGGATATTCTATCCCTTCGGTAAGGATTTCTCATGACTCTCGATCCTTCGACTTTATTTTGCTTATGATATGTCATGGCTATGATCCACTTTTGTTATTGACCGATATTGAACCTTGATATCGATCACTTTGCTATTTGACCATTGCTATTGAATCTTTGCTTTGCTATTGACCCTGTTATTTGAACCCTTTATTCTTGAATTTCCGTTATTGAACCCTTTTTCACTGAACCTCTCTTTGAGCTGTTGCTATTGAATCGTGCTATTGAACCTTTGATATTGAACTATTGCTACGAACTTTGATATTGAGTATTGCTACTCGAACTTTGATATTGAATGTTGCTATGAACCTCGAATTGTGAACCATTGATATTGAACCTTTGATTGTGAAGACACGTATATTGCTACACTTTGAACCTTTGTTTGACCTTGATTGATACGAGCCATTAACTAGGCATGGGGTTCCGTGTCCGTGTCATTGATGCACCAATGACATGACTCCAGGTGTGGATGAGTGATGTTCCACACCGTCCCATTTTGTATTGATTATGCGCGCGGATATATTGTATGGCCACTATTGTTTTGCGGGCGTATGGATGCATCCTAGATTTGTATTGTATTGATATTGATATATTTGTTTTGGTGATGCGGTGCGTGTGTACAGTCCCCCTCGCATTTGGGAGCTAGCTCTCTTTCAGTTCTTGAGGTCTCCCTCGTATTGGTTTGGTATTAGGGTCGCTTCAAGAATACAATGGTTACTATTGGTTACTTGGCTGCTATTGCCACTATTGATATGGTTTGTTTTGTTGGCTCGGGATAGATTTACGACAACCCACTTTTGATATACCTATATTGTACCTTCTAGATTCTCCACGCACCATATTACAGATTGTTGTCTTACCCAATACCCTTATATGACTCGCTCTACTACCAAGATATATGTTCCATTGTTTTGATCATTACACTCTCATTCCGTTACTTCATACTATCGTTCCATTCGCGTCTTGGGTTATTATATGCTTATTGAATTTGATTATGCTATTCATGTTTTATGTGACTCTTGATTATCCTGCTATGATGTGATTAATATGTGGTTATCGAGTAACTTGTTTTCAAGCGATGATATGTGATCTCACTTGTTATGTGACCCTCTGAATTGTCGGTGGCCATGCGATGTGTGTCGATAGTTTTATACATTTATTTTGTGTACTTGTTCGGATAACCGTGGACTATGATTATCGATAGTTTCCTTATTTGCTTGTTGTTGACCGCCATGTTTGCATTTCGGTTTATACTACGGTTTGATTGGGTAAATGGTTCGACTTGTGACGTCGGCTTGTTAATTTGTTTAGTTGCCTGCTATGTCTCTAATTCATTTAATTATATCTTTATATTGTATTCCTGCTTATTACGTTATAGCGCCATGTGTTGTTCTTGTTAGTACTTCATTGTTGTGATCTTGGTTATGTTTTCAACTAAGGGTTTTGACTGTGTGAATTGCCATGCTCACTATTAACTAATTGCTTTCTCTTGCCTTTAGATTTCTGTTTGATTTGTATGTCTTCGAGTTCTGAATTGATTGTATGTCCTTTATATGTTGTATGGATACGATGTACGCAATGCTTGCTTATGTTTGATGCTTGTATGCAGCTTGCGTGCTTGTATATATGTCATTGATGCTTTGCTTTGCTTCATTCTCCTTGTTATCTGTTCTTTGGATATCATATAATTGTGTTCTGCGGGATCCTCATTGACTCGTTGTTTCCTTTCCGTTGTAACCTTGCTATTGTTCCTTTACCGTTTCGTATTTACGCTTTTGTTTAGCTTCGTTTTGTTATATCTGTTCTTGGGCTTTTAAGCTCGGCCGCATTTCTTTTCTGCGGCGGTTTTTAGGTTTGAAGATGGGTTCGATGGGTGAGGTTAGAGTATCTTAGTGGACCAACCCTAGTACCTTAGCACTTATGGACTTGCTTTGAAGAGTTTTGTTTTGAGATTTCATTCATTTTGGATATTGTATTTTCCTCGTCGGACAATTGTTTATATGATTTGAAACTTCATTTTTAAGGTTTCGTTTGTAATTATTTTAATTGTATGTTACGATATGACACGAGAATGTGACACTTCTACCCTGTCGGGTTGGGGTGTTACAATTATGGTATCGAGCCAGGTTTCGTCTTGTTGACCTTAGGATTGACACAGTGAGGATTGGGTAGACATTAGGCTTCCGTGCATTCCGATATATTCGATTCTTTTTATTGTCGTTCGGTTTTGACTTGATAATCTTTTGTCTTCCTTTGTTTTGCTCTTCTTCTCTTAGCATTTGATTTTATTATTCGCGCATCCGTTTGTCGATCGTTAGATGGAGACTACTGTGGGCCAAGAAGGCGATGGTGCGAACACTGCGTTCTGCAATGATCCACAGTGGAGAGGTTCGTGAAGCGAAGCCGCCCGTGTCGTCTTCTTTGGAGACATCAAGATGCTCTTGGAGGAAGTTGGACGGATCAACCAAAACGCAAAAGCGGAGACAAGATTCAACTAGTGGTGAGAAGGTTCATCCACCGATTGGCGCGACTGTGTTACTCGATTTATGCATCACGCGATTTGAGACGGTTTGATATTTTGCTAAGTGATTTTGATCGGTATTGCTTTTCTTTGATTTGTTCATAACCGGTTTGAATCGTGAAATTTATGGTTTAGTATTTTGGGTAATATCTCAGCTTTTCTTTTGGATCGTCAGTAATGAGTCATGAGGAACCGTTTGAGCAAGTTGGTGACTTCTTCCTTGGTGATATGGTAAGTTGTTTGATATAGTATATATTTGTATGTATGTGATCCAGTGCGCTTTGGTATGTTACTTGGTATCATATAGGATATGTTTTGTTGTGATATTGGTTATGTGATTTGTCATGACCGGACGAGAATATGATGACAATAAGGACTTGTTATGTGATGCAAGTATTATGGCGCTGATCAGCGTGATATACCGAGATCATATGGTTTGAACTTATTGGAATCATCGACATCTTGAAATGCACGGGGTTGATACGTGAATGGAATATGACTTGTGTCAGATTAATTGTCGAACCTCGTGTTCGTTTGTTATTATGTACCTCTTTGCAAGATTCTCATCGACATCATTACGTATAAGTTAGTGCGCTTTGGGCGAAATCGTTGTGACACAGTGAAAGCGTGAATTATTACGTGCGCCTTGAACTAAGTGCGTTTGTGTACCTCTGCGACATCAATTTCGAGGGGCGAAAATTTTTCTTTTAGAGGGGAAGGTTGTAAAACCTAAAAATCTAAAGCGTATGAAAAGACTATTTTACCCCTCGAGCATTATATTTGTAAAATCATTATAATATGTGAATCTCTTTAACTTCGTCCAATCTCGTTAAATCGTTTAACATTTAACTCATGAATGATTTAAGCAAGACAATATTAAGTTAAAGTTACTTATACCTACCTTATAAATATCACATCAAGATAGATTTACTTGGACCATTACATGTACAAATTACCAACACAATTAAATTAAACAAATGTACCTATAATATAGCTAAATATGGTAAACTAAGAAAATTGATTTGGTCTAACCTTTTTCCCTTGATTGGCGAATAAACCTCCCCCTCCCTTCATTTTTTGTGACCTTGCCAATGAAGTTTAGTATCAATCTTTTTTCGGTTACCAAAGTTATGAGAATGTTTCTAAATTGATGCCTTAAAATTAGGCAAGTTATTCTACAATTTGACCATAATACTCGTAATCAATCTTTTGGTCAAAAGATCCCATCACACTGACATATATTTTGTCATTTATGTAGACCGAAATTGTTGGTATAAATTACCGAATTGGTATTGATCGGTAGTAGTACAAAATAACTTGGTCGATTAGGCCCAAAGAGAATATTTTCCTTAACTTATATCATCATCATATAATCATTCCATTTTCATTCTCCCCTCGCATACCAACCTAAGATCAATGTCAAATATTTCACACAATCATCTCGCGCATAAAACCTACTTCTAAAGTAGCGGCACCAAGTTCTTTTCCTCCTTTCTCCATTCGACAACAAAGCGGGATAACAAAAAGCCGTGTGATCATAGGCTGGCGGTCGGGGTGTGTTCTTCTTGTCGTGGATCCTCAAGGTTCGATGGGAGGTTGGGTGTGTTGTGTCGTGGGCGCTAGGCGCAAAAGGAAAATTTGGTTTCATGTTGTTTTGGCCTTGTTCTTTCTCGTATCCGTTTCAAAGGTAACAGATGACATCCTTGATCTCGTATCTTCCTTTCATTTGTGTTATCGTTGGTCGCATGCTTTCCTCTTTCGAATACATGTATACCGCGAATAAGAAATTGTCACATGAAATAGTAGGTTTGTCACCTAAAATGATAAGTCTTATACTACGTAGCACCTAAATCTGAATATGAAATCTCATGCATGCCCGTTTAAAGAAAACCATATGAAGTGATCATCAATCGATATTGTACATGTAGCGAATGGGGGATGGCCATAGCTAGTCACACATGAGAATTGTTTTGAAAACCTCAACGATATTACATGCATAGTCGAATATCTCATGAGCATAAAATAATGAACTTTGTCACATGAAAGCCTGTTTCGAATACATGAAATAACAAATCGGCTGAACCGCGAATCAACTTATTTTATGACTATGATTATGAAACCATTCGACCTTCACAGTATGCGACCATACACATGTTTCTTTTAAATGATATCGAGCTAAATTAAATAAGTAAAGCGTTTACATCTTGGTTATTCGAATCGACAACAAGATTGGTTAAGGGTCTCGTTTGGTTTTAGATGTGTCAAATGGATTTTAAAATGGGATGAGGGTGTCTCGACCTATAATGAAATCACACAAAGGTTGTATAATCTTGTAATAATCGGGTTTAAATGGTCTAGAAAGCGTAATGGAAATCGAGATATAAAACTAGAGTTTTCATGTGTTATCGATTTAATAAAAGTAAAAAGGTTAGTCTTGTAATTAATAAAACTTGAAGGTTTAATTGTTTTTATGGTAAAGACATGGACTAAATAAGTAAAATGGGTAAACATGCAATATTTACACTTAAAACCCTATACTTTGTAATAATTACACTTTAGACCCTAAACTTGTAAAACTTAGCAAAGGACTCTTAGAGTGCGATAACACTTGTTTTCACTATTTTAACCTAATAAAACTTTGATTATATCACTTATGACTAAATATACTAAATCACGAGCACGCTATTTTTCGAAAAGTTACTAATTATAGAAATCATCAAAATAGAAAGTTACTAAAAGTGGAGACCTACTAAAATGGAAAGCCGTCTAAAATGAGTAATCAGACTTTAATAAGCGTTATCAAATTCATATAGGTTCGGACGGTGAGTTGATTCATCGTGTGATCGTGCTTTCCTATTTTGCTTGCTTGAAGCGAGTGCGAGATATTCTATCCGCTTCTCATGAGGGATTTCTCATGACTCTCGATCCTTGACTTTATTTTGCTTATGATATGTCATGGCTATGATCCCTTTTGTTATTGACCCACGATATTGAACCTTGATATCGATCCTTTGCTATTTGACCATTGCTATTGAATCTTTGCTTTGCTATTGACCCTACATTATTTGAACCCACATTCTTTGAATTTCCGTTATTGAACCCTTTGCTCTGAACCTTGCTCTTTGAGCTGTTGCTATTGAATCGTGCTATTGAACCTTTGATATTGAACTATTGCTCTTGAACTTTGATATTGAGCTGTTGCTACTCAAACTTTGATATTGAATTTGTTGCTATGAACCTCGAATTGTGAACCATTGATATTGAACCTTTGATTGTGAAGACACGTATATTGCTACACTTTGAACCTTTGTTTGACCCTTGATTGATACAGGAGCCATTAACTAGGCATGGGGTTCCATGTCCGTGTCATTGATGCACCAATGGCATGACTCGGTGTGGATGAGTGATGTTCCACCGTCCCATTTGTATTGATTATCGCAACGGATATATTGTATGGCCTATTGTTTTGCGAGGCGTATGGATGCATCCTAGATTTGTATTGTATTGATATTGATATATTTGTTTTGGTGATGCGGTGCGTGTGTGCAATACACCCCTCGCATTTTGGGAGCTAGCTTCTTTCCACAGTTCTTGAGGTCTCCCTCATATTGGTTTGGTATTCGAGGTCACGCCTCAAGAATACAATGGTTACTATTGGTTACTTGGTGCTATTGCCACTATTGATATGGTTTGTTTTGTTGGCTCGGGATAGATTTCGACAACCACTTACACTTTTGATATACCTATATTGTACCTTCTAGATTCTCCAACGCACCATATTAAGATTGGTGTCCTTACAATACCACTTATATGACTCGCTCTACTACCAAGATATATATGTTCCATTGTTTTGATCTGTTACACTCTCATTCCGTTACTTCATACTATCGTTCCATTCACGTACTGGGTTATTATATGCTTATTGAATTTGATTATGCTATTCATGTTTTATGTGACTACTGATTATCCTGCTATGATGTGATTAATATGTGGTTATCTGAGTAACTTGTTTTCAACTGATGATATGTGATCTCACTGTTATGTGACCCTCTGAATTGTCTGGTGGCCATGCCAATGTGTCGATAGTTTTATGCGTTTATTTTGTGTACTTGTTCGGATAACCGTGGACTATGATTATCGATAGTTTCCTTATTTGCTTGTTGTTGACACGCCATGTTTGCATTTCGGTTTATGCTACGGTTTGATTGGGTAAATGGTTCGACTTGTGTGTCTGGCTTGTTAATTTGTTTAGTTGCCTACTGCTATGTCTCTAATTCATTTAATTATATCTTTATATTGTATTCTGCTTATTCGTTATAGCGCCATGTGTTATTCTTTGTTAGTACTTCATTGTTGTGATCTTGGTTATGTTTTCAACTAAGGGTTTTGACTGTGTGAATTGCCATGCTCACCTATTAACTAATTGCTTTCTCTTGCCTTTAGATTTGTTTGATTTGTATCTTCCAGTTCTGAATTGATTGTATATCCTTTATATGTTGTGTGGATCGATGTACGCAATGCTTGCTTATGTTTGATGCTTGTATGCACGGCTTGCGTGTATATATATGTCATTGATGCTTTGCTTTGCTTCATTCTCCTTGTTATCTGTTCTTTGGATATCGTATAATTGTGTCTCGGGATCCTCATTGACTCATTGTTTCCTTTCCGTTGTAACCTTGCTATTGTTCCTTTACCGTTTAGTATTTACGCTTTTGTTTAGCTTTCGTTTTGTTATATCATTCATTGACTTTTAAGCTCGGCATTTCTTTTCTGCAGCGGGTTTTAGGTTTGAAGATGGGTTCGATGGGTGAGAGTTAGAGTATCTTAGTGGACCAACCCTAGTACCTTAGCACTTATGGACTTGCTTTGAAGAGTTTTGTTTTGAGATTTCATTCATTTTGGATATTGTATTTTCCTCGTCGGACAATTGTTTATATGATTTGAAACTTCATTTTAAGGTTTTCGTTTGTAATTATTTTAATTGTATGTTACGATATGACACTGAATGTGACACTTCTACCACTTGTCGGGTTGGGGTGTTACAGGGTTTCTAAAACAAGGTTAACCGGTTAGACCAGCTGGGTTTTAGTGACCCGGTCGACCCGGTTCTCGAAACCCGGCCGGGTTGGTTTTCAAATTTTTTATAAAACCGGGTTGACCGGTGGTTGAACGGGTTGACCAGTTATTTTTATATTTTTAATTGGAAAACCGAGTTGACCGGTGATCGAACCGGTCGAACCGTTGATCCGGTGACCGGTTACTCGGCCGGGTCGATTATAAACCGGGTTTCAAAACATTGTACTTTATGGATATTTGGTAAAAGTAACTGTTATTGTAACTTTCGAAATGGAACTGTAGATAGAAATGATTATAAAAAATTATTTTATATTTGATTTTAATAGATTGTTTAATGGCTTAGTTTTGTCGTCGAATAAAACATATTTTAAATGGCTTATTTTTCCAAAGTGAGTGTGCCAAACATCTTTTAAGTAAAATAAATACAGCTTATTAATGACATTGTAAATGGCTTATTTTCCAATGTGATGAAAGAATAGATCACTTGGGGAAAATTTTTAAAATTTCCGCAAATAAATTAGTAAATCCTCTTATCACATATGCAAAGTTATTACAACAGAAAATTTTCATACCAATTGTCACTATCTATTTTGTATAAAGATAATCATTTGTAAATGTAATACGATTAAATATTTTTCTTGTAGTGTTTGACGTGCATCATGTTTACGTTTTTTCTATTTTACATGTTTGAGCTTCCTGAGCTCAACCACTTTAGATAAACTGAATCCGTCATAATATCAATGTGTAATCGTTACAATAACGAGGCTACCCTCAACCGTGCGATCCGCGGTCTAGTGATTGAAGGGTGATGTTTTTATCCGTAATGTTGTATATGATGGTATTTAGATCACCTATTAGAACTTCACGTGTATTTATTATTTAGATGGCTAACAATGTTATTATTACTTTAGTTTATATTATTTTAGTGAAATCTATATTTAGATGCCTAATAATGTTATAATTACTTTTGTATTTATATTATTTTATTTTCATTAAAAGTTTTTATTAATATAGTCTTTTCATATGTAGTATTTTAATTTGAGTAAGTTACATAAAGTGTTTGTTCTTATTTATTTGTGACTTTTGTTTTTGGAATTATATAACTATTTGTACTCTTCAATGTGAATTTTGAGTTGTTATAGAATTTGATGAATATTTCGGGATCATCTAAATTGCATGATTGCGTGTGTTTGTGGTTTGTCTGACAGACGTATGAAGATGATGCGTTATTAAACATTAAAATTAAAAAAATAAAATAAAAAAGCGACATAAAAAATTACAAAATGAAAAATACGAAATTAAATAAAATAAGTAAATAAATTAAACTATTAAATTGAGCGTTGATGGCAAATTATATAAATTCCAATTACAAAGATATGATATTTAGATAAATGATAAAGATCAATTGAGCATAAATGATTAAAATCAGTGAAAACAAAAGTCGTATGTAAGTCAAGACATATATAATCATGGATCTTGAAAGCGAGGTTTCACGGCTCCAATGTCTTGACGATATGTCATCATGAACGGCGATGTAAGCTTAGGTTATAAACTGACTATTCAACCACTGCTTTCATATTCAACAAAAGTTCACTAAAATTCATATTAAGTAAAATGCAGAAACCAAGTAGGAACCGCAACAATATTTGACCAAATAATTTTGTG